>CAJVGC010000582.1:45308059-45361522 GCA_910822075.1 Senecio squalidus | reverse complement strand
GTTGGCTAGAAGCCGGTGATCGACAACTCACGAGGCTCGACATTTTTCAAGAAACCATCGACAAGATCACCACCATCAGAGAACGACTAAAGACGTCCCGTACTCGGCAGAAGAGCTACGCCGATAACCGAAGAAAACCCCTCGAGTTCCAGATTGGCGATCGGGTACTTCTTAAAGTATCGCCATGGAAAGGGGTAGTTCGCTTCGGGAAACGCGGCAAGCTAAGCCCGAGGTACACCGGACCGTTTGAAGTCATCGAGCGTATTGGTCCAGTAGCGTATCGACTCCAACTTCCGCAAGTTCTTTCCAATGTTCATAACGTGTTCCATGTCTCACACTTGAAGAAGTGTTTATCTGATGAGACCATCGTCATCCCGCTCGACGAGGTCAAGATCGACAACAAGCTCAATTTCATCGAGGAACCGCTTGAAGTTGTAGACCGAGAGGTCAAGCAACTCAGACAAAGCCGTGTTCCTATTGTCAAGGTTCGTTGGAACTCCCGACGTGGTCACGAATTCACATGGGAACGTGAAGACCAGATACGTCAAAAGTATCCGCACTTGTTCAAAGATACTTCTACCTGATTGGACGAGTCAAATTTCGGAACGAAATTCTTTTCAACCCGGGGATGATGTGACAACCGTCTAAATTTCAGGTGATTCTCAGTTACATAATCGGTTCGATTCTCTAGTTACTCTTTTATAGTGTTCATATTGTCGAGTTCAAAATTATGTGTCTCTTATTGTCGGAACCAAAATTCGGAATCAATTTATAAATCCTAACACCAAATAAACAATACAAGAACTTGACTAAGTTCATAATGGAAACTAAAAAGATTCTAGTCCTTATCTAATTATAACGGAAAACTTAAAACGTCACAAAGCTGGAATTTCCATCCAGCCGATGGCTGAATATGGCCAGCCGGCGGCTGGATCCCGCTGACTGTGACTTGATGAGTCATTTTTTCATGCTTTTCGATTGGACCAAAGTTTTATTACGGGATTGGACCAAGACAACTGCCATTTTGAGTCCCTAGGCCAGTCTTGGCCCTTTCCCACAACACTCTAACATCACTTTTCATTTGAATCAAACATACACACATTACTCGCTCTCTCTCTCAAAATCTCCCTCACTTTTCCCTCTCAAGAACATAAACAAAACATAAATATTTCACCATAATCTGTCCATAAACATCAAAAATCGAGCATCAAAACACATACAAATCGTCCTAAGGTCAAGGGGTAACAAGGAGATGGTTTAAATCGGGTTTTTGAAGAAGTTGTTCATCACTTTTGAAGCTAGAAACTCACCCAACCGTCACTTTGCTTTTTCCTTCGGTAAAACCCTTTCTTTTTACTGTTTTTATCTAAATAATCGGTTGCATGTAAGATCCATAAACTGAAAATATGTTTTTATAATGATCTAAAACGTTTTCTTTCTTAAAAACGAGTTTTTATAATAGATCTACATTTTTAAGATATAAATCTAAAAGAAACAGTGATTTTACTCTAGAAACACATATATTTGATGAATAACAGTTTGCATGTCGAATCTAACCTTTAAACAAGCTAAAAATCGAAAAATAACGTAATCTTGAAACTGGCCGAAGGCTTTTGGCCGGCGGCCGAAGGTTCTCAGCCGACGGCTAAAGTCCAGCCGGCGGCTGAGTGTCTCCAGCCGCCGCCTGAATACTGTTGTTCATAATATTTGTCGTTTTAAAGGCCGCAAACGTAAAAATAAGCTAAAATAAGTCACCACGGATTATAAACTTTGAAAAGCTTACTGTTTTTGACCTAGAAACTGTTTGGAAAAGCTTTTGGAATTGAAACATTTGTATTATCGTTCTTGTTGGTCATATTGCATGTTTTAAAGCGGGAAAGTGTTTTGAAAATGGACTTAAATTTTATAGCGCGGAAGCGCTGGCCATATTTCACCGTAAAATATTCTTCAAATTCAGTAACTTAATATTTTCGGGACTTATACACGTTGACTTTGAAGTTTGACACTTTTTGGACTTAATTGGACATATCGGACCCAAAACCGTTCACGAACTCGTTTAATCGCATAACCTTCCGTGATAATCTTTTTGGGACAGAATCTAAAATATTAGAACTTAAGGTTTATAATGTTAAAATGGAACTTTAACATAACCTAATTCATACTAATAATATTTATACGTTATTCCGGTGTTCTAGGTCACTTTTGATTCCCGACGCGTTCCGCTTCGCTTGTGCTTTTAGTATTCTTACTTTACTTCGTAAACCGTGAGTTACAACCCCACTTTGTTTTACTTTTGTGCTTTTAAACATTTTTTGGGGGAAACATAAGATTATATGCTTTGTAACTTTTGAAACTAATTGCGAATTGTTGAAATATTTGGAAACTTGGTACCTTTGAAACCTTATTGAAACATTTGGAAACTTGTGTGAAACTTGGAACTTATTGAAACTTTGGAAACTTGAAACATTTTAAAACTTATGAAACTCGTAAACTTTGGAAACTTGTACGAAACTTGAAACTCTTTGGAAACTTTGAAACTTTGGGAAACTTGGAAACTTGTGAAACTAAAATGCGTATATGTGTTGTTACTCATTAATTGGTTAACTAAAGTAGGATACTTGTTAGAGCAACCAATCCTTGATGAGAATATAAACCCGTAAGTGCCTACTATTTTAGAAACAGAACTCAGTTGCCCCGTTTTGGACTCGGAAACTTTACACACAATTAGCAATAGCCGTTAGTATTATGAGTATCGATACTTAGGAGAGGTCACTCCTTACTCAGGGTTAGCGACCCAAGTACATATTACTAAGATTCAGGTGGAAACTCAATTAAACATTTTGGGGCTAGATCCTGACCAGACAATCGGTTTAGTGTAAACTTACAACCTATATTATACCAAGTGATTGATACGAGTTACTATTTAGTTAAGCACATATTACCTACGCATATACCTTTTTAGCGCCTGGATTCCGCTTCAACTTTATTTATACGAGTTTTATTTGTTTTACTTGCGTGTGTACAAAACCTTTTACTATTTACTTACATGTTCTAACGTCGCACCGTTCCTTTTGCTTATGACGTCATCATATATTTTACATCTTTCTATTTTTGGAAACTTTTATGGAAACTCTAAACTGTAACTCACTCACTACTCAATGTAGTTGACACTTTATCTTATGTTTCAGGAAATTAGTGTAAGTGTCGGAATGCATGGCAAGGAAGGGTCACTATGGTTACGTGAGGCGTACTTGGGAAAGACCTTTCTATTTTTGGGAATTTGTTTTGGAAACTTTGTATTTGTACTTAATTTAAATTTGTGAACTGCTTGGTTGTTTAAAACTTGAACTATTTTATTTTCAAATGAAATGACTTGAATCGTTTAATTTGCTTATGACCGTGTAGTGATATTCCAACTCTCACATTCCGTGTTTCCGCTATAGCGGGGTGTGACATACAATCCATGGATAGATCACCGAAAAAATGATTAGTAATTCTTTCATTTTAAATGAAGATCTGGATATTTTGGATTGAGTCAAAATACATACGTTTAGAAATTCTTTCATTTTAAATTTCATTCTTGTTGAAAATGGAGATCACCGCCGTTACAATGTTGTAAAGAATTTCAATTGAGTCAAAATGAGAGAGAGAGAGAGAGAGCTTAGATGAGAGATATAGATATAGATATTCACTGATATCAACAAGAATGTTGAAGAATTCTGCAATTTAAAAAAGGGAGAGAGAGAATTAGTGGAGGTGACGTCACCGGTTAAAAACCGGTAGATTGAAAAAAAATGATTTAAATAACAGGTTACTTGCGGTATAGTGACGTAGATAGACGAAAATTTTGTTCAATGACCTATACGGATTTTTTGAGGTGGTACGATGACCATCCAGTGCATTTTCCCTATTTAAGCCTAATGGCTAAAAATATATCCATTGGATATTTTTTTTTTCTATATTTTAAATACCATTTCACCTATAAATACATCCCCAATTTAACCAAAAAATCACACCATTTCTCACTCTCATTCTATCTATATACATTACATCTATAATCTCAATCTCAATCTCATACATTTCTCAATCGTAAAAATGTCATCATCGTCTTCAAACGCTCCCCAAACAAACGCAAATACACATTCGACGCCACAATCACAAACTATCCCCAATTCCGGTTTCGCAAACTACCATAATCTAGCAAACCCATTATTATCATCTCAAATACCAAATTTTAACCAACAACCACAACAACAAATTTTAAACACTTTTTTTCGCAACAATCTACACAACAACAACCCCAAACCATGTTCAACCTCGAACAATTTTTTATACATCAACAACTTTTGTTGCAACAACAACAACAACAACAACAATCACAATTTTTACCGCAACAATCACAATTTGTACCACACCAATCACATTTTCCCCCTCAACAATCACAAACGCTTCAAGAAACCCAAAAAATGTTCAAGAAACTGTAGACGTTATCGAAGAAACACAACGACCCGAAAAGAAAAATTGTTCAAGAAATTGGTATTTATTATTATTATTATAATAATAATTATTATTATTCTTATTATTATTATTTTTATAATTATTGTTATTATTAATCTTATTATTTTGGACACAATGATTGTCACTAAAAAAAAATATAGCAAGTATGTGTTTAAAATAAAGATCATTCGGATCTAAATGACATAATTTAACTCGTATTATAATGATAATTTTCCCAACGCGAAACGCAGATAAGTCATACTTTGTTTTTTTTGCATAAGTTTTGTGAGGAATTGTGTCATTTGTAATGATGTACGTAATTTTTGTGAAAACTTTATACAAAAGTGTTTTTCGTGTAAATATAACTTTTATTGTTTCTCTTATTTTATTAAACAAGGAGAATATGTTTCAAAACAAGGCAAACAAGAAAAAAAAAAAACTAAATGTGATGAAAAGGATTTGAATCCGGTCAAACTCGCAAATTATGCCTTGGTTTTTTCTTTTCATAATAATGGTGCTTACTTGACATGATTTTCTCGAATCATAAAGATGTGTGAGAACAACACATATGAGTTAACTCTTTTTTATATGACTTAAATAGTAATTATAATTTTGCAATGGTTTTAGGTGGTCACAAGCTAATCCACTTCATGGTCCATCTCCTTCAACAACAAAAAGAACAAAATCTTATAACTATAAAACTTTTGAATTTCAGTAGTGAAAGGTCACATAAAGTTTAGGTTTTTTTTTTTTTTTTTTCTCTTTTTCGGTTAGATGTTGGAGCATAATAAGATCGATGTCTGAAGCTTTCAAAGACATTTATTAAGTGTAGAATGTTAAATTTTTAGTTCCGATGAACATTGTTCATCACCCGAACTAAAATTTAGTTAGGACTTTCATGAAGACTTTAAGTCGGGTGAACTAACTCTTCACCAGAGTTAAGTTCAAGTTCACCCGAACTAAAAGTTAAATCAAGTTTTGTTTATTAGTTCAATCAAAGTGTTTTTAAATAAGGGTTCATGTAATGTAATAGATAGATAGTATAGCCTACAAATAGTGGTGAGAGAAGTGCAGTTGTTAAGAGCTAGAGGGTGTAATATCTGTAACAAACTTTCGTGTCATTAAGGGCTTTTGAGTGAAAACTTCCATTACTGAATTCATCTTGTTTCATTGTTCTTATTACGTTAACTTAGTTCATTAACTTGTGATTCTGCCACCTGTTAGTGAATCTAGACATAGGATTATTGCTTTGAAGATTGATCAGACCTGAAAAGTAGTATTAGAGATGGAAATCAAATCTAATTTGATTCAGCTTAGTTATCAGGCGATTGTGTCAGGTCTTAAAATCCTCACAACTAGCAATCAGTGAATGAACACAATTACTAATAGCGGAATTAGTAGTAATTGAACAAAGCTAATGAACGATTTAGAGAATGAAATCAAAGAAGAATGAACGATTTAGAGAACGAAATCAAAGAAGAATGAACGAGTTTATTGAATGCATTAGATGACGGGAAATTCAGTTACAAAAGTGTATTCTGTTCAAAACGTACATTATGCATGTTCCCTGCCTCTATTTATAGGCCTAAACTAACTAACTATTACATAAACGCCACCCTTATGTTTATTAAAAAACATTTCGGGTGAAACATAAACTTACAACTTAGTTAGATCAGTTCGGGTAAACTTGACCTTAATTCAGAGAAGAATTAGTTCACCCGAACTTAATCCTTCCTAAGTTTACAGTTATAAATCAATTCGGGAGATGAACACAATTCAGCCGAATTGAAACTACTCTATACTAAACTATGACTTGGACATTTTGGAAGCTTCACCATCATTCTTGTTTGCTTCAACAATCTCCCCCTTGGATGATGCTTCCAAAATCCTTACCTTGCTAAGTTTAAGCTCCCTTCCTATCTTCAAAATTATCACATTCTATCTTCCTTTCCTTTCTCCTTTGACCACTTTATCCAACTCTATAAAAACAAATTCCAATGCCATCATTCCTTCTGTATCATCAGGTATCATCTTTTGTAATGGAAGTTTGGACAATGCAATGATATCTTCATTTGTTAGCTCCCTGATATCACCCATATCATATAACCTCTGTTGCTCTCCATCCTCTCTATCCAGAACCCATGAACCAGTTGAGTAATCAGGCCACCATCTCAGAATTTTTGCTCTTTTCTCAACCACCTTGATCCTCTTCAATGGTGCTATATGCATGGTCATCCTCTTTCTTTTGGCCATGAATTTCTTTCCAAAATTTACAAAATCCAGTTCTAGCACATTCATGTAAGAAATTCTCATATTCATACCCATGAGCATAATCACCATGATTGACCATTTTTAATTTGCACAACTGCATAGCATCCTCCACTGAGATTTATCTAAGCTGTTTTGTAGTCCTGTAAGACTTGCTCATTGATCCACTTAAGCTCTTTCTCTTGATGACTATTGCACCAGTATAGTGATCAAATCTCCAGCCTACAATAGGTGGAAGGATGCACTTCTTCAAATCCATAATCTCTTCTCTCTCTGCCCTCAATTCACCTTGAGATACATCGTTGATTCTAGATCCAAAACCACTTCCTTCTCCTTGAGTATGAGTATCATCATCAACAGGGAAACCATATTGATCAAGGTCCCCTCCATCATCCGCAGTCTCCTCCATCCACTGAGAAATCTCTTCTATCATGGCAGTTACTGCAGGATCATTCAAGTAATAATCTTCAGGCAAAGAGGATGACTGAGATTTAGAAGTTTGAGCAGGTGCATGTTCTGTTTCTTGAAAAGATGATTGAGATTGAACTGGAATAGTTGGTTGTGAGGATTGAAATGAGACTTGTTCTTGTTGTTGAGAAGATTGAGTAAGCCATGACGGTTTCTCCATGTATTGAGCAAACTCTTCTTGCTTTACTTTAGTCTTAGAATGAACATCTTGACTTTGTTTCTCCACTAAAGTCTTCAATGTCACTCTATCAGTTTGAACAGTTTCTTGTGAAGAAGAATCTACAACACTTGGATTATCAGTAGCCTTCTCCATTTGTGTTTTCAGTAATACACCCTGAACCATCTTCTCTCTCTTTTCTTTCAAATATCTTATTATCATCTTTGTTTGAATATCCAGCCAGTTTTTCTCAAGAGTTTTCACTTTCATTTGACCAACTGATCTAGAATTTATTCCTCCAGCAGTTACCAGATATCTCTTTACGTGAATCTTATAATGTCTTTCTGAGAGATTCTGCTTAAAATCCAACATCTTCTTCTTTAAGCGTACAACTCTAGAAGGAACCAAAGTTGAAGATTTGACTGCAAAGCTTTTTACCCTTCCTCCAATTTTAATAGTGCTTGCACTAGCATCATCAGCAGCCTTTTCAACTTCAGCAGCCTTTTCAACCACAACTTCTTCCTCTTGTTTTACTGCTATCTCTTCACTCACCCCCTCTTCTCTATCACTATCTATTTCAATTATTAACTTCTCAATATTTTCACCACCCAGTTCTTCATTCCATACATCTTCAGTGTTTGTAAACTGTCTCTCTCTCCTTGATGAAAACACAAAATAAATCATCAGCTGATTCATCAAATAATCCTTCAAACTTCCCTCAAAATTCCTTTCAAATGTTGCTTGATCAACTAATTCTCCATGCTGATCCACAACTCTAAATCTTCTTTCGAAATTCTCAGACTGTTTTATTTCATCATCCGAATCTTTTTCAGCTTCACCCGAAATGAATCTTCATTACCATAAATTTTCTTTTCATCAACCGTATTCTTCTCTGTATCATCCGAAGTATTAATATTTCCTTATTCACCCGAAATATTCTCAGCTTCATCCGAAGTCCTTTTATTACCCGAAATTTTCTCAGCTTCATCCGAATTCTTTTTATCTTCATCTAAACTAACATCTCTCTCCCCAGTTTTGCTTCCTTCATCTACCTTCTCCTTTCCTTTTATGCTTACTACCTCCATTTCCACATCCTTAACTATCTTACCAATTATTGAAAGATCAATATCCATGCTCTCATTTATACTTATACTTTCACTCTACCTTACTTCAGAATCACTTCCGAATTGCACTTCAAACTCTCTTACCACATTCATCCCTTCAACATCCATATCAATATCTCCCCCTATTTTGGATGCATCATCCATAGGGTTTTACATACTGCTTTGTGCTCTTAACTTGTTCATTATCACCACATTAACTGCATGTTCCCATCTTAATTGATTTATCAATGAAGCCTGTCTCTTAACTAGCTGTTCTAACTCCTTTGTCTGCTTTGTAAGCTCTAGAATTTTCTTCAAGTTTCCTCCTGCACCCCTTGTTCTTGATGTATATACCTGAATAGGAGAAGGAACAGTTTGAGAAACTGTTTGAGAAGTCACAATAATAGGAGAAGGTACTGAATCAGTTTGTTGTATGACTGGTGATCTTGGAGGAGGAGAATGAATAGGAATAACTGGAGACTCGGGATGTTCAATCTCTGTTTGAGCTTGTTCTGCTTGATGAGGACCCCCTTGTTGCTCTTGTTGAACTTCTTGTTGCATCACATTACCAACCATCTCTTCCTGTAGCTCTAAGAACTCGTTGATAGCTACTCTAGCTTGCTCAATCATGTGAGGGAAGAAAAGTGTGAAGTGCCCAGAAAATACCACCTTAGCCTTTGAGAAAGAGTTCTTTATGTTATTCATGATCTTCCAGTTCATATTCTCATCTTTCAGAATTGGACCCTCAAGCATTAACCCTTGAATCTCATAATGAAGTAAAATCTGAATAAATTTGGGGCATAACAGGAATCTTGGTGCACTTCCTTCAGTCATTCTTTGCATGTTGTCCATTATATACCCTGAAAAAGTTGAATTGTCTTTGAGTAATCAAGCATACAAATGCAGATGCTAAAGTCTGATTCAGCTCATCAAATCCTCCAGATCTTCCAGACATGCAACATACTAGAATGTGAATCAAATATCTCCAGTTGAATAAAACTCTAGCCTTCTTAACCATGTTCTCTGAAAAACTCCCTCATAACCAATATGTTTACAGACTGTCTTTATCTCATCCATACCAAGCTTCTCAATTCCAGCAGCATCATCTAACATTAAAACCCTCCTTATACCATCCTCAGTTACAACTGCTTCATCTCTTTGAACACTTGAGGATATTGTTCTTACTCCATTTATCACTTCAAATCGTGCATTAGCCCAAAATTGTTGTAACATATCACTATAAAGGATTGGGTTTTCACAGATTGCAAATCTTAGATTAGAATTGATCAAAAAACCCAAAAATCAGCCTCCAATCCTCATCTACTTCATGATGGCGCATATCTAGAAATGCTGCAACATTATGCTTTGCTTTATAATTTAGAGCCATCTGTAACAAACACATATAGGTAGTATTGTATTTTAATAATAAACATGATAGAAAAACAAAATAGTAACTTCTTAAAAACTGAACAATACCTTAACAAACAGAAATACAAGATGATAAAAATAGAGAATTGCTCAAAAATACACTTAAAAGCTCTAGAATTCAAAGAAATGGTGCTAATCGTAATCGCATAGGGGAATAAAGAATAATAAACTGCTCTTGAAAAATTTAGAACCGGATAAGAGATGCAAGTTGATTAATTAAAAATGATTATTTAAATTCTAAAGAATTAAAAAATGAATTAGGGAAAATAATATAATTAATTTCCCACCAAAAATCACTCGAATTAAAGAACAGTAACTCTAAATTGAAATTTAATAATAATATTTGTAAACCGAATTAAAAATATGAAATCCGAAATAAAACTTTAAAGACCCCGAACTACAAATAAATTCTCCGAATTAAAAATAAAGGTCTACAAATTCAATACAACCCGAAATGAAATAATAAACCCGAATTAAAAGAAATGGTCAAGAAAGTCAAAACTGTTACTAGAAATTATATCCAAAATATATTAATTCAACTCTTTAAAGCTGTCTGAATTAAAATTTTTAACCCATAAGTGATTCAATTCTAACCATCAGTTAATCTAGAAATAGTTTATAAATCAGAATTTCATTTTCAAAATCAAAAACTTATATTCCAGAATTTTATAAATTAGTTCATAAGAGCAAAATAACATTAGAAATGAAATGTTTTATAAAATGCAGAAACCTGTATTTCTATTAGTGTTCATCCGGTTTCAAAAATTCATTCACTTCATATTTTAATATTTTAAAAAGGACATAATATACAATCAAACTTTTCAATTTCTCTCAAGTATAAATAAATTAAATGAATATTTTACTTAAATATGACATTTATATTATATTTACTTAAAACAGAGCTGTTTTTGTGACATATTTTACACAAATTAGTTGACTGAATACATGACTAATCTTCAACCTTTATTGAGAGTCCCTTGATTATGATTTCTTAACCTTATAAACTGCTTTCTCTCTCAAGATATTTCTGATTAACTGCATGTTTTTATGTTCAAACTGGACTTAGTACTATTGTTCAACTCCTTCCCAGGTCTCTTCTGTTTATCAAGTTAACATCAAGGATCTTAGAGGAAAATAGACTAGTTTATTAAAGAATTTGGACCTATTCACCTTTCTCTGCCTTTTATCAAGTCGGCATCAAGGATCTAAAGGTCAATAAATTATTAAAAAGCCACTTTCAAAACTTTATAGTTTTATAATAAATAGATTAATATGCTCATACTTACTGAAGATATGACTTTCTTTTTCTTTTCTACTTGACAATCACTGAACTCCCATTTGAAAGTTATTAATTTTAGTGATTTGATGCAGTGAATAAACCACAGGTTGTTAAGGTTTTCAAAATACATAAATATGTGCATTTATGAAAACATTTGGTTTCATGAAATTCTTTAAATACTGAACTATGTTAAATTATGTTGGAATTTATGTTTATGACTTACTTCTTAGAAATTATGTTTTGTGAAACATTTTCAAATTTTGTTATGTTTTTTATTTTTTCATTAGTTTAACAAAAGTATTCAAAATCTTTCAAATAGAATAGAATGCAAATCTTTTTGAGTTTTATCTTTACATACATAAGTCACATATTTTTGGTTTTTATCTATACAAACTGAAAACACATATTTTTGCAGTTTTTCTAAATTTTTTTACCAGAATTAAAAAATAAAATAAAGGAAACACTACCCAAACTAAATGAAAAAACTACCAGAATTAAAGAAAATAAAACAAAAAGACTACCCGAAATAAATTCAAAACCAGAATTAAAAATATTTTTGTATTTTTCCATATTCTCCCCCTCTTTTGGTATTTTTGAAATAAAAAGAAAACAAACTGCAAAAAGATATATATACCAAAATCTTTTGAAGAAACACTCAATCTAGATTCATTAGACCTATAGCCTGAACAAGAAAATTAAATCTTGTTACATAAAATGTGTTTGTGAAAAGGTGTGCTTGTTGGAGGTCTGTATGAATCTTGACCAAGTGAATCAAATGTTTTATAAAACAGTCTCTTATGAAATTGTGTCTAATCTCAATATTCTTAGTTTTGGAATGTTGCAAAGGATTCTTAGTTATAAACATGGTAGCCGTGTTGTCTATGTGGATAGGTGTATTCATAAAGTTAAGGCCATAGTCTAGCATCTGGTTCTGAATCCATAAATCTTGAGATGCAAAAGAACCAGCATCAATATATTCAGCTTCAGCAGAAGACTGAGATACGGAGGTCCGTTTCTTGCATTGCCAAGATACTAGCCTATTTCCTAAGAACTGACAACCACCTGTGGTAGATTTCCTATTTAAGTTGCAACCTCCATAGTCACTATCAGTGTAGGCATAAAAGTCAAAGGAGGAATTCTTAGGATACCAAAGGCCTAAAGAAGGTTGTTTAAGATATCTAAAAATCCTCTTAACAGCAACTAAATGAGAACCTTAGGAGCAGCCTGAAACCTAGCACATAAACACACTCCAAACATAATATCAGGTCTACTAGCAGTAAGATACATCAATGAACCTATCATAGACCTATATAAATGTTGGTAAACACTTTCACCATCTAAATCTCGATGCAGTTTGGCCCTAGTGTCAACTGGAGTGGAAGCAGATTTACAATCACTATAGCCAAACTTAATTAGCATATCCTTAACATACTTTGACTGATTGATAAAAACGCCATTCTCTAACTACTTAACATGTAAACCTAAGAAAAAGGACATCTCACCCATATAGCTCATTTGAAATTTAGATTTCATAACTGACTCAAATTTCTTACATAAATTATCACAAGTTGAGCCAAAAATGATGTCATCTACATAGATCTGGACAAGTATTGATTCATGGCCAACTGTTTTAATAAAAAGAGTCTTATCTATTGTCCCTCTGAAATAACCATTATCAATCAAATACTTGGACAATGTTTCATACCATGCTCTAGGAGCCTGGTGTAATCCATACAAAAGCCTTGCCTAGTTTGACTACATGATCAGGGAATTGAGGATCCAAAAAACCACGAGGCTGAATAACATAAACTGTCTCTTCAAGAACTCCATATAGAAAGGCTGATTTAACATCTATATGATAGACCTTAAAGTTCTTAAAGGCAACATAAGCTAAAAATAATTTGATTGCCTCTATCCTAGCAACTGGGGCAAAGACATCATCATAATTAATACCCTCTTCTTGAGTATATCCTTTCACAACAAGTCTTGCCTCATTCCTCACTATAATCCCCCTATCATCTCTCTTAACCTTAAATATCCATTTTACTCCAAGCACATTCACACCTACTGGTCTTTCTACCAAAGTACCTACCTCCTGAACCTTAAACTGTAAAAGTTCCTCTTTCATATCCTCTACCCATCTATTAATGGTCAAAGCAATATCAACAGTCTTAGGCTCTAGTTGGGACAGAAAATAAGAAAACAAACACAAATTATCCAAGCTAGTACTACTTCTAGTTTTGACCCCATCATGCAAATTTCCTATAATATTACTTAGAGGATGAGTCTTGTGAACTTTTAAAAACGAATGTATTTTCTCAGTAATATTAGTAGAAAGATTTGTTTGATTAGGGACAATTTCATCAAAGAATAAGGATTCAGAAGTTGCTTCACTGGGTTGTTCATGGCTTTGTGCATTGCTTGGTTCAACAGATTGAGCTTCAGTGTCTTCACCAGAATTGAATTGTGCTTCACCAGAATTATTTTCTTGGTCAGCTTCTGCACTCGAATTGTTCTGAATATCACCCGAATTTTCTTCTATCTCCATTTGTGCACCAAAATTATCCTGTGATCCACCCGAATTTTTGTTAACTAGGTCTTGAACACCCGAATTAACTTGTGGATCACCAGAATTAATATCATTAACAGCTTGTGCATCAAAGATATCTCCAATAGAATGTAGTGCACCTGAATATTCTTGATTCACATCAGTTTGCAATTCTTGAGATTGTACAACATTGTCTTGATCTTCAGAGTTTACTAGAATGTCTTTTTCTTGAAGAATGTTTGCATCAGTTTGACTCTCTGCAAAATCTCCACTTAAAATTGTTGTATCTTCTACTGAACTGGTGTGATCTTGATTCAATGTAGAAGGGCTTGCACTTGTATTTAGTGGTATCCCTAGTTCAAAATCATCAATGTCTTCATCAGTTGCTACATTCTTTGGTGATACCTGCACTTCATCTAAAACAACTGGACAAACACCATGAAAAGAATTCACAAATATATCTAAATCAAACAAGCATTCAACACCTGAATTCCTAACATTCTGTGTATATTCATTGAATATCACATTGACGGATTCTTCTAAGGTTCTAGTTCTTCTATTATAAATCCTATAAGCTTTAGAGACACTAGAATATCCAAGGAAGTAACCATCATCAGTTTTAGGATCAAATTTTCCTAAGTGGTCTTTGGTGTTTATTATAGAACATTGACAGCCAAAAGCTTTGAAAAATCCTATAAAAGGCTTTCTCCCAGAAAATAACTCAGAAGAAGTTTTTCCTAAGCTCTTAACTACATGAATCCTATTGTTCACATAACACATGGTATTTATTGCTTCAGCCCAGAATGTGAAAGGTAATGAAGATGCACTTAGCATGGCCCTGACTCCCTAAATTGAAGTACTATTTTTCCTTTCAGCAACACCATTCTGCTGAGGAGTTCTAGGGGAGATATATTGTCTAGAAATGTATTTAAGTGCATAAAATTCATTCATGGTGACATTCTTAAATTATGTGCCATTATTACACCTAATAATCTTAACCTTCTTATCACAAAAGTTTTCAATTTTAATAACAAAATCTT
This sequence comes from Senecio squalidus, assembly GCA_910822075.1. Classification (NCBI taxonomy): domain Eukaryota; kingdom Viridiplantae; phylum Streptophyta; class Magnoliopsida; order Asterales; family Asteraceae; genus Senecio; species Senecio squalidus. The sequence continues at coordinate 45,346,734 of CAJVGC010000582.1, read as the reverse complement.
TAATGAGCTTAGATGTTTCACTTTTATGACTCATGAAAAAGATGCATGAAAATCTTGAATAGTCATCACTGATAACTAAACAATAAGATTTCATGCCAAGACTCTTCACACTTACTGGACCAAATAGATCCATGTGTAGAAGGTGAAGAACAATATCTACTGAATTCTGATGTGACAACCATCTAAATTTCAGGTGAAACTTTGTACTCTATATCCTTGAGAATCTGTCTTTGTTCTTAACCGTACTGTTTCTGTGGACGTGTCTCTGTCAGAATCAATATCGGAACCTTTAAATGGACCATAATACCAAGAAAACGCATAATGAACTTGACTAAGTTCATCTCTAAACGAAACGTAAACTTGCAACTAACGAAACAATTAACGACAACAAAAACGAATTTCGTCTCGCAATGTAACTGACAGTTTCGCTAGCGAAACTGTTGTGCTGATTCATATTTTTGCATGAAATCTGGTTGGTCAACGGTTTCTGACTTCCCTCCACGTGTCTAGATCTTACTGGACCGCCAAAATTACCGAAAATCGAGTTTTGGCTATAAATACCCCTTTTCTCCTTCTTTCTCTTCTTTTGCTTCAAAACTCAAACACACACACACACACACACATATACACACACACACACACTTAAAGCTTATTCCAGCCATTTACAGCCATTTACAGTCACAAATCAGCAGTAAAAATCACATCTTTAACCAACAAAAATCATTCATAAGCAAAAGAAGGAAATGAGCATCCATCCATTTGGGTTTTCTACACTTTCAAGGCCGAAATCACCAAGAAATCTCTTCAAACCTTCATCAAATTGAGTTCTATTTGGTATAACTCTTTTAAACCTTCTGTTTCATTTAATAAATTCATTGCATTTACGATGAAACTCCTAAAAATGCATTTTTATAAAGATTTGAGGGTTTCAACCTATTTACATACAAACGGGTCGTTCATAAATTTTAACTCGTGTGGCTTAAAAGTGACCATAAACCGTCAAATATGAGTTTACGACGCCGAAAACAAATTTTGAAGCGAAACTGCCCGTCAGTTTCGCTGGCAGCGAAACTGACAGTTTTCAGTTTCGCTAGTAGCGAAACTGACACGGGTAATTGTGATCAGACCCCGAAACCGTACCGAATTCGCTGTAAAACGTAACTTTAAGCCCGATTTTCACGTATTGGTCCAAAACAAACTGTAATGACTTTAACTAATATTAAAATGGCATTTGAACATGAACAACGATACTTATTCGATATCTTGGTATTCGTTTAGGGTTTCCGTGATTCCCGACACGTTCCGATCGCTCTTTTCACATTTGTGCTTACTCTTCGCAATCCGTGAGTTACAACCCCTATTTACTTACTGTTTTTACATAACTCTTTTGGGGGAAACATGAGAACTAAACTATTATGAACTTTGAACCATTTTATGAACTTGTGAACTGTGAACTTTTATTAACTTATATGCGTAAACTGTTTTATTGCTTTTTTCGGCACCAGTTGACTTTATGGCTTGCCCCGGATCGACACTTATTCGAAACTATGATTGATTATATATGATTCCAACCCTTGATGAGAATATAACGTGACTCATAAGTGCCTACTATCATTTTGAAATAAAAATTGCATTAGTGCCCGGTTTCAGTTCATTGCACACTATTAGCATAAGCCGTTAGTAATTATGGGTATCGATACTTAAGAAATGACCATTCCTTGCTTAGATGGCAGTCTTAGTACATATTACTAACATCAGACATACTCCTCGTAGATAGTGCGGGGTAAGGGGCCTCACGGTCGGTTAATTCGGTTTAGTGTGAACACTTATGTTATATTATGCCAAGAGGTTGATACAATGTTTTAATCATTGGTTACTTTATTTACGCATATGCCCTTTTTGCGCTTGAACCACAACCATTCTTTTAAGTATTGTTCTACTTATTCGTGTACATTTACTACAAGTATATATATATTTTAAGCACCATGTTCGCTTTATACTCTTTTGAGAAATCTTTATACATATACTTGTCGCAAAACCTTGTAGTCGAGGACTAGAAAAACTGTAACTCACTCTCTACTTTATGTAGTTGACACTTGTTCTCATGTTTTAGGAAACCAAGTGTAAGTCTTGAAGTGCTTAGTACGGACGGGTCAGGAAAGTTACGTGAAGTATGAATCGGGAGAAGACCTGTCTTTATTTTGGGAATTTTATAAACAATTTTAATTAGGTACTTTGTTGTGAATTGTGATACACTTGGTTATTATTTCTTTTGAACTTGTAAACTTTTAATTCTATTGTAATTACTTGAAACCGTTGCATGTTATTATGACTTGTGAAATGATATTCTTGCTCTTCCCACCTCGTGTTTCCGCTTTAGCGGGGTGTGACAGACTTGGTATCAGAGCACAGGTTATAGTGAAACGGGTTTTAAAATTTTCAAAAATTTTCGAAACCATACTATAACCAAGGCTTTTCGGAAAATAATTTTACGGGTTCAAACTTTAGTAGATTAATTCCGCAATTGCATGATTGTTTTTAACTATGCATGACTTGATCAACTATGCCTAGTTCAAAATAGAGTATGCTAGAACAGAAAATACTTACTATTGTTAACGATTTTGAGTCGAAAAATTCCCGGTCTCATCGATTCCCGATTCTCACGTAACTGACTCGTACATGCATTTCATTACACTTTCCTTTATTTGTTTTCCCCTGTACTCAGGTAACTCGTTGTTCACAGATTCGACATGTCTCGTTCCATGCACTCCCGCTCACCGTCTCGATCAGAGTCTCGCTCACTCTCCCGAGTCGCCTCTTCGCGAGAAGCCTCGGAAGACCCGCAGCTTCTGTGCGCCAGCGCCACCAGACCACTGATCCTACCGAGGAGTCCTCCATGGCCTTCTAGAGCAGCATAGGTACCTCCAGTCTGAGGACCGTACTACCTCCTACTCCCCTGGTGCCCGCTTTTGCACCACCTCAACAGCACGGACCCCGTACGAGAATGACTGCACGTAAGCAGGTCGTTCTCCCTGGACGATTGCCAGATAGGATGGTCGCACAGAATCCCGACCCATCCAGACCCGCTCCTTCCCCTATGCCCTTCGGAGACCCGTACGCCGGAGCTACGCGTACGCTGATGATGGAGCATTATGCTTGGGAGCGGCAGTTGCACATGGAGCAGATTCAGCGTGCCAACGACGTCGGGCCATCCCGACCCCCGACGATGCCGGTCACTCAGAGATCTCCCCCAAAGGTGATACTGGCACTCCACCGCAACGTTCAGGGACTCACTGAAGAGGCCCAATAGCAGGGCCTTCTCCCGTGTGAGATCTCCGATGCTGTGGAGCGCCTGTCACCACAGTCCATGCGAGTTATCGCATCTGCTGAGTCCACGACGAGGATAGTCCCGTACCTCGTCAGCGCATGCCTAATCATGGGGACGATGATTGCCGTCATCTTGGAGAAGGTGTTTCTCGATAGGCGTCGTTAGGCATTTATCTTTATGTACTGTATCGTAAGCTTGAGTCGTATTTTTCCATGTACACGACTTAAAGCTAGCCCTTATTTTGTATTGTAATGTATTCGTATTTGAACCTTTTCTTATTTTATGAACTACGTAACCGAGTCTCTTATTATGAATGAAATTTCTACTTTTATTATCCGTATTTGTCTTTATTGTGTGAACCATTATATTATTATTGCGTGAATCATTACCGTGCGTGTGCTGTCTATCCTTCCTTATTACTCTCTTACTATCATTGTTGATGTTCATTAATTTAACTTCTTATCGCTCGCGCCTATTCGTGTGTTCTAAACGTTTCTCCTTTCTGTTATAGAACCATGGCACCCAGACGAACGAACGCTGAGATCGTTGCGGAACAGGTTGCCGAGCAGCTCAGCGCATCCATTCCTAACATGATCGCTCAGATCACAACCGACATTAACAACAACATCAACAACCACCAACAACAGGAACAAAAACAACAACAACAACAACAACAACAACAACAACAACAACAACAACAGGAGCAGCAGCAACAACAACAACAACAACAACATCAACAACAACAAGAGCAACAACAACATCAGCAGCAACAACAACAGGGGGAAAACCGAAACCCAAACCTCCAATCTGCAACAACAAAAGTTTCATGGCTTGTAAGCCTAAGGAGTTTCATGGCACCACTGGTGCTGTAGGACTAATAACATGGTTCGAAAGCATCGAATCAGTCTTGCACATCAGCCGATGTGCTGAAGCTATCAAGGTAGAATACGCCTCCTGCGTACTTCACGGAAGGGCGCTGTCCTGGTGGAACAGTGCGGTTCGCACCCGAGGACGGGAAGCTGCATATGCCCTCACTTGGGAGAATTCAAGAAACTCATGGTGAATGAGTACTGTTCTAAGGGAGAAGTGAAACAGCTCGAGGGAAAGCTGTGGAATCATATGATGGTCGGTAACGACATCGAAGGGTACGCTGCTCGATTTCACGAACTGGCCCGACTAGTTCCATGGCTAGTAACTCCTGAGGAGGAGAAGATCGACCTGTACATCTCCGGTCTTGTTCCGAAAATCCGGGGTATGGTTATCTCCGCTGAGCCCCAGACACTCCAGAGTGCCATCATTCTAACACATCGATTAACCAGCAACCTAATTTCTTCCCCTGCATCCTCCAAGAAAGAAGGAGGTGAGAAAAGGAAATATGAGCAAACTCCGAGAAGGAGCGACAGAAACAAGAGAGCCAAGACCACCCGCAACTACGTGGTAACTGCTGCAACACCACCACCACCACCAAATGGACCCCGACCTTACACTGGGACAAATCCCAAGTGTAACAAGTGAAATTTACACCACTTCGGGAACTTCCCGGTGTGTCTAAAGTGCCAGAAGGTGGGGCACTTCGCCAAGTATTGTCCAGAGAAAGCAACCAATCAAGGCCAGAAGCCGGTGTGCTTCGAGTGTGGGAGTGATCAACACTTCCGGAACGCCTACCCCAAACTCCAGAATGCCCAACCAAACCAAGGCGGGCGAGGTCGAGGATGTGCTTTTGCACTCACAACCGAGGAGGCTCGACAAGACCCGAATGCAGTCACGGGTACTTTTTCTGTAAATGACCACTACGCCTATGTACTATTCGATTCAGTAGCTGATAAAAGCTTTATGTCCTTAGAATTTAGACCCCTTATTAACCTAGGATCTAAGGTTCTTAAGGATAGCTTCACTATCGAATATGCTAATGGCCAAGAGTTCGAAGCCAAGGATATTATACTAGGATGTTCAATATGCCTAGCTGACAAAACTTTCCCCATCGACTTGATCCCGCTCGAGCTGAAAAGCTTTGACGTAATCGTTGGAATGGACTGGCTATCTCGTTTCCGAGCCGAGATCGTATGTTTTGACAAACTCATACGCATCCCTCTCTCAGACAGTGAAACTCTCGTTGTTCAGGGAGACAAACCTGGACGACAACTCCACATTGTATCTATCATGAAAATGTGCAAGTACCTCGAGAAGGACTGCGATGCATTCCTCGCGCATGTTTTCTAATGTAAACCCAGAGAGAACCGAGTACAAGACATCCCCGTAGTCAAAGATCACCCAGAGGTCTTTCCCGAAGATTTACCCGGGCTACCCCCGCATCGACAAGTGGAGTTCCGAATAGACCTTGTTCTAGACGCAACACCGGTTGCCAAGACACCGTATCGTCTAGCACCACCTGAAATGCAAGAACTGTCGAAACAGCTGCAGGAAATTTTAGATCACGGTCTTATTCGTCCAAGCTCGTCCCCCTGCGGAGCCCCAATCCTCTTCGTGAAAAAGAAAGACAGATCCTTTCGAATGTGCATCGACTACCGAGAACTGAACAAACTGACCGTCAAGAACTGATACCCACTCCCGAGAATCGATGATCTTTTCGACCAGTTGAAAGGTGCAACTTATATCTCTAAGATCGATCTCCGTTCGGGTTATCATCAGGTTCAAGTCAGTGAGACCGATATTCCAAAAACCGCTTTTCGAACTCGATATGGGCACTATGAGTTTCTCGTTATGCCTTTCGGTTTAACCAACGCACCAGCGGTGTTCATGGATCTGATGAACAAGGTGTGTAGACCTTACCTGGACAAATTCGTGATCGTATTCATAGACGACATTCTCATTTACTCAAGGAACAAGGAGGATCACGAGAAACATTTGAAACTTATCCTAGAACTCCTTAGAGATCGCCAAATTCTTGAAGTGAGAATTTTGGCTCCGTGAGGTACATTTCCTTGGTCATGTGGTCAACCAAGAGGGAATTCACGTAGACCCGGCAAAGATCGAAGCGATCGAGAAATGGCAAGGCCCGACGACTCCTACGAAAATCCGACAATTCCTAGGGTTGGCTGGCTATTATATAAGGTTCGTCGAGAAATTCTCGAAGATCGCTAAACCCCTGAACGAACACACTCAGAAGGATAAGGACTTTATTTGGGAAAAGAACAGGACGAATCCTTTCAGAAACTCAAACACCAATTGTGCCACGCACCGATTTTGTCCCTACCGGGGGGTACATATAATTTTGTAGTATATTGAGATGCCTCTCACCAAGGACTTGGGTGCGTCCTTATGCAGAAGGACAAAGTCATCGCATATGCTTCGAGACATCTGAAAGTACACGAACAGAACTACACCACATACGACTTAAAGCTAGGAGCCGTCGTGTTCGCCTTAAAAATTTGGAGGAATTACTTGTATGGTACTAAGTGCACGGTTTTCATGGATCACAAAAGCCTTCAACATATTCCCGATCAGAAAATGCTCAAAATGAGGCAACAGAGATGGATAGAACTATTGAGGGAATCCGATTGCGAGATCAAATACCATCTCGTTAAGGAAAATGTAGTAGCAGACACCCTGAGTCGGAAGGAAAGGGTGAAACCATCTCGAATTAGAGCATTGGGAATCCAAGTACAAACAAGCCTTCAAACGCAAATCGCCAGAGCTCAGCGAGAAGCGTTGAAACCCGAGAACCTTAAGGACGAAACCCTAGACAACCACGAGAAGGAATTCGAGCTCAACCTAGATGGAATCCACTATTTTAAGAACGGAGTGTGGATTCCGAGATCCGAAAGTCTTCGTGAGCTTATTTTGGATGAGGGCCACCGTTCCCGATACTCTATTCACCCGAGATCCGACAAGTTGTACAACGATCTACGGGAATACTACTGGTGGCCGGGCATGAAAAAGGATATCGCCTTGTACGTAGTTAAGTGTCTTACTTGCTCGAAGGTCAAGGCGGAATATCAGAAACCTTCAGGTCTTCTGTAGCAGCCGGAGATTCCCATGTGGAAGTGGGAACAGATCTCCATGGATTTCATCACAAAACTTCCCCGCACGGCAAGGGGTAATGACATGATTTGGGTCATCGTGGATCGATTGACGAAATCTGCACACTTCCTACCGTTACGAGAGAACCACTCAATGGAGAAGTTCGCCCAGATTTACATCAACGAGATCGTCTCTCGTCATGGAACACCTCTCTCCATTATCTCCGACAGGGATAGTCGATTCACGTCCCGATTTTGGAATGCACTTCAGAGATCTCTCGGGACGCGACTAGACCTCAGCACCGCCTACCATCCCCAGGCCGACGGTCAGAGTGAAAGGACGATCCAAACGCTTGAAGACATGCTAAGAGCGTGCGTGGTTGACTTCGAAGGAAGTTGGGATACTCACCTCCATTTGATCGAGTTCTCCTATAACAACATCTACCACGCTAGCATCAAGTGCGCACCGTTCGAGGCCTTATATGGACGCAAGTTTCGGTCACCGCTTTGTTGGCTAGAAGCAGGCGATCGACAACTCACAAGGCTCGATATCGTCCAGGAAACCATCGACAAAATCACCACTATTCGGGAAAGGCTGAAGACATCCGGTACCCGGAAGAAGAGCTACGCCGACAACCGGAGGAAACCCCTTGAGTTCCAAGTTGGCGATAAAGTACTCCTCAAAATATCGTCGTGGAAGGGGGTAATACGCTTCGGGAAGCGCGACAAGCTAAGCCCGAGGTACACCGGACCATTCGAGGTGATAGAGCGAATCGGCCCAGTGGCGTATCGACTCCAACTTCCACATACTCTCTCCAACATTCATAACGTCTTTCACGTCTCGCACTTGAAAAAGTGCCTATTTGAAGAGACCATTGTCATTCCCCTCGATGAGATCCAGATCGACAACAAGCTCAACTTCATTGAAGAACCGCTTGAGGTTGTAGACCGAGAAGTCAAACAACTCGGGCAAAGTCGTATCCCTATTTTCAAAATTCGGTGGAACTCCCGACGAGGTCATGAATTCACATGGGAGCGTGAAGACAAATCCGTCAGAAGTATCCACATCTGTTTAAAGACTCTCCTTCCGGATGAGGCGAATCAATTTCGGGACGAAATTCTTTTCAACCCCGGGAGAATGTGACAACCGTCTAAATTTCAGGTGAAACTTTGTACTCTATATCCTTGAGAATCTGTCTTTGTTCTTAACCGTACTGTCTCTGTGAACGTGTCTATGTCGGAATCAATATCGGAACCTTTAAATGGACCACAATACCAAGAAAACGCATAATGAACTTGCCTAAGTTCATCTCTAAACTAAACGTAAATTTGCAACTAACGAAAACACTTAACGAAAACAAAAACAAATTTTGCCTCGCAGTGTAACTGACAATTTCGCTGGCAGCGAAACGGTCAGCGAAACTAACTGTTTCGCCAGCGAAATTGACAGCTTTGCTAGCGAAACTGTGGTGCTGATTCCCATTTTTACATGAAACCTGATTGGTCAACGGTTTCTGACTTCCCTCCACGTGTCTAGACCATATTGGACCGCCAAAAATTACTAAAAATCGAGTTTTGGCTATAAATACCCCTTTTCTCCTTCTTTCTCTTCTTTTGCTTCAAAATAAACACACACACACACACACACACACACACACACACACACACACACACACACACTTAAAGCTTATTGCAGCCATTTACAGCCATTTACAGTCACAAATCAACAGTGAAAATCACATCTTTAAGCAACAAAAATCGTTCATAAGCAAAAGAAGGAAATGAGCATCCATCCATTTGGGGTTTCTACACTTTCAAGGCCGAAATCACCAAGAAATCTCTTCAAACCTTCATCAAATCGAGTTCTATTTGGTATAACTCTTTTAAACCTTCTGTTTCATTTAATAAACTCATTGCATATACGATCAAACTCCTAAAAATGCATTTTTATAGAGATTTGAGGTTTTCAACCAATTTACATACAAACGGGTCGTTCCTAAATCTTAACTTTTGTGGCTTAAAAGTGACCATAAACTGTCGATTATATTGTGTTTTTAAAATACCTTTAAGTACATATCAAAATTTACCGTCAAATATGAGTTTACGACGCCGAAAACAATTTTTGAACTGAAACTGCCCGTCAGTTTCGCTGCGTAACTGTGATCAGACCCCGAAACCGTACCGAGTTCGCTGTAAAACGTAACTTTAAGCCCGTTTTTTCACGTATTGGTCTAGAACAAACTGTAATAACTTTAACTCATATTAAAATGGCATTTGAAAATGAACAACGATACTTATTCGATATCTTGGTATTCCTTTAGGGTTTCCGTGATTCCCGACACGTTCCGACCGCTCTTTTCACATTTCTGCTTACTCTTCGCAATCTGTGAGTTACAACCCCTATTTACTTACTGTTTTTACATAACTCTTTTGGGGGAAACATGAGAACTAAACTATTATGAACTTTGAACCGTTTTATGAACTTGTGAACTGTGAACTTTTATTAACTTATTTGCGTAAACTGTTTTATTGCCTTTGTTCGGCACCAGTTGACTTTATGGCTTGCCCCCGTTCGGCACTTATTCGAAACTGTGATTGATTGTATATGATTCCAACCGTTGATGAGAATATAACGTGAATCATAAGTGCCAACTATCATTTTGAAATAAAAATTGCATTAGTGCCCAGTTTCAGTTCATTGCACACTATTAGCATAAGTCGTTAGTAATTATGGGTATCGATACTTAGGAAATGACCGTTCCTTGCTTAGATGGCAGTCTAAGTACATATTACGAAATTCAGACATACTCCTCGTAGATAGTGCGGGGTAAGGGGCCTCACGGTCGCTTAATTCGGTTTAGTGTGAACACTTATGTTATATTATGCCAAGAGGTTGATACAATGTTTTAATCATTGGTTACTTTATTTATGCATATGCCCTTTTTGCGCTTGAACCGCAACGAGTCTTTTAAGTATTTTTCTACTTATTCGTGTACATTTACTACAAGTATATATATTTTAAGCACCGTGTTCGCTTTATTCTTTTGAAAAATCTTTATACATATACTCTTCGCAAAACCTTTAGTCGAGGACTAGAAAAACTGTAACTCACTCTCTACTTTATGTAGTTGACACTTTTTCTCATGTGTCAAGAAACCAATTGTAAAACTTGGAGTGCTTAATACGGACGGGTCAGGAAAGTTACGAGATGTATGAATAGGGAGAAGACTTGATTTTATTTTGGGAATTTTATAAACAATTTTAATTATGTACTTTGTTGTGAATTGTGATACACTTGGTTATTATTTCTTTTGAACTTGTAAACTTTTAATTCTATTTTAATGACTTGAAACTGTTGCATGTTATTATGACCTGTGAAATGATATTCTTGTTCTTCGCACCTCGTGTTTCCGCTTTAGCGGGGTGTGCCATCTGAGTCTTCTGTTTAAAACTTGGTTTATGTTGTTTTCCTTTAAGTCATGAAATACAATGGTCAAGTAATTGAGTATTCTTTTTAGGTAATCCAGAAACTAGATTATCCGTGAACAGTTTATTCATGCTTTTAAGGTTGACATGCCAAAGCCTTCTATGCCATAAATCAGGCGCTTTTAAGGGCGACGTCCTGGCAGTCATGGGCGACGCCCTGAACCCTGTGACATCTTATTTTCGCTAGTTTGCGTTTTCTAACGTGTTGGTGTGTTTCTTTGTGTTATTTGTGATGTGTAGGGAGCTGGAGGAAACCGTTGGAGAGGTCGGGTTGGACCGCGGGAAACCCTCAATGCTGAGGTTATGCCTCAAGAACACCATCCTTGGTTACAATGGTCGGGATGCAATGCCGCTCGCAAGATAGTACTAAACAACAAACTGGCGGAGTTTCGGGAGTGACCAATAATTGCACCTCGCCATATGGATTGGGATTTCCTTGGTAGGATTGCGGTAGATTTGAGTGAGTTCTACATTACCCGCAGTCTGACGGCTCGAGTGGAGATCCCGATCTGGGAACGGGCTTGGACAGTGGATGAGCCGATTTTTAGGGAGTGGGTACTTGAGTTTTACTGTTCCCTAGATGTTCAGACGCAGTTTGTTCTAGGGGATTTTGATAGGAACCCCTTAATTTCGTTTAGGCTAGGTGGCCAAACGCCATGTTATTGTTGTGGAATTTGGGAGATTGACAGGGTTATGCACTGATGATGAGGCAGACGATGACGCCTTAATGGTTGGGTACCTTGAGGATGCAGAGTTGGATTCCTCTGCGTTTGGGGAGAGGGAGAACGAGGCCTGGTATGAGCTCACGGGGCACATGGACCGCATATCCACGAGCCCTGTCAAGCCGGTCCGAGAACAGACCCTTCGACTGGTGCACAAATGTCTCACCTACACATTCTTGCACCGGTCGACCCAACACGATAGGTGCTATCCAGAGTATTTATGGATGCTCTACATGTTCATTCATCGGGACCCTACACGGTACATCAATGTACCGTGGACATTGGCGAAATACATGGCATAGAGGGGTTCGGGGCAGCTGGCCTCAAGCAAGTTGGTTTGTGGGCACTGGATTACCCGCATTGCTAAATCATTGGGATTATTCACTGGGGCGAATATACAACTATGCTCCCCTCCTGTGCAATACAAGGTGATTACCCAACGTGATCTAGTACGGGCATAGATTCTTAACCCCGTGGGTAACCAGTTGGTGGACACTGGATCACCACCGCATGAGCCACCACCACCGAGGCAGCCGGTTGTTTCTCCGAGGGATATGATGGGCAAGATGATAGAGGGTTTAAATCGGCTAAATTTTGGGATGGATCTGGCGGAGCGACAGAGGTCGCAAGCTCAGACACGAGACGAGTATATCCATGACCGTTATCAGCCGATATGGGAGCATATGTACTAGCAGCATTTTCATTCCATAGAAGATCCGGGTCCGTACTCCCCATATGCCGTCCCCGCTTTCTATTATCCTGAGCCTTACCCTGGTTTTCCACCACCAGCCTACCAGCAACAGCCAGCCGTGGAAGATGATGACATGGAGGATTGAGTTGTACTTAGTTGTGTATTTTTTTTCCCGAAGACTGGTAGTAAGTTCAGTACCCGATCCTAAGACCGGCATTCAGTTCAACAACAACATTTCAACGCAATGATTTTCGATATCGACGTCGGGTTAACCTTTCTACCTTTCTATTTTTGTACTTATTTTTCTTTTTAGATTTTATTTTTTTTATTTCCCTTAGTTTTGAGTCGTTAACACATTAGGGACAATGTGTTACTTAAGTTTGGGGGGGGGGGGGGGGGGGGGGGGTCATCGGGAAATTCCAAATAATATTTTTCGACCCTTAGCTTAGTTTCCATCGTGTTAGGTTTGTGTTATTATTTTGTACATTTTTTATTCAAAAAATTGAAAAATACAAAAAAATTGAAAAATTGAAAATTAAAAAAAAAATATAACGGGTCTAGTCGGTAATTACCTTAAATTTTAAGCATAACCGAGCGCATTTAATTCCCTACTCGATTAAATAGTGAGAAAATTTGAGCCCTTGAAAGCATTCATTTTTAATGCTACTTTTTTGATTCTTGAGTGTGCCGATGGTTGATAACTTTAGAACTTGACATTGTTATACATTTCGAGACCACATATGAGCATTACATTAGGGAAACTTAGTTTAATTTGGTTAACGTTAGGGGAAAATTTGGATTAACCCATTTGATTAGACTTTTTTCGTTTCTTTATTTTATTTTTGTATAGTTAATCACATTGATGTACTATTTTCCGCCTAACCCTTGTAACACTTATTTTTAGTAAACTCTAGTTAAACCATTTGCGCCTAAACTTGTTCGTTTCTTTTAACACTACTATATATTTTGTACACTCGCCTATTTTCGTTTCATTTTTAGATTAGATCTGAACTTAAATTATGAATGCTATTATATTTGAAGTGAAGTTTAGAAGTTATTAAGATATGAAAAAAGTTATATTATTAAAGCCTTTGTATTATTTTTGTATTATTTAGAATAAAGTGAAAAAGAAAAAAACATATAGCCTTTTGAGCATGTTTTCTTACCAAAAGAAGAATATTATTGTAAGACATGTACTAGGCTGAAAAAAAAGTGAGTCGAAAAAATAAAATAAATAAATAAATCGAAAAAATCAGAAAAAGCGAAAAACAAAATTAGTTGTAGAATTAAAAGAGTTAGTGTATATTGAGTTTTGTATATTTGAAGTTGAAGAAGAAGATTAAGAAATTCGGTTCGTTAAAGAGTTTATGAGTTCGGATTTAATCTAAGTTTTTGTATACTACATTTTTATTATTTACCCTTTTACACTCCATTATATATTATTCACATGCCTATACCTGTATATTACAACCCGAATAAAAGTCCCCGTTTAGTTGTACCTAGACTCTAGTGGTGGAGATTTGATTCTTTATCAAGCCTATGATAGAATACTCACCATGACAGAGCAGTTGAGCGATTCTCCACAATACGTTACCTACCCTTTTAGATTAGTATGAGAGATTGTTTGATTTACTTTCCATAAAATTCGTGAGATGTTTGGTTATGCAATTTAATTTGGCTTTGATATTTGTTTTTAATACAGTTTTTGCTTGAGGGCAAGAAAAAGGTTAAGTTTGGGGGGATTCGATATCACATATTTATATAGTTATTTATATGCGATATTTGGTTGTTTTTCATAGTAAACATGATGGATAGGATAGGTTTTTGCATTTAATCATGTGGAAAAGTCTTTTTTGTCCATTTTACAGGTTTATATGATCGGGTAGTGGAATTGGAGGAAGAAATGAGCTTAAATGACGAAAAATGGTGAAAAATGCCCAGTAGAATGACGCCCTGAAGGGTTAGGGCGCCGTTGTCATTTGTCTGAAGTAGAGCGCGACGCAGTAATTTAGAAAAACAACGAAGTCAGCAGCTTAATTGATTTACATCACGGATTTGGCGCCCGCTGCGCCTACCTAGCCATCTAGAGCGACGCTCTCCTGCGATTTTTGCAGTTTTGAAAACTTACTCAAATACAAATTCCATCTAATTTCTCCCTATAAATAGAGCCTCAAACGTCCAAGTTTAATCATCAATTAATATTTTCGTTTATTGGAGCTGGAGATCACGTTTGGAGGAAAGAAGAGAAGCTATAAGTTCGGTTTTCGTAATATTCGGTCACGAAGAACGTTTGCAATTTTCTTAGTTTGTTTTCTATCCTTTTCTAAGACAATTTACAGTATGTTTTCTATCATCTTATTTGCTGTTTTATACACCATTATGAGTTAGCTAAACATCTTTTATGCTTGTTTGATTTATGCATCTTGTTTGATAATTATTGTTTCGTTATTGATTGTTAGGTATTGAAGTTTAATCGTAGATCCTTAATTGTTTGAGTTTTAATATATTATCATAAGTTGGTTATGTGCAATTTGTTAAATCAACATTCTAGGTATTCGAGAGGATTCTAGATAGGTTTATAAATTGTATGAAATAATCAATCGATCTTTAATTGATTTAAAATTGTTAGGATTCGAGAGGAACTAGTAATTACAACTTAGGTAATAAAACGAAAACGAGTAAGTCTAATTGTTAAGATTCGAGGGGACTTAATAATTAAAGAAGTTATTCGAGCGGAAACCTCATAAGATTAAATCATTAAAATACCGGCTTGATAATTAATGCTTAATTGTTGATAATTATAACTGTATTCGAGAGGAACATTATAATTGGAAATAGTTAAAATTAGTAAAATATTCGAGAGGAGTTTTACTATAAATTAGAAGTTAAATACACACTCAATTTCGTAAACATAATTGAAAAACAAGTGAAGTGTCAAACAAGTGTATTTTCTCCAATATTTGATAATCTTAATTACTTTTCTTAATCAAGTTTATAATCACCTTTTACGATCATTTTGCAATTTTAATTAGTTGATCTTTTGTTACAAAACCCCAAAAACAAACAAGTATTATTAATTCGATATTAAAACTAAATTAGTCCCTGAGTTCGAACCTTTAGTTGCTTAAAACTATATTAAATACGAATAGGTCAACTGCCTATAAGTGTGTAATTAAGTCCAATAGTAGGTTAAGTTTTTAAGACTAGATTTTACACATCAGGGTAGGATCAAAGTGAGGCACATGTGGAGGAATTGCGTATTGTGCAACATTCTCAACCATTTCCTGCACAAAAACACCATTCAAACAACCATATACACAAGTTAGAACAGTTCGGAAAATAGGAAGTTCGCAAAAACAGGCCGAAATAAAAAGTGAGTTTTTCCAAACAACAACTTTTAGCCGCCGGCTGGCCAATTTAGCCGTCGGCTGGCCCAATTTAGCCACCGACTAAAGTCTAGACCAACGGATATTTGGCGGTTTGTCACACGAAAATTCGAATATTGTTACGACTATCAAACCAAAATTTGTGACGACCGTGAAAAATTTCAGGTGAAATTCGTACTTTATATCTTTTAAAATGTCTGTCGTTGTCTTTAGCTGTACTTTTACCGGAAACGCGTCAGTGTCGGAATCAAATTCAGAATCAATTTATATAAGTCCTAATACCAAGAAAACACCTAAGGAACTTTCCTAAGTTCATATCATACAATAATCAAAAACTTTCATTTAACGAAAAGGTCTAACAGAACAAAAACGTAAAAAACGAAAAATCAGCAAAATGCTGTAATGGAGTGGTCTAACTCGAGTTTGATTGGTTGGGTTTTTGTTTAAAACGAGAATAAGCTTTAAAAGCTATTTTTTTCAATCTGTGTCTTCATGACTATCGAGCTGAAAAGCTTTGACGTTATCGTGGGAATGGACTGGTTATCTCGTCACCGAGTCGAGATCGTCTGTTTCAAAAAACTTATTCGTATCCCGCTCTCAGAAAGTGAGAATCTCGTTGTTCAGGGAGACAAACCTGGACGACAACTCCGTATCGTCTATATCGCCAAGATGCGCAAATACCTCAAAAAGCACTGTGTGACAACCGTCAAAATTTCAGGTGCTCTTTACGTTCTATGTCTCTCGTTTTGTCTGTTGTGTCTTTAAATTAAACATTATCGGAAATGCGCTAGTGTCGGAATCACAACCGGAATCAACATAGATAAGTCCTAATGCCAAGAAAACACTTAATGAACTTTCCTAAGTTCATAATGTAACATAATTAAGAACTTGTAGTTAACAAAAAGGTTGAACGAAACAATAACGCAAAAATGTCAAAAACAGCAAAAACGCAGAAATTATTACAAAAATGGTCCAGGACGACGCACAGAGGCCATGTGCGCCGTCCTAGCAGGACCACTTTTGCAAAATTTTCAAATTTTTGCATGTCTTGATTCCCTACAAGTTTTAAACCAATCCCACACGATTTTAACACATCATTTACTGGAAATTCACTGTCCCAAGACCCCTTTACTCCTTTCTCTCTTACCTTTCATTTTCAATATCATTTTAATCATTTTTATAAACGTAAACATTAACACACACACTTTTTCTCTCAAAACCCTCTCAAACTCCATCATATCCAGAGAATCACATCCATCAAACACCACTTTTAATCCATCAAATCGTCCAAATCATCCAAAGAAACAAAAGGAACCAAAGATTTCGGCCAAGGACCATTTTTGTCAGGATTTTGGAGCTCAAACATCACCAACTATCATCCAAGCGATTTCCACCGGTAGATTCCTTTTAACTTATGTTTTTATATAAATAACAACTTGCATGGATTATCTATAGATTTAAAATGAGTTTTTACAAAGATTTATAAGTTTTATGTACAAAAACGATTTTTAAACCGAAATAACCTTAGATCTATGCTTTTATGGATAAAACATTTTAGAAACTGTTAAAATGAGTTTTATTAAGTCGAGACCAATTGCATCTTAAAATCCGTGGCCAAAATAGTCGTTTTGCTCGAAAAATCCCGAAAAACACGACTGTGCGCCGTCCTTATGACCAGGACTACGCAGCGAGCAACAAAGCTTGGCTTCTGGTTCGCGCTCCCAGTGGTCACAACGGCGCACAAGCCTGACCTGTTTTAACGAATTTTCGTTATTTGATGTTTTGGAACTTGTTGACCCGCTGACTTTTCACGAATACCATTTTGGGACTGAGTTTGGAAAATAAATATATATTGGTGACTTGTAATGGACTTTTGAACTTAAATGAACTCGTTTGAACATAAGGTTGTGTTATGTGTAAATTGTGAGCGGTATTGACATTTGGATTTTTGGATATGAAATTCGGGCGCGGAAGCGCTGCCCAATTTCATTAGGAACATCCAAACCAATTCAGCGACCAAAGTTACTTGTAACATAATAATAATAAACGTCAAAATTGGACTTTCGGACAAGAATGTGATAATTACCATTTCGGACTATTTGGACAATACTTAACCTTGACACTTAAAGTTTAACTAAAAACCTATCTATATTATATTAAGTACAATAACATAATAAGATAATAATAATTGAACTATCTTGGTATTATTAGGCGTCCCGTGATTCCCGGCTCCCGCTCCGACCGATTCCCGAGTTCTTTGTCTTCGCAATCCGTGAGTTACACCCCTCCTTACTCTTACATTTTAAGTACTCTTTTTGGGGGAAACATGAGATCAAAATCTTTTGTGAACAATATCTTTTATGTGAAACTGTTTTACGCGCTTGAACTTACGTACAGCGTTTTGTGATCTATTTTTGGAAACTTTATGAACTATTGAGCTACTTATCTATTTTTGGAAACTTTATGAACAATTGAGCTACTTAGCTATTTTTGGAAACTTTACGAACTTTGCAACTGTACGACTTTTGGAACCTATGAGAACTATTGGACTATTTTGAAACTTTGCGAACTAATATGCGTAGACAATATCATCTATTCAGATTGGCTTACTTTCGACTAAATAGGTTTGCCTCTTTGGATATTTGATTAGACAATGATAACTTGATTGTATTTGGAGCAAACCCTAGGTGAGAATATAAACGCCGTAAGTACAAACGACCAATTTTTAGAAACAGGACGGACAAAGTGCCCCGCAACTTTTTAGAACTACTCCCTTCACACTATTAACAATAGCCGTTAGTAAATATGGGTATCGATACTTAGGAGCGGTCACTCCTTACTTAAGGGTAGCAACCTGGGTACATATTACTAAGTTCTCACGAACTCGATCTTTAGACTGGAACTAGGGGCGTGTGCTTGACCAGAAATCGGATTAGTGTGCAAAATCTTACGTTATATTAAGCTTAGTGGTTGGTACAAATCGAGGATCATAGGTCTTTATTATTTACGCATATGCTTACTTACTGTCTTACACACTAACTCTAAACTCTCGACTTGAACTTTTACGACAGTATATAAACTATCTTTATGCGATTGCTCATCCGCTTACTTCCTTTGGAAAACTTTGTACTTATATATACACTTGTCGAAATTTTACTAGAAACTTTTTGTCAACATATAAATTGTAACTCACTCACTACGTTTTCGTAGTTGACACTTTATCTCATGTTTCAGGAATTAAGCGTAAGTTATGAAGTGCGTTGCTCAGGCGGGTCAAGCCAATTATGTGAAGTGTACCTCGGGAAGAAGATCTTTATTTTGGGAAGTTTTATTTAAAAACATTTCATTAAGTATTATGGTCTTAAACGTTGAATCTTGGTTGTATCTTTGAATTTTTGTACTCTTCCAACTTTAATCTTAATGACTTGAACCGTTGATTTTAGTATAACCTGTGAAATGATTCTTTTCTCTTCACATCTCTTGTTTCCGCTTTAGCGGGGTGTGACAAACTTGGTATCAAAGCACGGGTTATAGTGAAAACGGTTTTAAAAGTTTTCAAGAAGTTTTCGAAACCAAAACTATAACCAAGGCTTTTCAGAAAAATCATTTTTGGGTTCAATCTTTAGAATATTACCTTCCGTGATTGCATGGTTATCTTTTTCAACTATGCGTGACCTGATCAACCATGCATAGTTCAAAATGAATTATGCAAGAACGGAAAGTCAGTGGCTATCGTTAACGGTTTTGAGTCGAAAAATTCCCGGTCTTGTCAATTCCCGACACTCGCATAACTGACCCGTGCATGCATATTACTTACGTTTTTCCTATTTTTAGTTTCCCCCGTACTTATGTAGCTCTCTATTCGCAGATACATCATGTCTCAGTCATCGCACTCCCGATCCCAGTCACGATCGCTTCCACGAGCCGCCTCCCCCTCGCACGAACCCTCTGAGGGCCATACGGCTTCCGAGAGTGAGCGTCATCAGACGACCGACCCGACGGAAGACACGTGTATGACCATCAGTAGCAGTAACGGGTCCAGCCCGAGGACCATACTCCCACCTCCTAGGCTGGTACCCGTTGCAGCACCACCGCAGCCCCGAGGACCCAACGCTAGAGTACCCATGCATCAGCAACCGGGCCCGTTCCGACCCGCACCTCCCCAGTCTTTCTTTGACCCCTACGACCCCGCTTTGCGCACCCCGGTCACGGAGAGCTACGCGTGGGATCGTTAGTTCCTCGAAGAAAGACGACGTGCCCAAGAGGCCGGACCCTCCCGGCCCATGATGCCACCTACTCACCAACCTCTTCCACCGGATGCGTTTCTCAACCTACACCGTCAGGTCCGGGGACTCGCGGAGGAAGCCCGGGAGCAGGGTCTTATTCTCGTCGAAGTCTCCGACGCTGCACATGAGTTGGCACAGCAGTCAAGGCGAATCATCGCAACGGCTCGGGCCACCGCTCGGACAATGCAATGTCTCACTAGAGCCTGCTTGATCATGGGAGCGTTTATCGTAACTATTGCCGCCAAGATGTTCTTTGAAGAGCGTTATTAGGCATACTTTCCGTTGTATTTGTACCGTACCGGCTAGTCGTAATTTTCTATTGTACACGACTTAAGCTATTATCTATTATTTCTTATGTATTGTATTTGTATTCCTTTCAGTATCTTGTCTTATGTACTAAAACCTCTTATTATTAATGGAAATCTTTGTCCTTCATTTTCCATACCTGTTTTGTCGCATGAATCTTTTAATTATTGTCAAACATTGTTACTATATCCTGAAATCGCCATCGTGCGTCTCTCGTATACTCTTTTACTATTATCGTTACCATACTGTGCTAATTGTCCGCTCATACTACCTTTGTGTACTCGGTGCTATTAACCTCTAAGTAAGTGTTATCGTAAATTCCAATTTGTGCGATCTAAACTAGTTTCTTCTTCCCTTGTAGAACCATGCCTCCCAAGAGAAGTCGCGCTGATCGCATAGCCGAACAGATCGCTTTGCATTTCCAAGCAGCACTTCCAGGCATGATCGCTCAGATCGTTGCTGGAGTCAACCAAGGGATTTTCGGAACCAACGAACCCTTTCTCCCTCTCGTACCATCTAGGCAGGATGAGGACGAGGATCCGCCTACCTCTCCCTCCAGCCCTCTTCCAACGAAGAGAGAGTAAGAGAAGGAAGATTTACCACCAACCCTCATGGACCAGCAACAACCAGGAACTCACAACCGTAACCCGAGCCTACTCTGGACCGCACCCCCAGTGCAACAGGTGCCACTTCCATCATGCTCGAAGGTGCCCGGTATGCAGATTTTAAAACGAAGAAGGGCACTACCCCTGGTGCTGTCCAGAAAAAGCAAAAAACCGAGCCAGAAAACTGCGGTGCCTCGAGTGTGGAAGCGACCAGCACCTCCGTGGGGATTGCCTCTTAGAGCATACCACATAAACTCTTGGTGCTCTTGCAATCACACCCGAGGAGGCGCCCCAGGACCCCGATGCATTTACTAGTACGTTCTCCGTCAAATGACCATTTTCTTCTATACTATTTGATTCAGGAACTGAAAGAAACCTTGCCTCTTTAGAAATTAGACCCCTCATCAGCATAGGACCTAAAGCTATTGCGGATAGCTTTCTATCGAGTATGCCAACGTTCAACAGTCAAAGCTACGAACACAATCTTAGGATATCCGATACCTCATTGGCCTAAAACCTTTTCCCATCAACCTAATCCCTATCGAACCATTAAGCTTTGACGCTATCGTTGGGATGGACTGGTCACCCCATCTTCGAGCCAAGACCGTCCGTTTCGGCAAACTCACCCGTATTCCTATCCAGAAAGTGAAACTCCCGGCGTTCAGGAGGACAAACCTGAATGACAGCTTCGCAATGTGTATCCCTTGATAATGCGCAAGTACCTCGCGAAGGACTACGACATATCCTTCGCTCACGACGTCGAACGTAAATCTAAAGAAGGCCGAGTCCAAGACATTCCCGTAGTCAAGGACCATCCAAAGTCTTTCATGAGAAATTGCATAGGATACCGCCAAATCGACAAGTGGGAATTTCGAATAGACCTCGTTCCTGGCGCATCACCAGTTGCCAAGACACCCTACCGTCTGGCACCACCCGAGATGCTAAGGCGGCCAAAGCCGTTGTAGGAACCCCTAGACTCCGATTTCCCCTATCAAAAAGAAAGACGGACTCTTCCGTTTGTACACTGATCGTCATGAAGGTATCAAGCCAACCGTCAAGAACCTATAACCATCCCCGAGGATCGAAAACCTATTCGAATAGTTATCGGATGCAACTTATCTCTCAAAAATCGACCCCCGCTCGGGTTATCACCAGGTTCGTGACATTATAACCAACATTACCAAAAACCGCATCCCCAAACTCGATGCAAGCAATTCAAGCCTCCCCTCTGTCAGTAGACCTAACCAACACACTAGCGGTATTCATGGACTTAATGCACAGAGTGTGTAGGCCGTACTTAGACGATTAATAACCATACTCATGGTCAACATTCTCACCTACTCAAGGAAGATCATGTGAAACATCCCAAGCTCATTTTAGAACTCCTCCGAGATCAGAAATCGTGCGCCAAGTCCCCGAAGTGCGAATTCTGGCCCCGAAAATAACATTTCACCGGTTCTGTAGTCAACCATGAAGGAATTCGAACTCAGGCTAAACGTAACCCGTCATGCCAAGCTCCAAGCATGAGTTCTGAAATACGAAGGGCTTCGCAAACTCGTTCCCGTCAAGGGCCACCGATTTCGCTATTCCATCCATCTGGGACCTGACTTGTTGTACAGGGGTTCCCGAGAATACTGTTCGTGACTGGACATGAGTAAGGGTATTGCCTTGTATCTAGTTGAGTGCCTCACTTACTCCAAGGTCAAGGCGGAATACCGAAAACCATCTCTCAATCATCTCCGGCAAGGATGGTTGATCTACGTCCCGCCCTCTTCGGAGTGCCCTCCATAGAATCGCTAGGGACGCGACTAGACCTCATCACCTCACACCACTACCAGGCTAACGGTCAGAACGGAAAGACGATCCAAACGTTTAAAGAGATGCTGAGAGCGTGTATGGTTGCCTCCGTAGAAAGTCACGACACTCACCTTCCTCTGGTCGAGTTCACCTATAACAACAGATTCCATGCCAACACTGAGTGCGCACCCTCCAATCTCTATATGGACGCAAGTGTCGATCACCTCCCTATCGGCTAGAAGCTGACGGTCGACAACTTGCAAGGCCCGACGTCTATATCTACCCGTGGAAGACTAGAAACATCCCGTACCCGGCAGAAGAGCTACGTAACCAACCAGAAGAAAAACCCTCGATTCCTAGGATGGAAATAGAGTACTTCCCAAGATATCGCCATGGAAGGGGATAGCCTACTTCTGGAAACGCGGCAAACTGAGCCCTAGGTACACCGGCCCAGACCAAGTCTTAGGACTTGTCGATCCGATTCTTTACCGCCATCACCTCCCAGATCCCTCTAAACGTTCAGAACTTGTTCCTTGCCTCACATTTGAAAGTGTTCATCGGATAAGACCAGCGTCATCCCTCTAGACAAGGTCAAGATCGGTGCTAAACCCAATTTCCTTGATGAACCTTTTAAGTTGTTGACTCCAAGGTCAAAAAACTTAGACAGAACCTTGTACCCATCCCTAAGTTCTGTGGAACCCCCGACGTAGTCCCACAACCGCGTGAAGACGCAGGGACCGAAACTCGTCAGGAGAATCCACCTTAATCCTACGACACTTCTTCCCCATGAGACGAACTAAATTTCGGGACGAAATTCCTTTCAACCCGGAGAGAATGTGACAACCGTCAAAATTTCAGGTGTTCTTTACGTTCTATGTCTCTCGTTTTGTCTGTTGTTTCTTTAAATTAAACATTATCGGAAACGCGCTAGTGTCGGAATCACAACCGGAATCAACATAGATAAGTCCTAATGCCAAGAAAACACTTAATGAACTTTCCTAAGTTCATAATGTAACATGATTGAGAACTTGTAGTTAACGAAAAGGTTCCACGAAACTGTGACAACCGTCAAATTTCAGACGCTCTTTACGTTCTATGCCTCTCGTTTTATCTTTTGTGTCTTTAAATTGAACCTTTACCGGAACCGCGCTAGTGTCGGAATCACAACCGGAACCAACTTACATAAGTCCTAATGCCAAGAAAAACCTAATGAACTTTCCCTAAGTTCATAATATAACATACTTTAAAAACTTTAGTTAACGAAAAGGTCCAACGAAACAAAACGCAAAAATAACAAAATCGGAAAAAATTCAAAATAAGCCAGGACGTCGCACAGTGGCCTTGTGCGACGTCCTGGATGTCCAGAATTCAAATTTTTGGATTTTTATGATTGTCTCGTTTTTATAAACCCCAACCCCCAATTAAACTCGAGAATATGCACTCATTACTGCATTTTGGCAGTCCCAAACCCACCTTTTACTTCTTTTCTTCTTTTACTTTTTCATTTTCATTTACATAAACATAAAACACACACACTAAATTTTCTCTCTAAAACCTCTCAAGAACATCACGAGTTCCAGTGACTTCCAGCATTTAAACCCATCAAAATCAACCATAAAAATAGTTATAAACATCAAAGGAAGCAAGGGAAACAAGTTTGTGTCGATTTCAAAGCTTTTCTACCGATTTTTGGAGCTCAAATCCGTTCAAAACATCCTCCATCCATTTTCATCCGGTAGATTTCTTTTATTTTACTATTTTTATATAAATAAACACTTGCATGGATGATCTATGGACTTGAAATGAGTTTTTACAAAGATTTATAACGTTTTATGTACAAAAACGATTTTTAACCGAAATATTGTTTAGATCTATAGTTTTATGGTTAAAAATGGTTTAGAAACTGTACAAATGATGTTTTATGAAGTATCTACTGTTTGCATGTCGAAATCTATGGTTGGAATAATCGTTTGTGCAAGAAAAACTCAAAACGGGAAAAGACATCAGTAGGTGCGCCGTCCCTGTGACCAGGACGGCACACACCTCTGCTGTCCTTCCCGAAAATCGTCGTTTTTGGTCGTTTAAAACTCGTGTAGACATTCTGGATTTTTGTTACAAATATTGGCGGACTGAAAACAATAAAAGATACACATTCATGACCTTTTGTTGGACTATTTGGACTAATATGAACTTGTTTAAATATGAGATTGTGATATATGTATTTTGTGAGCGGAAGTGACTTTGGATTTTTGGATATGAAATTTGGGCGCGGAAGCGCTGCCCAAATTTCGTTAGGAAATATCTAAACCATCTCAGTGACCAAAATATGTCTATCTCAATCATAAAAACGTTAACTTTAGACTTTTTGGGCAAAAACGTAACTTTCACCATTTTGGGACTATTTTGGTAAATACTTAACCTTGACACTTAAAGTTTAATAACATTTATCCATTGTATTAAGTACAATAACATAATAAGACAATAATAATTGAATTATCTTGGTATTATTAGGCGACCCGTGATTCCCGGCTTCCGCTCCGACCGATTCCCCAGTTCTTTGTCTTCGCAATCCGTGAGTTACACCCCTCCTTACTCTTACTTTTTAAGTACTCTTTTTGGGGGAAACATGAGATCAAAATCTTTTGTGAACAATATCTTTTATGTGAAACTAATTTATGCGCTTGAACTTACGTACAACGTTTTGTGAACTATCTTTTTGAAACCTTATGAACTTTTGAGCTACTTAATTTTTGGAAACTTTATGAACTTTTGAGCTACTTATCTATTTTTGGAAACTTTATTAACTTTTGAGCTACTTATCTATTTTTGTAAACTTTACGAACTTTTGAGCTGCTTATCTATTTTTGGAAACTTTACGAACTTTTGAGCTACTTATCTATTTTTGGAAACTTTACGAACTTGCAACTCCTTGAAATTTTGGAACTTTAAGAACTATTGGAACTATTTTGGAACTTTGCAACTAATATGCGCAGACAATATCATTTATTCGGATTGGCTTACTTTAGACTAAATAGGTTTGCCTCTTTGGATATTTGATTAGACAATGATAGCTTGATTGTATTTTGGAGCAAAACCCTAGGTGAGGATATAAACGCCGTAAGTACAAACAACCAATTTTTAGAAACATAACGGACAAAAGGCCCTGCAACTTTTTTTTTTGAACTATTCTCTACACACTATTAACAATAGCCGTTAGTGAATATGGGTATCGATACTTAGGAGCGGTCACTCCTTACTTTAGGGTAGCAACCTGGGTACATATTACTAAGTTCTCGCGAACTCGAACTTTAGACTGGAACTAGGGGCTTGAGCTTGACCAGAATCGGATTAGTGTGCAAAATCTTACGTTATATTAAGCTTAGTGGTTGGTACAACTCGAGGATCATAGGTCTTTATTATTTACGCATATGCTTACTTACTGTCTTACACATGTGGATTAATCCACCGCTGAGGTAATGACTACGCCTTTTACCGCTTGCTACGCGACTTGAACTTTAACTTATCTTGAACTTTGAACTTATTTTGAACTTTTAGGACTTTGAATTGAACTTGAACTTCTATGAACTTTAAACTTGTCTCGAACTTTTACGAACTCTAAACTCTTGACTTGAACTATTACGACAGTATATAAACTACCTTCATGCGATTACTTATCCGCTTACTTCTTTTGGAAAACTTTGTACTTATATGTATACTTGTCGAACTTTTATTAGAAACTTTTGGTCAACTTATAAACTGTAACTCACTCACTACGTTTTCGTAGTTGACACTTTATCTCATGTTTCAGGAACTAAGCGTAAGTTATGAAGTGCATTGCTCGAGCGGGTCAAGCCAATTATGTGAAGTGTACCTCGAGAAGAAGACCTTATTTTGGGAATTATTAATTAAAAACATTTTATTATGTATTATGGTCTTAAACTTTGAATCTTGGTTGTAACTTAGAAGTTTTGTACTTTTCCAACTTTAATCTTAATGACTTGAACCGTTGATTTTAGTGTAACCCGTGAAATGATTATTTGCTCTTCACATTCCGTGTTTCCGCTTTAGCGGGGTGTAACTGACTTGGTATCAGAGCACGGGTTATAGTCAAAACGGTTTAAAAAAAAAAAAAAATTCAAAAAGTTTTAAAAACCAAAACTATAACCAAGGCTTTTTAGAAAAATCATTTTCGGGTTCAAACTTTAGAATATTACTTTCCGCGATTGCATGGTTATCTTTTTCAACTATGCGTGACTTGATCAACCATGCATAGTTCAAAATGAATTATGTAAGAACGGAAAGTCAATGGCTATCGTTAACGGTTTTGAGTCGAAAAATTCCCGGTCTTGTCAATTCCCGACACTCACATAACTGACCCGTGCATGCATTTTACTTACGTTTTTCCTATTTTAGTTTCCCCCGTACTTATGTAACTCTCTACTCGAAGATACGCCATGTCTCAGTCATCGCACTCCCGATCCCAGTCACGATCACTCCCACGAGCCGCCTCCCCCTTGCACGAAGCCTCTGAGGGCCATACGGCTTCCGAAAGTCAGCATCATCAGACGACTGACCCGACGGAAGACACGTCTATGACCATCAGCAGCAGTAATGGGTCCAGCCCGAGGACAATACTCCCACCTCCTAGGCTGGTACCCGTTGCAGCACCACCGCAACCCCGGGGACCCAACGCCAGAGTACCTACGCATCAGCAATCGGGCCCGTTCCGACCCGCACCTCCCCAGTCTTTCCTGGACCCTTACGACCCCGCATTGCGCACCCCGGTCTCGAAACGCTACGCGTGGGATCGTCAGTTCATTGAAGAAAGGCGACGTGCCCAGGAGGCCGGACCCTCCCGACCCATGATGCCACCTACTCACCAGCTTCTTCCACCAGACGCGTTTCTCAACCTGCACCGTCAGGTCCGGGGACTCACGGAGGAAGCTCAGGAACAGGGTCTTCTTCTCTTCGAAGTCTCCGATGCCGAATCTTTGCAACGGCTCAGGCCACCGCCCGGACAGTGCAATGCCTCACCAGAGCCTGCTTGATCATGGGAGCGTTTATCGTAGCTATGGCCGCCAAGATGTTCTTGGAAGATCGTTATTAGGCATACTTTCCTTTGTATTTGTACTGTACCGGCTTAGTCGTAATTTTTCCATTGTATGCGACTTAAACTATTATCTATTATTCATATGTATTGTACTTGTATTTCTTTCAGTATTTTGTTCTATGTACTAAAACATCCTAATTTTAATGGAAATTTCTATCCTCTATTATGTACACTTGTCTTATCGCGTAAATCTTTTACTACTGTCAAACATTATTACTAATTCTTGAACCATCATCGTGTGTGTACTGTTACCTTTCTTGTACACTCTTTTACTACTATCGTTACCATACTTGTGCTAATTGTCCACTCTCATTACTCTCGTGTACTCGATAATTGTTAACTCTTGAGTTGAATTCCTGTAGTAAATTCCAATTTGTGCGTTCTAAACTAGTTTCTTCTTTCCCTTGTAGAACCATGCCTCCCAAGAGAAGCCGGCTGATCGCATAGCCGAACAGATCGTTGTGCAATTCCAAGCGGTATTCCCAAGCGTGATCGCCCAGATCATCGCTGGAATCAACCAAGGGATCTTCGGAATCAACGAACCCCTTCTCCCTCTTGTACCAACTAGGCAGGATGAGGACGAGGATTTTGGAACCAACCACCTACCTCCCCCTCCACCCCTCTTCCAGCGAAGAGAGAGTAAGAGAAGAAAGATTCACCACCAACCCTCATGGACCAGCAACAACCAGGAATCCACAGCCGTGACCCGAGCCTACTCTGTACCGCACCCTCAGTGCAACAGGTGCCACTTCCATCATGCTTGAAGATGCCCGGTATGCAGAATTTGCAACGAAGAATGGCATTACCCCTGGTGCTGTCCAGAAAAAGCCAACAACCGAGCCAGAAAACTGCGGTGCCTCGAGTGTGGAAGCGACCAGCACCTCCGTGGGGATTGCCTCTTAGAGCATACCACAGAAACTCTCAGTGTTCTCGCAATCACAGCCGAGGAGACCCATCAGGACCCCAATACAGTTACCGGTACGTTCTCTGGCAAATGATAATTTTCTCCCGTACTATTTGATTCAAGAGCTGAAAGAAACTTTGTCTCCTTAGAAATTAGACCCCTCATCAACCTAGGACCTAAAGCCATTACGGATACCCTTCTATCGAATATGGCAACGGTCAATAGGCAAAGTTACGAATACAAACTTAGGATGTCCGATACTTCATTGGCCTAAAACTTTCTCCCATCAACCTAATCCCTATCCAACCATCAAGCTTTGACGCTATTGTTGGGATGGACTGGTCGCCCCATTTTCGAACCAAGATCGTCCGTTCCGACAAACTCACCCGTATTCCTATCCAGAAGGTGAAACTCCCGTCGTTCAGGAGGACAAACCTGAATGACAGCTTCACAACGTATACCCCTTGATAAGGTGCAAGTACCTCGAGAAGGACTACGACGCATCCTTCGCCCACGACGTCGAACGTAAATCTAAGAAAAGTCGAGTCCAAGACATTCCGTAGTCAAGGACCATCCAATGACTTTCCTCAGAATTTGTCTGGGCTACCGCCAAATCGACAAGTGGAAATTCCGAATAGCCCTCGTTCCTGGCTGTTGGGGTTGTATGGATCTTAATACGTCAACGTTATATCAATAACCTAGCGGAAATAAGCTATCGATTATCTAGTGAATATTTAACCTTCGGAAACGGAATCAAACCAACGATTGTTGATAAGATCGGACCGGAGGAAGACTATTCGGATGATTGTTTATACTTGATTATCACTTTGGAACACTAAGAATACGAGCAGCAGCAGTTCGGTACGCACAGAAAACCCTAGGAAAAACTTACCCGCAATGCAGAAACACGTTGGGTATATATAGGCCCAGATATTCATCCGTACGGATGTGATTTCATCCGTACGAATGAACAAGCCATTACTTCCTATCCGTGCAGATATAATCTCGTCCGCACGTATGTAACATTTTAATAAACACTTAGTTTAATTAACTTAGTCGTGCGAATGAACCTCTCATGCGCACGGATGCATCCTCATCCGTGCGAATGTAAACTGAATATTATATAAACATCACAAAACATATATTTGATTAATTCATAATGACGTAAACGTTCAAGCATATAATTAATCAAACACTCAATATTAATATCCAAACAATACAAAGACTGATATTAGAATAAACGTTAATTACATATGAATCTAGTAACTAACAAATGCACCTACAAACTCCCCCTAGGAACTAGATTCTATGTCTTCAGTCTTAAAAAATCTTTACTGCTGCCCAAAACATGTCTTCGATCTGTCCTCTTAAGCGTGGATCTTGTAAATGAAGCATACACGAACAACCTTGTTGAAACGCGATGCTTGATCCATATCTTTGACTTCACAGAATATAGGACACAGATACAAAGCATAAATATCATCATTTGTCAAATTTCTAATCCACATCGGATCAAAAATTCGCAGTGTTTCCCAAACACCTTTCCGCTCCAACACAATCACAGCTTCTGTGGTTCTATCATCATAATACCACCATTTAAATCTCCGATGAAAATTGACTTTCATTTTGCGGAGTGGAATCTTCTCCATTACCCTTGGCGCTTTATACGTGACATGCTTCAAAGATTTACCCGTTCTTGAATTCTTCCGATCTTTGGAATAGGTAATCTTCGGATACTGCGGCCTCATGTATTTCCACGATGATTTGAACTCATAATGAAGCTGCTTCTCCAACCAAGTTGCTTTATCATCTGACTCACTGAACAGCAACTTAAGACGAGCCAACTGCATCATATCAAAGTATGGCAACGTCTTCAAATCGGGAGCGCGTTTAAAATAATCTATGCCCCGTTCTCGCTTGATTGCATAAACATTCAAATCGTCCAAGTAAGCCCAACTGATTATCTGACCTTCTGTCTTCGCACCCTTCAAAGAGTAAAACTTCGTATAATCTGGTTGAACAACTTGTTGAGACGGGCGAATACATCCTTTCACTGCCTGACGCCATTTAGCCTTTTTAACATTCAATTCTTCTAGATTTGGCGTAGCTTGACTGGCCGCCGGATGTTTCTCTAACTTCCGATTAAGATCTTCATCATTGACGTTAAACATTGCATCGTCATCAGGAAGATCCTTGAAATCGTTCGATTGATAGATAGGCTCTGTCGAATCAACATTTGGCTCAAACACTATCTCATCATCATCATCAGAATCGGGAGGATTTACGTCAGAAGCAGATGCAGATTCGTCAGAAATAACTTCATCGGGATTCATTTCAAATAATTCTGCAATCTGTTCTTTGGACAAACAATGTACTATCTCTCCTTCTTCTTTGTCATGCTCAACGCTAAACTGTATTACCCCCTGCATATCCAAAATGTGAGTTAAATTGGACTTTATGTGAGATATAGGAGTAATATCATGCTGCGAGTCACTCTGATGTTCTTTACCAGCTCTATCAGACTCCGTGCTTTCACTTTCTTCACCAGACGGGTCAGCAGATGCATCGACTGGTCCTTTGAGTCTAAAAATCCCGTCATCACCCACAATCATATTTTCTTGCACTTTGTTGTAGCCTTCTTCCAGTTTCTTGATCGTCTCTGATTGCTATGCAGTGAGACGTTCAAACTCCTTATTTTTGTTTGAGCAACCCTCAAGCAACAACTGCTGTGCTTTGATCGTGTCAGACATTTCAGCTCTTTCTGCTTCACCTTTTGCAACCATGGCATTCAATCGCTTAATTTCTTCGTCTTGTTGATGCTGTTTGGCCAAGACATTCAATAACATGGCATTTATGATGGCAAGCTGAGCAGAATCAGAAGTCTGCAATGATGAAGATGACTTTTCAGCAGATGTTGTTGTTATGGTAGCTGTCGTCATGATTGGCTCTGGAGCTGTAGTAATCGGAGGAACTGGAACTGCTGTGCTGGCAGTCGTCTTTGGAGTAATATCAGTACGTTTCACCAGCTTGAAACGTTTAGATGATTTCTCCCTTTTCTTGAGAATTTCTCCGAATGACTTAGCTGCTGGAGGATCTTTTCGTTTACGTACCAATGGAATGACAACATCATCTTCATCTCTCAAATCAGTTTGAGATGATGATCCACCAGCAGCAGGAGCAGGAGATTCAACTGGAATAACCTCCACAGCTTCATCGGAGTCAGAATCTGAAGGTACAACAATATCCTCCTTATCTGATTCACTGTCATCATGTCGCCATTTCTTACCACCAGGACAAATATAAGCTGGATCAGCAAGATGACCAATCAACCGTTTCTCCACCGGCTTCACCTCCTTGCCTTTGTATGTAAGCAGTCGTGCCATTGTCAGATCATTCATCACATCTAGCTTGATCATATCATTATCAACTTTGGGCAACGTCGGTATCTTCACGTCCAGAATCATTTGGACGGAACGAGCATACATCAGATATTTCTGCTTCTTCATCTCCAGATTCTCTGTCATGTGTTGTAAAATCATTCCCGAAAAATTAAACGGAATGTTCAATACTAATGCTGCAAATGCACTTTGAATAGTCTCTCTCATTTCGTCATGCCCAGCCTTTCGAGGACTTAAACAGTGCTGCAACACATGGCACAAATACTTGTATTGAATGCTAAATCCCGACTTCGTAATTACTCCCTTTTCAATATCACCAACGTACTTCACCCTCAGAAGCAACCCTCTGACTAGATACTTGTTCAGCATCGTAGGCATCTCCACTGAATCCTCAAAGCCAATAACTTCTCGGATAACGTGTTCATCAATCACGACATCAGTCCCGAGAACTGAACTGTGGATTTGAACCTTTCCATCTTCACGTATAACTCTAGCATTTTCCCAGAAAGCTGATATATGAGTCAAATAAGGCACGCGCTCAGTAGAGATAGCCTTGAAAATTCTTGACAGCTTCAAGAATTGGATGATTCCAGCAAAATGTTTGGCATTACGGGTCTGTTCGTCGAGATACGCGCACATGTTGTTTTTCGGGCCAACGCTCCAGCTAGCGCTTTGAGATTGCGAGGACTGTGCCACAGATACATCAACATTTGAAACAGGAATTTCAGATGTAGAAATTTCAGCCATTTTCCTGTAAACAGAAGTGTAAACATCGAACGCAAAACAGTTAGAATAAAATTCAAACGTTTTTAAAGTTTCTGTTCTGGCCATCCGTACGAATGAACATTTTCATCCGCACGGATCAGTATGTATCCGTACGGATGAACTAATGAAACCAAACGGATTACATTTTGTACATTCGTACGTATGACTTAACCATTCGTACGAATGAAGATCCTATACGCACGGATGAAATCACATTCGTGCGGATGGAGTTCATCGGAACTGTTGGTTTTCCAAAAAACTAGATTTCTAAACAAACAGTTTTAGGTCACAAAAATTACACCAAAACGTTCGCAATCCACCGATTGTCTAAACCCCCAACTCAAATTACCATTTCAAACACACACAAATGACCGATTGATTAAGTTATTTTCGAATATAAAATTTAACAATTAAGCACTCAAACGGTCACTATACCTTAAGTGGTTTGTATGATTAGATTCGCAATGAAAAGTTACACAATAATATCGGATTCAAAAACTCGTTTTAACACTTTCAGATTTTGGTGAGATTTTTCTTAACGGATGAAAGTTGTGGTGAATGAACAGCCTGAACGCATGAGGTATATATACCTAATTTTCATCCGCACGGATGTGAATGACATACGCACGCATGAGATTTCGTCCGTACGGTTGAGTAAAGAACACTTAAGGTCTAAATCACCTTTGATCCGCACGGATGTGTTGATATCCTCACGGATGAGAATTTTCGACTTACACAATACATTCCTTTGATTCGTGCGGTTGATTAGTTGATTCGTGCGTATGTAAGGTACATCCGTACGAATGCGCTGTAACGCTCATAACTCTAAAATTTCACCTTTCTTCAAAATCAGACATCAAATAAACGTTAAGCACATCAATTTCAGAAAGAATAAACGTTTTGCTCAATGAAACATACATTCGAAGAATTATAACCAAACGCTTCACTAACAATCATGAACTTGAGACGTTGTAAGAATTAAAGATTAATTTTATTTTCACGTTTAGATTTCAAGTCACGACAAGCAACCATAAAACTAACAAAATAAAATAAGATAAAACAAAATTGAAAATCTTTTTGTATTTTTCTGTTTTTGGTAAATCAAAAGAAATTTTAACTAAGACAAAATAATGAAATTTTTAAAAATTTAACTAATAACTACATAAACTGAAAATTTCACATTCTTTTTGTGAGAATCTTTTCAAATAGGTATCAGACTGATACTGAAACATAACATTGTCATTCATTTTTCGTTGTAACTATTAACATATCAATTGACGATTATTGGTATATTTGTCCTCTTAAACTTAAACAAACATTCACTTGACATTATTCTTTCAAACTGGTTATCTCGATAAGATCTCCGAATATTTTGAACATAGATATCAACACACCTTTTGAATTTTAACAGTCATCAGAATTATATCATAATTAGAATTGTACGTATGTTCGTGTATTTGTCCTCTTAGCTTTTCAGCCTTTTCAATTCTATTTTCACAAATATCAGATGTAATATCATAATATTTATTTCGAATGTCACTATGGCATCCACTTCACATGCAATAAGGGCCGGTGATTCTTGATCGTTGAAACATTTAATTTTCATCACTTAGAGAATAAGCACTTCCTCACCCTTTATTTGGAATGATCGAGTTATGATCATTCTTTCGACCTTATAACTCTGTTCATCCATCAAGGTATTTTTGAAGTTTTTAACTACTTCCTCACCCTTTATTTGGAATGCTCAAAATATGATCTTCTTTCGACCTTATACTTCTGTTCATCCATCAAGGTATTTTTGAAGTTGTTTACTTATCTCTTACTTTGTATTTGATCTTGAATAGACTGTGTCTATTTTGGTATTCACATCATTTCTTCAAATTCATTGATCTTGATCAAATCATTCAATAATGTTATCCCAAAATCACTGGAATGGCCCTTAATTGCTTCAATATATACTGACATACTGTATTTATTTTCTGATATTACGCCTAATATTTACTATTTTCGAATTGATCCAGCGAAAAGCCACAAACACTACAACACAAAAGCTAATCATAATATTTAAAAATTTAATTTCGACTGTAGTGTGCTGTTTACAGTGTTCTCAATTGTTAGTGATCTCCAGATATAATTTAGACAGTCTTTGAGACATATCCATAACGATTTAAATTAAAATTTGATATCTGCGACAACCATTTTAAATTAATTTATTTTCGTCAAGTTTCAGTATGATAAGCCTACCAATATATCCTACAACTGACATGTGTAAACGTTACATTCAGCATACCTTTTGACATTTACATGTTCAGTTTAGTTCAATATTTCCTCACTTCCCCGTTTTTTTTTTTTTTTTTTTTTTTTTTTTTTTTAGTATTTCTCCCCCTAGAATTCTAAAAAATAAAAATCTTTTTGTATTTTTGAAATTTTATAAACTAAAAAGAAGAAAATAAAAGAAAAAAAATCTTAACGTAGTATACAAAAATAATCCCGGTTACTTGTCGGACTTAGGTTCTTCAATTACATCACTCTTTTTGACCACACCATTTTCCAGCAGTAAAAACCCAAACCTAGACTTATCAAATGCTTTTGTAAAAATATCTGCTTTTTGAAACATTGTTTTGATATAAATGACATCAATTAAATGTTTTTCAAAGCAATCACGAATGAAATGATATTTTACGCCTATGTGTTTGGTTTTAGGATGGTGAACGGGATTCTTAGTGACAGCTATGGCAGCAGAATTATCAACATAAATAGGAGTAGTAGAGATAGACAAACCGTAATCACGCAGTTGTTGCTGAATCCAGATAACCTGAGAACAGCAGCTAGCCGCAGCTACGTATTCAGCCTCACATGTGGACAATGCTACATCGGTCTGTTTCTTGCACTGCCATGTTATTAGACGCGTTCCGAGAAACTGACATCCTCCTGAAGTTGATTTAGCATCCTTCTTGCAACCTCCATAGTCTGAATCACTGAAAGCAGATAACTCAAAATTGTCATCATTAGAATACCAAAGACCTAAATCTGGAGTACCCTTAAGATATTGAATAATTCGCTTCACTGCTTGAAGATGAACAACAGTTGGTGCTGCTTGGTATCGGGAACACAAGCACACAGGAAACATAATATCTGGACGAGAAGCAGTGAGGTACATAAGCGATCCAATCATGGAGCGATAGAGAGACTGATCAATTGGCTCCCCCGTAGTTTCTGGCGATATCCCGTGATTCACCGATAAGGGAGTAGAAGCAGACTTCGTTTCCAGCATTTCAAACCGTTTCAAAATGTCGTTGACATATTTAGTCTGATGTATAAAGATTCCCTCTGCTGTTTGATCA
Source organism: Senecio squalidus (assembly GCA_910822075.1). Lineage (NCBI taxonomy): Eukaryota > Viridiplantae > Streptophyta > Magnoliopsida > Asterales > Asteraceae > Senecio > Senecio squalidus. Next base: position 45,310,626 of record CAJVGC010000582.1, on the reverse strand, counting down.
ACTTGTAGCCCCAAAAAGAACTTAATCGGACCCATAGAACTCATTTCGAACTTGCTTGTCATCACCTTTTCAAATTCTGTACACAACTCTTGATTTGTAGAACCAAAGATGATATCGTCCACATACACTTGAACCAACAGAATATCGTCACCTCTTTCCTTAATAAACAGCGTACAATCGATAACACCCCGACGGAAACCATTTTCGATCAGGTGATTTGCAAGAGTCTCATACCAGGCGCGCGGTGCTTGATGCAGACCATAAAGTGCTTTATCAAGAATATACACTTTATCAGGATGTAAGGGGTCTACAAAGCCTGGTGGTTGATTGACGTACACTGTTTCTCGAATATTCCCGTAAAGAAAAGCACTCTTTACATCCATCTGGTAAACGGTGAATCTTTTATATGATGCGAAGGCTAGCAAAATCCGAATCGCCTCCAATCTCACAACCGCAGCAAACACTTCATTATAATCCAGTTCAGGTATTTGTCGAAAACCCTGAACCACTAGCCTTGACTTGTTCCTAACAACTATACCCTGATCATCCCTTTTGCAACGGTGGACCCAACGGCAACCAAGAGACTTGGCACCTTTTGGCTTAGCGACAAGCCTCCAAACACCCAGCTTCTTAAATTGTAGGAGTTCCTCTTGCATCGAATTTATCCAGTTGTCATCCAAAAGAGCTTCTTCAATATTTTCCGGTTCAATCTGGGAAATAAAACATGCATGTGCGCAGTAGGTGACATCCCCAGATTTAAACAGGTCAATGTAGACATCGCTTTGAATTTGTCTTCTGGTGCGAACTCCAGCCGAGTGTTCACCTATAATTTGCGAAACAGGGTGATCACGTTCAGTTCGTGTAGCCGGAGTGTGAGGAATTGCGACATTAGGACCCAAGTTGTTAACATCAGGATTTTCCATTTCCTCTTCATTCTCAATTTGCTCATTAACCTTAATTGAGCCATCAGAATCTGAATCATCATCATTTGCGGGGAACTCAGCAGTATTATGTTGTGTACCAGGAGGAGTAGCCGCTGTTGGAGTTACTGTATCTTGAGGAATGTGCTCTTCCAAAGCTTCTTGGTGAGAGTAATACCTTGCAATATCATCATCAGAAAACTCAGGCAGATTAAATGATTCAAACAACGAATCATAGTCAAACATCCACGGATAACCTTTGGAAGGAATAGGTTTAGAATACTTCTGAACATCCACCTCATACCATTCTTCAATAGACTTAGTGGTTGGATTCCAAACTCTCTTGTTAGGAGTGCTGTATCCCAGAAATATCCCTTCTACTGCCTTTTCACGTTTGAGCATAGTACAAAGAGCTCCAAAGGGTTCCAAGTACTGCAAATTAGGTTTTCTTTTCTGCAACAACTCATTACAGGTCTTCTCATGACGCTTTACTACTAGCACTCGGTTTAAAGTGTAACATGCATTAGCTACCGCTTCATTCCAAAATCGTACTGGCAGTGACGAATCAGCCAACATAGTCCTAGCTGCTTCAATCAACGTTCTGTTCTTCCTTTCTGCAACCCCGTTCATTTGTGGAGTATAGGCTGCACTGAATTGCTGTTGAATTCCTCGGTCCTGGCAGAAATCTTCCATCCTCTGATTTTTAAACTCTGTACCGTTGTCCGTTCTAAATCGTCGAACTTTCAATTTATACAGTGTCTCCAACGTTGTAACTAACAGCTTGATATTCTCGAATGTTTCAGATTTCTCCCGTAGAAACATGACCCAAGAGAATCGAGAGTAATCATCAGTCACCACTAAAAAATATTTATCTCCTGCAACACTCGAATAAAAAAGATCCATATGTAGAAGTTCAAGTGGAGTGTCGATGGTATGAAACTTCTTCGCTTTGTGAGACTTTTTGGACTGCTTTCCCTTTTTGCATGAAATACATACTTCCGGTAACTGAAAACCTTTCACATTTACTCCCATAAGGTAAAATTCATCTTTCTCAAGCTAAGGTGTCCCATGCGTTTGTGCCACAATATCGATTCACGTTCAGTAGCTTTCGAGACAAAAGCTTGATGTTCAGTCGAATTCACAGTAGTTTTCGACATATCGAGCACGTACAAATCTCCAACCCTTGGTGAAGTTGTAATAATCAATTCTTCTGGAATCTTGAAATCTTTACTCATGATGTAACATTAAAAATCATCAAAAATCACTTTGAATTTCTTGTCACAAATTTGAGACACAGACAACAAGTTGTTGACAAGTGCCTGAACAAAATTCACTTTATCAAAGCTAATCTTGTTGTTTGCAACCAAACCCTGGGCTGAGATAAAACCTCCAGCAAATGAACATATCCTCCTTAAATAGATCTGACATTTGAGAGTAGTCACATATTTCCTGTCATGTGCCTAGACGCCCCACTATCAACAATCCAGGTATTCTTGATAGGATCACAGACGACCTGCACATCAAATTGAAAATATTAGTTTGCGATGCAAACCCAAGCCTTAATGGCTGTGGGTTTACCATCACCACCTAAAACCTGTAAGTCCACCCATTTTCCCATTGAACCGTCAGGTACATTTGACGGTCCAG
>CAJVGC010000582.1:45218524-45307959 GCA_910822075.1 Senecio squalidus | reverse complement strand
GTTGTTAACATCAGGATTTTCCATTTCCTCTTCATTCTCAATTTGCTCATTAACCTTAATTGAGCCATCAGAATCTGAATCATCATCATTTGCGGGGAACTCAGCAGTATTATGTTGTGTACCAGGAGGAGTAGCCGCTGTTGGTTACTGTATCTTGAGGAATGTGCTCTTCCAAAGCTTCTTGGTGAGAGTAATACCTTGCAATATCATCATCAGAAAACTCAGGCAGATTAAATGATTCAAACAACGAATCATAGTCAAACATCCACGGATAACCTTTGGAAGGAATAGGTTTAGAATACTTCTGAACATCCACCTCATACCATTCTTCAATAGACTTAGTGGTTGGATTCCAAACTCTCTTGTTAGGAGTGCTGTATCCCAGAAATATCCCTTCTACTGCCTTTTCATCAAACTTGCCTTCTGATTTACGTTTGAGCATAGTACAAAGAGCTCCAAAGGGTTCCAAGTACTGCAAATTAGGTTTTCTTTTCTGCAACAACTCATTACAGGTCTTCTCATGACGCTTTACTACTAGCACTCGGTTTAAAGTGTAACATGCATTAGCTACCGCTTCATTCCAAAATCGTACTGGCAGTGACGAATCAGCCAACATAGTCCTAGCTGCTTCAATCAACGTTCTGTTCTTCCTTTCTGCAACCCCGTTCATTTGTGGAGTATAGGCTGCACTGAATTGCTGTTGAATTCCTCGGTCCTGGCAGAAATCTTCCATCCTCTGATTTTTAAACTCTGTACCGTTGTCCGTTCTAAATCGTCGAACTTTCAATTTATACAGTGTCTCCAACGTTGTAACTAACAGCTTGATATTCTCGAATGTTTCAGATTTCTCCCGTAGAAACATGACCCAAGAGAATCGAGAGTAATCATCAGTCACCACTAAAAAATATTTATCTCCTGCAACACTCGAATATTTGATAGGTCCAAAAAGATCCATATGTAGAAGTTCAAGTGGAGTGTCGATGGTATGAAACTTCTTCGCTTTGTGAGACTTTTTGGACTGCTTTCCCTTTTTGCATGAAATACATACTTCCGGTAACTGAAAACCTTTCACATTTACTCCCATAAGGTAAAATTCATCTTTCTCAAGCTAAGGTGTCCCATGCGTTTGTGCCACAATATCGATTCACGCAAAAGCTTGATGTTCAGTCGAATTCACAGTAGTTTTCGACATATCGAGCACGTACAAATCTCCAACCCTTGGTGAAGTTGTAATAATCAATTCTTCTGGAATCTTGAAATCTTTACTCATGATGTAACATTAAAAATCATCAAAAATCACTTTGAATTTCTTGTCACAAATTTGAGACACAGACAACAAGTTGTTGACAAGTGCCTGAACAAAATTCACTTTATCAAAGCTAATCTTGTTGTTTGCAACCAAACCCTGGGCTGAGATAAAACCTCCCTTATCTCCAGCAAATGAAACATATCCTCCTTAAATAGATCTGACATTTGAGAGTAGTCACATATTTCCTGTCATGTGCCTAGACGCCCCACTATCAACAATCCAGGTATTCTTGATAGGATCACAGACGACCTGCACATCAAATTGAAAATATTAGTTTGCGATGCAAACCCAAGCCTTAATGGCTGTGGGTTTACCATCACCACCTAAAACCTGTAAGTCCCCCATTGAACCGTCAGGTACATTTGACGGTCCAGCACCCTTAGTATCACCCTTAGGTTTCCATGATTGTGATTCATGAGTAGAACGTTTGACATAACCAGTTGATTTAGGAGTTGGTGATGGTGATCGTTTTTGAATTTGTTTAACAGGAGGTTGCTGTTTGGATTTACCATCAGGAAGCAACTCACTGTTTTGTTTTGGAAGTGATGACCGATTGTTTGAAAATCGATTTCGATTTGGGCTTGAAAAAGGATTTCCAGTAGACATTTTATGTTGGTCAAAACTGTTCCTAGGCCTTTGTTTCAAATTTGGACAATTATAGTTAACATGGCTTTTCTCCCCACAATCAAAACAGGTTCTCCATTCGTTAAGGTTTTGAGAACTTCGCGTCATTCTCCGGTGATGTGTAAGAGGTTTGGAGAACATAGCATTAGGACGCATGAAGCCATTATGTTGTTGAACATTTTGTGGCTTCTGGGGGTTGGTGTTTGTGTTTCTCAATGTCAGTTTCCTTTTTCTCAACCTCCACTGATGATTCCCCGGCTTTGACAAATTTTGGTCCCTTAACTTCAGGTCGTTTCAAAATTTTAATTTGTTTAGGTTTACTCGAAATTTTATTCGGTAATTGACGACCCAAACCCGAACCCTTTTCTTCCTCATCTGAGTCGGAAACCCAATCTTCAACCAATACAGTTTCTTTAAATTTTTCGATTTTAGCACTTTGAGCATTTGAAGTATCTTTGTGATTGACAATAGGTGTTTGGACAACTGGGTCTGGTTGTTGAACAATGAATTCAATGTCCCCTTCCTCCTTTGGAGCCTTAATCAATTTGTTAAAAATTGGAGGTGGACAAGTTTTGTAGTCAACCTTTGGTTTCCCTTCCCCATTCTCAGGACGTTTTTCCTTTAAAATATGATCTACAAGGTATGATGTAGTGGAATAACTTCTAACTTGTTGATTTAAAGTTTCAAAACTGATTTTTATAGAAGCGTTTTCACGGTTAAGGGCATCAATATCTTTTAAATATTTATTAATGGAGTCCTGTTTGTTTAACAACGCTATTTCCAGATCACTGACTTGTTTTGACAGAAGTTTATTCTTTGCAGAAAACAGTTTTTCATTTCCTTTAACAATTTTTTTTTTACGAAGTTCCTCAACAAGATTGTTATTTTCTTTTCTTAGATCATTCATTTGTTCGTCTAAAACAAAACACCTAGAACAGGAAGTGATTTTAGTTTCAGATTGTACCTTAGATGACTCTGCAGTGCCTGCCATCATTGCAAACTCCCGTTTTGTCTCTAGTGCTTCTGATTCTGCTGAAGATTCCTCAGATGATTCTTCAGATGTAATGGACTCCTCCCCGTCACTTTCTTCGTTGAGATTCAAAATCTTGACAATGTTTACTTCAGCATCGGATTGATTGTTATCAATTTGAAATTGCCAATCCAAACCTTCGTCAGATTGAAAAACCAAAGCCTTAACATCTGAATTCTCTGTACCAGTAGAGATATTTGTGCCAGTTGTCACCATAGCTGTATTCTTGTTCACCTCAGGAGCATTTTTTTTCACACTCCTATTTTGCTGATCTCTGAAAGGATTCTGAACAGTCCTTGGTCGTTTTGGCTTCTCACATTGACGAGCAAAATGACCTTTTTCTCCACAGTTGTGACAAGTAATGGCAGACATATCGAAACCATATTTAGTTTCCTTGTTGGCGCCGATTGTGTTACTAGTCCTTTTCACGTACTCTTTTGCTCTCCTAACAAGATTAGAGAAACCCCACATAATGTCGATTCTTTCCATCTCATCACGATCAATCTGCTCATAATCTTCACCAGTTAAGTTTATATTTCCAATTTTACCCTACAACAAGTTATCGAAGGAAGCTACTAAGGTAGTCAACATAGCCATATCTTCGTTTACACCATCCACATTTCCTTTATGAAAGTGCTCGATCTTCAAACTAGTATAAACTGATTCTGAAGTAGCTTGAGCTTGAGACTTTTGAACCGGAGTGCCTTGACTTGAGCTTGAGTTTAGAATTTCCTGAATTACTCGAGGTGTTAGCAGAAAAAGCTGTCTTCAGTGGAGCATTAGTAGGAGTGGCTGGAGTGGGATCAGCGTAATATAACGAAGGATCTTGAGTGTGTCCCTTTCTCTGAGCACGAAACTTGTCATCCTGCTCCTTTTCTCTCAGCTTGGTAAATAGATCATTTAAAGTTGTGCGAGCAAGATAGCCACTTTCCTTTAACATCTCAATATACCCATTCCAGCTTTCTGGTAAAGCATCAGCAAAGCATTCTACTCGTTCTGGACCTGTTGTAAACACTGAATATCCGTGCATCTCACTAATCAGATGTTGAAAACGTCTGATAAGGTCGAACAATGATTCTCCATGTAAGCAAGTAAAATTTTCAAACTCCTTTTTCAGTGCTCTTCCCTTCAACGACTTCAACTTGTTGTTTCCCTCACAGTCTAATTCAAAAGCATCCCACAGTTGTTTCGATAACTTGTATGTCTTGTACTGATGAAACACAGATCTAGGAATTGCCTGACATAAATGAGAATAAGCCTTTTACTCAATATCATAAGTCTTCCTTTGTTCCTCGGTATATCTTTGAATGGGAATGAGGTCTCCATCTTCACCAATTGGTTCAGTATATCCATTTTTAATCATATCCCACATTTTTGAATCCATTCCGTTGATATGAATTTCGAACCGAGGTTTCCAGTGTGGGTAGTCGTCCATTGAAATTAGTTTTGGGACCTTGTTTATACTTCCAGTTTCAGCATCATTGATTAACATTTCCGACATTTTAGAATTAGTACTTGCCATAGCGTATTCCATTTTAAAGTGTGAAAATTTTAATTTAAACTGATTCGTGCGGATGAACTGCTTTGACTCGTACGGATGAACTACTTGATACGTACGAATGAGAGTGATTTGTACGAACGAGACAGATAACCTAAACTCTATACGAATGATTTATTCGCAGGGATGAACAAACTGACACGCACGGATGAATGCTTATTCGTACGGAGGAAAACCTATTCGTACGAATGAACTAAACGTTAAACTTTTGAAGTAAAAACTTAGACTCGCACGAATGAATCCTAGATCCGCACGGATGAATGCCTATTCGTGCGGATGAGAACTTTTCAAGAACTTGATCCGTATGCGCCGCTGAAACTTTAGGGTTTTGCTAAAATTCGATCTACAACTCGATTTTCTAAACCAAAACGCTTCCTATCTGCCCAGAACTTAACCTAAACAACTCAGAAACGTTTTAATACAACAAAAACAATCTTTTTAACGTAAAATTCCAAACGGAAGTTTCAATCAAACGAAAAATCTTAAAGAAAACGCTAGAAGAAAGTTGATTTCTACAACCAACGCTCTGATACCACTTTGTTGGGGTTGTATGGATCTTAATACGTCAACGTTATATCAATAACCTAGCGGAAATAAGCTATCGATTATCTAGCGAATATTTAACCTTCGGAAACGGAATCAAACCAACGATTGTTGATAAGATCGGACCTGAGGAAGACTAGTCAGATGATTGTTTATACTTGATTATCACTTTGGAACACTAAGAATACGAGCAGCAGCAGTTCGGTACGCACAGAAAACCCTAGGAAAAACTTACCCGCAATGCAGAAACACGTTGGGTATATATAGGCCCAGATATTCATCCGTACGGATGCGATTTCATCCGTACGAATGAACAAGCCATTACTTCCTATCCGTGCGAACATAATCTCGTCCGCACGTATGTAACATTTTAATAAACTCTTAGTTTAATTAACTTAGTCGTGCGAATGAACCTCTCATGCGCACGGATGCATCCTCATCCGTGCGAATGTAAACTGAATATTATATAAACATCACAAAACATATATTTGATTAATTCATAATAACGTAAACGTTCAAGCATATAATAATCAAACACTCAATATTAATATCCAAACAATACAAATACTGATATTAGAATAAACGTTAATTACATATGAATCTAGTAACTAACAAATGCATCTACACTGGCACAGCACCAGTTGCCAAGACACCTTACCATCTAGCACCACCCGCGATGCTACGACAGCCAAAGCCGCTGTAGGAACTTCCCGACCCTAGTCCTAACCACTCAAATCCAATTCCATGGGAAGCCCCAATTTCCCTAATGAAGGACAGACAGACCCTTCCATTGGTACACTGAGTGTCATGTACGTATCAAGCCAACCGTCAAGAACCGATAACCATCCCCGATGATCGACAACCTATTCGAGTAGTTGCATTTTGCAACTCATCCCTCAAAAATCGACCCCCACTCGGGTTATCACCAGGTTCGTGACATCATACCCATCATTACCAGAAAAACCGCATCCCCAAACTCGATGCAAGAAATACAGGCCTCCCCTCTGTCAGTAGGCCTAACCAACACACTAATGGTATTCATGGACTTAATGAACAAAGTGTGTAAGCCATACTTAGACAATTAGTAACCGTACTCCTTGTCAACACTCTCACCTACTCAAGGAAGATCATTTGAAGCACCCCAAGCTCACTCTAAGAACCCTCCCGAGGTCAGTAGTCGTACACCAAATTCCCCGAAGCGCAAGTTCAGGCCCCGAGAAAATAACATTTTGCCAATCCTATAGCCAACCGTGAAGAAATTCGAACTCACGCTAAACGTAACTCGTTACGCCAAGCTCCAAGCATGAGTTCTGAAATCCGAAGTTCTTCGCAAGCTCGTTTCTGTCAAGAGCCACTAATCTCGCTATTCTACCCATCCGGGACCCGACTTGTCGTACAAGAGTTCCCGAGAATACTGTTTCTGGCCGGACATGCATAAGGATATCACCTTGTATCTAGCCGAGTGCCTCACTTACTCCGAGGTCAAGGCGGAATACCGAAACCCATCCCTCCATTAGTCGGTCTACGTCCCACTCTCTCCGGAGTGCCCTCCAGAAAATCGCCAGAGACGCGACTAGACCTCAGCGCTTCTCACCACCCTCCGACTAACGGTCACAGCGGAAAGACGATCCAAACGTTAAAGAGATAATGAGAGCGTGTATGGTCGCCTCAGTAGAAAGTCACGGCACTCACCTTCCCATGGTCGAGTTCACCTATGACAACGGCTTCCATACCAACACTATGCACCCTTCAACCTCCATATGGACGCAAGTGTCGAACACCGCCCTATCGGCTAGAAGCTGACGGTCGGCAACTCGCAAGTTTCGACGTCTATCTCTACCCATGAAAGACTGGAAACATCCCCTACCCGGCCAAGGAGCTGCGTAACCAACCGGAAGAAAAACCTCGCTTCCCAGGATGGCAATAGAGTACTTCCCAAGATATCGCCATGGAAGGGGATAGCCTGCTTCTGGAAACGCGGAAAATTGAGCCCGAGGTACACCGGTCCGATCCAAATCTCAGGACATATCGGTCCAATTACTCATCGCCTTTAACTTCCCCAGTTTTCTCCTAACATTCATATATGTTCCATTCTCACACTTGAAAAGTGTTCATCGGATGAGACCCTCGTCATCCCTCTAGACAAGGTCAAGATCGGTGCCAAACCCAAATTCCTTGATGAACCGCTCAAGTTGTTGACTCCAAGGTCAAACAACCTAGGAAGAACCTTGTCCCCATCTCTAAGCTCGGTGAAAACCCCGACGTAGTCCCACAACCGCGTGAAGACGCAGGGACCGAAACTTGTCAGGAGAACCCACCCTAATCCGACGGCACTTCTTCCCCATGAGACGAACTAAATTTCGGGACGAAATTCCTTTCAACCCGGGGAGAATGTGACAACCGTCAAATTTCAGACGCTCTTTACGTTCTATGCCTCTCGTTCTATCTTTTGTGTCTTCAAATTGAACCTTTACCGGAAACGCGCTAGTGTCGGAATCACAACCGGAACCAACTTACATAAGTCCTAATGCCAAGAAAACACCTATTGAACTTTCCTAAGTTCATAATATAACATACTTTAAAAACTTTAGTTAACGAAAAGGTCCAAAGAAACAAAACGCAAAAATAACAAAAATCGGAAAAATTTCAAAATAAGCCAGGACGCGACACAGTGGCCTTGTGCCACGTCCTGGATGTCCAGAATTCAAATTTTTGGATTTTTATGATTGTCTCGTTTTTATAAACCCCAACCCCAATTGAACTCGAGAATATGCACTCATTACTGCATTTTGGCAGTCCCAAACCCACCTTTTACTACTTTTCTTCTTTTCCTTTTTCATTTTCATTTACATAAACATAAAACACACACACACACACACTAAATTTTCTCTCTAAAACCTCTCAAGAACATCACGAGTTCCAGTGATTTCCAGCATTTAAACCCATCAAAATCAACCTTAAAAATAGTTATAAACATCAAAGGAAGCAAGGGAAACATGTTTGTGTCGATTTCAAAGCTTTTCTACCGATTTTTGGAGCTCAAATCCGTTCAAAACATCCTCCATCCATTTTCATCCGGTAGATTTCTTTTATTTTACTATTTTTATATAAATAAACACTTGCATGGATAATCTATGGACTTGAAATGAGTTTTTACAAAGATTTATAACGTTTTATGTACAAAAACGATTTTTAACCGAAATATTGTTTAGACCTATAGTTTTATGGTTAAAAATGGTTTAGAAACTGTAAAAATGATGTTTTATGAAGTATCTACTGTTTGCATGTCGAAATCTATGGTTGGAATAATTGTTTGTGCAAGAAAAACTCAAAACGGGAAAAGACATCAGTAGGTGCGCCGTCCCTGTGACCAGGACGGCGCACACCTCTGCTGTCCTTCCCGAAAATCGTCGTTTTTGGTCGTTTTAAACTCGTGTAGACATTCTGTATTTTTGTTACAAATATTGTGGGACTGAAAACAATAAAAGATACACATTCATGACCTTTTGTTGGACTATTTGGACTAATATGAACTTGTTTAAATATGAAATTGTGATATATGTATTTTGTGAGCGGAAGTGACTTTGGATTTTTGGATATGAAATTTGGGCGCGGAAGCGCTGCCCAAATTTCGTTAGGATATATCTAAACCATCTCAGTGACCAAAATATGTCTATCTCAATCATAAAAACGTTAACTTTAGACTTTTTGGGCAAAAACGTAACTTTCACCATTTTGGGACTATTTTGGTAAATACTTAACCTTGACACTTAAAGTTTAATAACATTTATCCATTGTATTAAGTACAATAACATAATAAGACAATAATAATTGAATTATCTTGGTATTATTAGGCGACCCGTGATTCCCGGCTTCCGCTCCGACCGATTCCCCATTTCTTTGTCTTCGCAATCCGTGAGTTACACCCCTCCTTACTCTTACTTTTTAAGTACTCTTTTTGGGGGAAACATGAGATCAAAATCTTTTGTGAACAATATCTTTTATGTGAAACTAATTTATGCGCTTGAACTTACGTACAACGTTTTGTGAACTATCTTTTTGAAACCTTATGAACTTTTGAGCTACTTATCTATTTTTGGAAACTTTATGAACTTTTGAGCTACTTATCTATTTTTGGAATCTTTATGAACTTTTGAGCTACTTATCTATTTTTGGAAACTTTACGAACTTGCAACTCCTTGAACTTTTGGAACTTTAAGAACTATTGGAACTATTTTGGAACTTTGCAACTAATATGCGTAGACAATATCATTTATTCGGATTGGCTTACTTTAGACTAAATAGGTTTGCCTCTTTGGATATTTGATTAGACAATGATAGATTGATTGTATTTTGGAGCAAAACCCTAGGTGAGGATATAAACGCCGTAAGTACAAACAACCAATTTTTAGAAACAGAACGGACATGATGGCCCGCAACTTTTTTTTGGGAACTATTCTCTACACACTATTAACAATAGCGGTCACTCCTTACTTTAGGGTAGCAACCTGGGTACATATTACTAAGTTCTCGCGAACTCGAACTTTAGAATGGAACTAGGGGCTTGAGCTTGACCAGAATCGGATTAGTGTGCAAAATCTTACGTTATATTAAGCTTAGTGGTTGGTACAACTCGAGGATCATAGGTCTTTATTATTTACGCATATGCTTACTTACTGTCTTACACATGTGGATTAATCCACGGCTGAGGTAATGACTACGCCTTTTACTGCTTGCTACGCGACTTGACCTTGAAGTTATCTTGAACTTTGAACTTATTTTGAACTTTTATGACTTTGAACTGAACTTTAACTTTTATGAACTTTAAACTTGTCTCGAACTTTTACGAACTCTAAACTCTTGACTTGAACTATTACGACAGTATATAAACTACCTTCATGCGATTACTTATCCGCTTACTTCTTTTGGAAAACTTTGTACTTATATGTATACTTGTCAAAATTTTATTAGAAAGTTTTGGTCAACTTATAAACTGTAACTCACTCACTACGTTTCGTAGTTGACACTTTATCTCATGTTTCAGGAACTAAGCGTAAGTTATGAAGTGCATTGCTCGAGCGGGTCAAGCCAATTATGTGAAGTGTACCTCGAGAAGAAGACCTTATTTTGGGAATTATTAATTAAAAACATTTTATTATGTATTATGGTCTTAAACTTTGAATCTTGGTTGTAACTTTGAATTTTTGTACTTTTCCAACTTTAATCTTAATGACTTGAACCGTTGATTTTAGTGTAACCCGTGAAATGATTCTTTGCTCTTCACATTCCGTGTTTCCGCTTTAGCGGGGTGTGACAGAAACAATAACGCAAAAATGACAAAAACAGCAAAAACGCAGAAATTATTACAGAAATGGTCCAGGACGACGCACAGAGGCCATGTGTGCCGTCCTGGCAGGACCTGATTTGAAAAATTTTCAAATTTTTTGCATGTCTCGATTCCCTACAAGTTTTAAACCAATCCCACTCGATTTTAACCCATCATTTACTGGAAATTCACTGTCCCAAGACCCCTTTACTCCTTTCTCACTTACCTTTCATTTTCAATATCATTTTAATCATTTTTATAAACTTAAACATAAACACACACACTTTTTCTCTCAAAACCCTCTCAAACTCCATCATATCCAGAGAATCACAGCCATCAAACACCACTTTTAATCCATCAAAATCGTCCAAATAATCCAAAGAAACAAAAGGAACCAAAAGATTTCGGCTAAGGACCATTTTTGTAAGGATTCGGAGCTCAAACATCACCAAATCATCATCCAAGCGATTTCCACCGGTAGATTTCTTTTAACTTACCGTTTTTATATAAATAACAACTTGCATGGATGATCTATGGATTTAAAATGAGTTTTTACAAAGATTTATAACGTTTTATGTACAAAAACGATTTTTAACTGAAATAACCTTTAGATCTATGTTTTTATGGATAAAACATTTTAAAAATTGGTAAAATGACGTTTTATTAAGTCTAGACCAATTGCATGTTGAAATCCGTGGCCAAAATAGTCTTTTTGCTCGAAAAATCCCGAAAACACGACCTGTGCGCCGTCCTTATGACCAGGACGACGCATCGAGCAAAAGTTTGGCTTCTGTGCGCCGTCCCAGTGGTCACAACGGCGTACATGCCTGACCAGTGTTCCCGAATTTTCGTTATTTGACGTTTTGGAACTTGTTGACCCGCTGACTTTTCACGAATACCATTTTGGGACTGACTTTGGAAAATAAATATATATTGGTGACTTGTAATGGACTTTTGAACTTAAATGAACTCGTTTGAACATAAGGTTGTGTTATGTGTAAATTGTGAGCGGTATTGACATTTGGATTTTTGGATATGAAATTCGGGCGCGGAAGCGCTGCTCAAATTTCATTAGGAACATCCAAACCAGTTCAGCGACCAAAGTTACTTGAAACATAATAATAATAAACGTCAAAATTGGACTTTCGGACAAGAACGTGACAATTACCATTTCGGACTATTTGGACAATGCTTAACCTTGACACTTAAAGTTTAACTAAAAACCTATCTATATTATATTAAGTACATTAACATAATAAGATAATAATAATTGAACTATCTTGGTATTATTAGGCGTCATGTGATTCCCGGCTCCCGCTCCGACCGATTCCCGAGTTCTTTGTCTTCGCAATCCGTGAGTTACACCCCTCCTTACTCTTACATTTTAAGTACTCTTTTTGGGGGAAACATGAGATCAAAATCTTTTATGAACAATATCTTTTATGTGAAACTGTTTTACGCGCTTGAACTTACGTACAACGTTTTGTGATCTATTTTTGGAAACTTTATGAACTATTGAGCTACTTATCTATTTTTGGAAACTTTATGAACTATTGAGCTACTTAGCTATTTTTGGAAACTTTACGAACTTTGCAACTGTACGACTTTTGGAACCTATGAGAACTATTGGACTATTTTGAAACTTTGCGAACTAATATGCGTAGACAATATCATCTATTCGGATTGGCTTACTTTCGACTAAATAGGTTTGCCTATTTGGATATTTGATTAGACAATGATAGCTTGATTGTATTTGGAGAAAACCCTAGGTGAGAATATAAACGCCGTAAGTACACACGACCAAATTTTAGAAACAGGACGGACAAAGTGCCCCGCAACTTTTTAGAACTACTCCCTTCACACTATTAACAATAGCCGTTAGTAAATATGGGTATCGATACTTAGGAGCGGTCACTCCTTACTTAAGGGTAGCAACCTTGGTACATATTACTAAGTTCTCATGAACTCGATCTTTAGACTGGAACTAGGAGCGTGTGCTTGACCAGAAATCGGATTAGTATGCAAAATCTTACGTTATATTAAGCTTAGTGGTTGGTACAACTCGAGGATCATAGGTCTTTATTATTTACGCATATGCTTACTTACTGTCTTACACATTTGGATTAATCCACCACTGAGGTAATGACTACGCACTTTTACCGCTTGCTACGCGACTTGACCTTGAACTTATCTTGAACGTTTATGAACATTGAGCTTTTCTTGAACTTTTATGAACATTGAACTTTGAATTGATCTTGAACTTTTATGGACTTTGAACATGTCTCGAACTTTTACGAACTCTAAACTCTTGACTTGAACTTTTACGACAGTATATAAACTATCTTTATGCGATTGCTCATCCTCTTACTTCCTTTGGAAAACTTTGTACTTATATATACACTTGTCGAACTTTTACTAGAAACTTTTAGTCAACTTATAAATTGTAACTGACTCACTACGTTTTTGTAGTTGACACTTTATCTCATGTTTCAGGAATTAAGCGTAAGTTATGAAGTGCGTTGCTCAGGCGGGTCAAGCCAATTATGTGAAGTGTACCTCGGGAAGAAGGCCTTTATTTTGGGAATTTTTAATTAAAAACATTTCATTAAGTATTATGGTCTTAAACGTTGAATCTTGGTTGTATCTTTGAATTTTTGTACTCTTCCAACTTTAATCTTAATGACTTGAACCGTTGATTTTAGTATAACCTGTGAAATGATTCTTTGCTCTTCACATCTCGTGTTTCCGCTTTAGCGGGGTGTGAGAGACTGCGACGCATTCCTTGCGCATGTCGTTGAACGCAAACCCAAAGAAAACCGAGTACAAGACATTCCAGTCAAGGATCATACAAAGGTCTTTCCAGAGGATTTACCTGGGCTACCGCCGCATCGACAAGTGGAATTCCGAATAGACCTCATTCCTGCGCAACACCGGTTGCCAAGACACCGTATCGTCTAGCACCAACCGAAATGCAAGAACTGTCAAAACAGCTGCAGGAACTTTTAGATCATGGTCTTATTCGTCCAAGATCGTCCCCTGGGGAGCCCCAATCCTCTTTGTCAAAAAGAAAGACAGATCCTTCCGTATGTGTATCGATTATCGTGAACTGAACAAGCTGACCGTCAAGAACCGATACCAACTCTCGAGGATCGATGATCTGTTCGACCAGTTGCAGGGTGCAACTTATTTCTCAAAAATCGACCTCCGCTCGGGTTACCAGCAGGTTCGTGTCAGTGAGACCGACATTCCTAAAAATGCATTCCGAACTCGATACGGACATTACGAATTCCTTATCATGCCATTTGGTCTAACCAACGCACCAGTAGTGTTCATGGACCTAATGAACAGGGTGTGTAGACCATATCTACACAAATTCGTAATCGTATTCATAGACGACATTCTTATATACTCAAGGAACAAGGAAGATCATGCAAATTATCTGAAGCTCATCTTAGAACTCCTTAGAGATCAGAAACTGTACGCCAAATTATCGAAGTGCGAATTTTGGCTCCGGGAAGTACATTTCCTTGGTCATGTGGTCAATCAAGAAGAGATTCATGTAGACCTGGCTAAGATCGAAACGATCGAGAAATGGCAAGCCCCGACAACTCCTACAGAAATCCGTCAATTCCTAGGTTGGCTGGCTATTATCGAAGGTTCATCGAGAATTTCTTGAAGATCGCTAAGCCTCTCACCGAGCTCACTCATAAAGACAAGGACTTCATTTGGGGAAAAGAACAGGACGAATCCTTTCGGAAGCTCAAACACCAGCTTTGTCACGCACCGATCCTGTCCCTACCAGAGGGCACGGATAATTTCGTAGTATTTTACGATGCGTCTCACCAAGGACTTGGGTGTGTCCTAATGCAGAAGGACAAAGTCATCGCATACCCATCAAGGCAGCTTAAGGTGCACGAGCAGAACTACACGACACACGCCTTAGAGCTGGGAGCCGTCGTGTTCGCTTTAAAAATCTGGAGGCACTACTTTTACGGCACTAAGTGTACGGTTTTTATGGATCATAAAAGCCTTCAGCACATTCTTGATCAGAAATGCTCAACATGAGGCAACGGAGATGGATAGAACTTCTGAACGATTATGATTGCGAGATCAAATACCACCCGGGTAAAGAAAATGTAGTAGCAGATGCCCTGAGTCAGAAGGAAAGGGTAAAACCATATCCAGTTAGAGCATTGGGTATTCAGATTCAGACAAATCTTTAAACCCAAATTGCCAGAGCTCAGCGAGAAGCGTTGAAACCCGAGAACATTAAGGACGAAACCCTGCACAATCACGAGAAGTATTTCGAACTCAAATCAGATGGAATCCACTACTTCAAGGGCCGAGCATGGATTCCAAAATCCGAAGATCTTCGTAAGCTAATTTTTGACGAGGGAAACCGTTCTCGATACTCTATTCATCCGGGATCCGACAAGTTGTATAAGGATCTCCGGGAATATTACTGGTGGCCGTACGGCAAGGGGTAGAGATACGATTTGGGTCATCGTGGACCGATTGACGAAATACGCTCATTTCCTACCGGTACGAGAAAACCACTCGATGGATAAATTCGCTCAAATCTACATCAACAAGATCGTCTATCGTCACGGAACACCTCTCTCCATTATCTCCGACAGGGATAGTCGATTCACGTCCCGCTTTTGGAATGCACTTTAGAAATCGCTCGGGACGTGACTAGACCTCAGCACCGCCTATCATCCTCAGACCGATGGTCAGAGCGCACGGACGATCCAAACGCTTGAGGATATGCTTAGAGTGTGTGTAGTTGACTTCGGAGGAAGTTGGGACGCTCACCTCCCTTTGGTCGAGTTTTCCTATAACAACAGCTACCACGCTAGCATCAAGTGCGCACCGTTCATGGCCTTATATGGACGCAAGTGTCAGTCATCGCTTTGTTGGCTAGAAGCTGGCGATCGACAAATTACGAGGCTCGACATCGTCCAGGAGACCATCGAAAAAATCACCACCATCCGGGAAAGACTGAAGACATCCCGTACTAGACAGAAGAGCTACGCCGACAACCGGAGGAAACCCCTCGAGTTCCAAGTTGGCGATAGAGTGCTTCTCAAAATATCGCCACGGAAGGGGGTAATCCGTCAGAAGTATCCACATCTATTCAAGGACACTTCTTCATGATGGGACAAACTAAATTTCGGGACGAAATTTCTATCAACCCGGGGAGAATGTGACAACCGTCAAAAATTTCAGGTGAAATTCGTACTCTATATCTTTTAAAATGTCTGTCGTTGTCTTTAGCTGTACTCTTACCGGAAACGCGTCAGTATCGAAATCAAATTCGGAATCATTTTATATAAGTCCTAATAGCAAGAAAACACCTAAGGAACTTTCCTAAGTTCATATCGTACAATAATCAAAAACTTTCATTTAACGAAAAGGTCTAACGGAACAAAAACATAAAAAAACGAAAAATCAGTAAAATGCTGAAATTGGACCAGGACGACGCACAGGTCACCCAGGGCGACGTCCTGAAGACGCAGATTAAAAAAATAGCTTTTAAAGCTTATTCTCATTTTAAACAAAAACCCAACCAATCAAACTCGGGTTAGACCACTCCATTACTGCATTTTGCCTGTCCCAAGTCACATTATTACCCTTCTCTCTCATTTTCTTTTCATTTTCATTTTCAAAAACATAAAAACACACACATAAACACATTTCTTCATTTCTCTCGCAAACTTCACCTCAAGAACATCACAAAACATTAACTTACAGCCACTAAAATCCATTAAATCATACAAAAAAATCGTTCAAACATCAAAGGAAGCAAGAAGAATCAAGTTATTTCGGTTAAAAAGCATTTCTACCGATTTTTGAAGCTCAAAACTCTACCAAACCGTCATCCAAGCATTTTCATCCGGTAGAAACCTTTCTCTTTACTATATATATATATTGTTTTTAACAATTGCATGGATGGTCTAAAGCATAAAAACGAGTTTTGATGAAGTTTTATAACACTTTTTATAGAAAAACGGATTTTAACCGAATAATACTTAGATCTATGCTTTTATGAATAAAAGTTACTTAAAATCTGGAAAATGATATATAATGATGTGACGTCCCGTCAATTTGAAGTACTTATGTTACCGTTATTATTTTAATTTTATTCGCAATTGATTTCGACCCTTGTGTTTCCCTTTGTTTTGCTCACGGTTTACTGTTATTGAGAATCGGGTTTTCTGTAATTGCTGATTCGTCCCCTGAGGCGTAATATTTTTATTTATCTATGTGCCAATTAGCTAGTATTCTCATAAATATAAGTTAGAAGGTTTATGCCAAATTTGTCGGTTATCGTATTCTTTATCCTCGAGATATCGTGTTGTTGCTCTTGTTTATTCTTTACCGAATTCGTGCGAATCTCGAAATCGAAAGAGAAAATATAATATTAAATGAACCTAATATAAACTAAATCAAAGTATGAACTTTCCTAAGTTCATCGCAAAAAGAATCGGGAGCTTTCGGCGAACAAAACTCCTTAACGATCGCGCAAACGAAAAACTGGAAAAGCTGAAATCTGGTCCTGTGCTGCAACACAAGGCACCCTGTGCGCAACACAGGTCACTCTGTGCGCAGCACAGATCGATGATCAGATTTTTGTTTGTTTGTATGAGTCATTTTTGCATGTAATGTGGTTGGGGAAACTTGCCCAAACGTGTAAGACCATCTCTAGGTCCAGAAACATCATTTCTAAAGACACCTACATCATTTCTAATCAATCCATTAGCTCTCTCACTTCACACATAAACCAAAACACATACAAACACACATTTTCTCTCAAGTTCATTTCCTCCATTCTCTCTCAAACACAACTTATTTCCAGAAAGTTTGAGGCATAAAAAACCCATTTGAAGAAGGATTCAAGTCTAAAATCATCAAAGAAACAAGTTCCTTTTGATCTCCATCAACTTTTGTTATTGCCTTCTAATCTACATATTATTTGGAGGAAGACTCTTTTAGTTTCCTTGGAGAAAGTCTCTTTAATCTTGTTGTTTATTTTTCATCAACACACCACAAAAAGTTGCTTTCGGGTTTATTCATCTCTCAAGCTTAAGATCTTGCGGTTGTTATTCGAAACTTAGACGGTGGAGTTGTAGCTCCGTGGTTGTGTACCCGATTCATTTGCTGAGCTTTTACAGTGAGTTATTCTTAGCCCTTGTCTTAAATATTTTTGGGCTGTAAAGCGTATTTTAAATTGTCTGCATGTATGCAGGACTGTTTTGATTATCTTGTTTGCCTAGTAGAATAGGTTTGCCTTAGATTAGGTGTCTTATACTCTTGTTAAGCTAAATTCTCGGTAGGATGCTCCTATGAGTGGATGCTAGGAAATTTTCGGTAGGATGCTCCTATGAGTGGATGCTAGGAAATTCTCGGTAGGATGCTCCTATAATTGGATGCTAGGAAATTCTCGGTAGGATGCTCCTATGAGCAGATGTTAGGAAATTTTCGGTAGGATGCTCCTATGAGTGGATGTTAGGAAATTCTCGGTAGGACGCTCCTATGAGTGGAAGATAAGAATTGTGGTCAGTTTTCGTGTATGACTAATCTAGGCATGGTATCCTCGCTAGGGTTGAGAAACAAGATATGATTTTTGCAATTAGGATGTTTATTGAAAACTTGTCGATGGGTCTACTTTTACTTAAAATTGCGAATAATTCACCAACATGTTGTTGATGTCGTTTTAACGCTTTGCAGGTGTTTGAGGATTTCATTGATCATGCCATGTTGTTTCGGATCGTGTATTTTGTTTATTTGGAATTAGCTGTGTTGGATGTAATTCCGTTATGATCCGTTTAATGATTTTTGTAATGTATTGTATTTGGAGTTCTTCGCTTTTGACATTGTAATGTACTTTGTATCCCTTTAGCATGATTAATGTTATTACGATATTTTGTTTATTAATTGTATGTTGTAATCCTTGATTCTTGATATTGTTACTGGAACACCTCGTGTTTCCGCTACCAGCGGGGTGTGACACAAGTTGGTATCAGAGCCAAAGGTTTTAGCGAACCGGGTGATTTAAACTGAGTAGATCACTTGGACTATGACCATAGGCTTTTAAATCGATTTTACTCTGATAGCAATGTGTGCACTATTTTGTTTTCATACGTGTTTTTTTCGCGTTGGTTATTTTGGCCTTTGGCCTTGTTTTTGTGTTGCACACATTTGCTGATCGAGTCTTTTTCTCTTTTATTTTTCGGACGATGGCGCCTAAGAGGAGAGTTGCGACCCGAAGTTCCGCGAGACGTGCTACGGCTAACGCGAGAACGAATACTGTGAATCCGAGAGCGAGTGCTAATAACGCGAGAAGGAATAATTCGGAGAATGATACGACTCCTGACATGGCACAGATGATTGCTCAGCAGCTAGCGGCAATGATGCCCGTGCTTGTAGCTCAACTGAGGGAGGGCACATCCCTAGGAAATGGTGGTTCGAATACTGAGAATACTGAGAACCCCGAGCCGATTGTTAACAATGATAGCCCTGAGATCGAGATTACTGGATCGGGTAGAGCAGAGGTCTTAGCTCGACGCGCTGGTTGCACTCTGAAGACCTTCATGAGCTGCAAGGCCCCAGAGTTTAGAGGCAATGAGGGAGCGACTGGAAAGCTTCAGTGGTGGAGAACATTACGGGGACTCCCAGAAGAGAGCTAGGAGGCAGGATGCTCCTCATGATGGGCAAGCATATGTAGTGGTGGCTCCGAATGTCCACGGTAGGCCTCCAAAGTGTGATCGATGTGGAAATCACCACGCCAGGGAGATAGCTTGTTGGGAATGCGGTAAATGTAAGAAACTTGGGCACACTGATCGGTTTTGTAAGTCCATGAGGGGCAAATGTTATGAATGTGGGTCTCCTGAGCATATAAGGGCCAACTATCCCCAGAAAACTCCAGTCGGTACAGATACATTTCTTATCTAAGTTCAACCTGCAATTATCCTATTTGATTCTTGATGCTTGGTCTTATTATCGTCGTGTTGCACACTTCTCTCTTCACTTCCTGGTATTTTCGTTTTCTTTTTACGCCTCTTTTGCGTTGGAACCGAAGGAAACTCCTATCCGCAAAGAAGTCGACGAGACGAGGTTGTCCTACGAGTGCGAGTTCGAGAGGTTCGACCCCAGATTTTAATCTGTCATTTTGATTCGACTTAGTAATCATTGGTGCAATACCAAAATGTATTCAAGACTCTTCGAAAAATTATTTCATGAACTTTTAAACCTTAGTGGATTAATTCCGCAATTGCATGGTTCATTACGAACTACGCGTAATTTGGCCAACTACGCCTAGTTTGGAATAAATTATGCAAGACCGGAACGTAATTTCTAGTGTAACATTTTTCGAGTCGATAATTTTCAATTCTTCTGATTCCCAATTTTAGTCCTCATTCAAATAGTTTCAGCTCTGATGCGTTTAAGACTATGATTTTTATACGTCTATACCCATAGCGTCTTCCTTCGAAATAGAGTTGGCCGTGGAAGGAGATATTTCGAGGACGAAATTCTTTTTACTGGGGGAGGCTGTGACGTCCCGTCAATTTAAAGTACTTATGTTACCGTTATTATTTTAATTTTATTCGTAATAGATTTCGACCCTGGTGTTTCCCTTTGTTTTGCTCACGGTTTACTGTTATTGAGAATCGAGTTTTCTGTAATTGCTGATTCGTCCCCTGAGGCGTAATATTTTTATTTATCTAAGTGCCAATTAGCTAGTATTCTCATAAATATAAGTTAGAAGGTTTATGCCAAATTTGTCGGTTATCGTATTCTTTATCCTCGAGATATCGAGATTTTGCTCTTGTTTATTCTTTACCGAATTCGTGCGAATCTCGAAATCGAAAGTGAAAATATAATATTAAATGAACCTAATATAAAGTAAATCAAAGTATAAACTTTCCTAAGTTCATCGCAAAAAGAATCGGGAGCTTTCGGCGAACGAAACTCCTTAACGATCGCGCAAACGAAAAACTGGAAAAGCTGAAATCTAGCCCTGTGCTGCAGCACAAGGCACCCTGTGCGCAACACAGGTCACTCTGTGCGCAGCACAGATCGCTTCTCAGATTTTTGTTTGTTTGTATGAGTCATTTTTGCATGTATTTTGGTTGGGGAAATTTGCCCAAACGTGTAAGACCATCTCTAGGTCCAGAAACATCATTTCTAAAGACACCTACATCATTTCTAATCAATCCATTAGCTCTCTCACTTCACACATAAACCAAAACACACACAAACACACATTTTCTCTCAAGTTCATTTCCTCCATTCTCTCTCAAACACAACTTATATTCAGAAAGTTTGAGGCATAAAAAACCCATTTGAAGAAGGATTCAAGTCTAAAATCATCAAAGAAACAAGTTCCTTTTGATCTCCATCAACTTTTGTTATTTCCTTCTAATCTATATATCATTTGGAGGAAGACTCTTTTAGTTTCCTTGGAGAAAATCTCTTTAATCTTGCTGTTTATTTTTCATCAACACACCACCAAACGTTGCTTTCGGGTTTATTCATCTCTCAAGCTTAAGATCTTGCGGTTGTTATTCGACACTTAGACGGTGGAGTTGTAGCTCCGTGGTTGTGTACCCGATTCATTTGCTGAGCTTTTACAGTGAGTTATTCTTAGCCCTTGTCTTAAATATTTTTGGGCTGTAAAGCGTATTTTAAATTGTCTGCATGTATGCAGGACTGTTTTGATTATCTTGTTTGCCTAGTAGAATAGGTTTGCCTTAGATTAGGTGTCTTATACTCTTGTTAAGCTAAATTCTCGGTAGGATGCTCCTATGAGTGGATGCTAGGAAATTCTCGGTAGGATGCTCCTATGAGTGGATGCTAGGAAATTCTCGGTAGGATGCTCCTATGAGTGGATGTTAGAAAATTTTCGGCAGGATGCTCCTATGAGTGAATGCTAGGAAATTCTCGGTAGGATGCTCCTATGATTGGATGCTAGGAAATTCTCGGTAGGATGCTCCTATGAGCAGATGTTAGGAAAATTTCGGTAGGATGCTCCTATGAGTGGATGCTAGGAAATTCTCGGTAGGACGCTCCTATGAGTGGAAGATAAGAATTGTGGTCAGTTTTCGTGTATGACTAATCTAGGCATGGTATCCTCGCTAGGGTTGAGAAACAAGATATGATTTTTGCAATTAGGATGTTTATTGAAAACTTGTCGATGGGTCTACTTTTACTTAAAATTGCGAATAATTCACCAACATGTTGTTGATGTCGTTTTAACGCTTTGCAAGAGTTTGAGGATTTCATTGATCATGCCATGTTGTTTCGGATCGTGTATTTTGTGTATTTGGAATTAGCTATGTTGGATGTAATTCCGTTATGATCCGTTTAATGATTTTTGTAATGTATTGTATTTGGCGTTCTTCGCTTTTGACATTGTAATGTACTTTGTATCCCTTTGGCATGATTAATGTTATTACAATGTTTTGTTTATTAGTTGTATGTTGTAATCCTTGACTCTTGATATTGTAACTGGAACACCTCGTGTTTCCGCTACCAGCGGGGTGTGACAGAAGTTGGTAACAGAGCCAAAGGTTTTAGCGAACCGGGTGATTTAAACTGAGTAGATCACTTGGACTATGACCATAGGCTTTTAAATCGATTTTACTCTGATAGCAATGTGTGCACTATTTTTTTTCATACGTGTTATTTTCGCATTGGTTATTTTGGCCTTTGGCCTTGTTTTTGTGTTGCACACATTTGCTGATCGAGTCTTTTTCTCTTTTATTTTTCGGACGGTGGCGTCTAAGAGGAGAGTTGCGACTCGAAGTTCCGCGAGACGTGCTACGGCTAACGCGAGAACAAATACTGTGAATCCGAGAGCGAGTGCTAATAACGCGAGAAGGAATAATTCGGAGAATGATACGACTCCTGACATGGCACAGATGATTGCTCAGCAGCTAGCGGCAATGATGCCCGAGCTTGTAGCTCAATTGAGGGAGGGCACATCCCAAGGAAATGGTGGTTCGAATCCTGAGAATCTTGAGAACCCCGAGCCGATTGTTAACAATGATGGACCTGAGATCGAGATTACTGGATCGGGTAGAGCAGAGGGCTTAGCTCGACATGCTGGTTGCACTCTGAAGACCTTCATGAGCTGCAAGTCCCCAGAGTTTAGAGGCAATGAGGGAGAGACTGGAAAGCTTCAGTGGTGGAGAACGTTATGGGGACTCGTAGAAGAGAGCTAGGAGGCAGGATGCTCCTCAGGATGTGCAAGCATATGTAGTGGTGGCTCCGAATGTCCACGGTAGGCCTCCAAAGTGCGATCGATGTGGAAATCACCACGCCAGGGAGATAGCTTGTTGGGAATGCGGCAAATGTAAGAAACTTGGGCACACTGATCGGTTTTGTAAGTCCATGAGGGGCAAATGTTATGAATGTGGTTCTTCTGAGCATATGAGGGCCAACTGTCCCGAGAAAACTCCAGTCGGTACAGATACATTTCTTATCTAAGTTCAACCTGCTATTATCCTATTTGATTCTTGATGCTTGGTCTTATTATCGTCGTGTTGCACACTTCTCTCTTCACTTCCTGGTATTTTCGTTTTCTTTTTACGCCTCTTTTGCGTTGGAACCGAAGGAAACTCCTATCCGCAAAGAAGTCGACGAGACGAGGTTGTCCTACGAGTGCGAGTTCAAGAGGTTCGACCCCAGATTTTAATCTGTCATTTTGATTCGACTTAGTAATCATTGGTGCAATACCAAACTGTATTCAAGACTCTTCGAAAAATTATTTCATGAACTTTTAAACCTTAGTGGATTAATTCCGCAATTGCATGGTTCATTACGAACTACGCGTAATTTGGCCAACTACGCCTAGTTTAGAATAAACTATGCAAGACCGGAACGTAAGTGTAACATTTTTCGAGTCGATAATTTTCAATTCTTCTGATTCCCAAATTTACTCCGTCATTCAAAGAGTTTCAGCTCTGATGCGTTTATGAGTATGATTTTTATACGTCTATACCCTTAGCGTCTTCCTTCGAGATAGAGTTGGCCATGGCAGGAGATATTTCGAGGACGAAATTCTTTTTACTGGGGGAGGCTGTGACGTCCCCTCAATTTAAAGTACTTATGTTACCGTTATTATTTTAATTTTATTCGCAATTGATTTCGACCCTTGTGTTTCCCTTTTTTTTGCTCACGGTTTACTGTTATTGAGAATCGGGTTTTCTGTAACTGCTGATTCGTCCCTTGAGGAGTAATATTTTTATTTATCTAAGTGCCAATTAGTTAGTATTCTCATAAATGTAAGTTAGAAGGTTTATGCCAAATTTGCCGGTTATCGTATTCTTTATCTTCGAGATATCGTGCTTTTGCTCTTGTTTATTCTTTACCGAATTCGTGCGAATCTCGAAATCTAAAGTGAAAATATAATATTAAATGAACCTAATATAAAGTAAATCAAAGTATGAACTTTCCTAAGTTTATCGCAAAAAGAATCGGGAGCTTTCGGCGAACGAAACTCCTTAACGATCGCGCAAACGAAAAACTGGAAAAGCTGAAATCTAGCCCTGTGCTGCAGCACAAGGCACCCTGTGCGCAACACAGGTCACTCTGTGCGCAGCACAGATCGCTGATCAGATTTTTGTTTGTTTGTATGAGTCATTTTTGCATGTATTTTGGTTGGGGAAATTTGCCCAAACGTGTAAGACCATCTCTAGGTCCAGAAACATCATTTCTAAAGACACCTACATCATTTCTAATCAATCCATTAGCTCTCTCACTTCACACATAAACCAAAACACACACAAACACACATTTTCTCTCAAGTTCATTTCCTCCATTCTCTCTCAAACACAACTTATTTCCAAAAAGTTTGAGGCATAAAAAACCCATTTGAAGAAGATTCAAGTCTAAAATCATCAAAGAAACAAGTTCCTTTTGATCTCCATCAACTTTTGTTATTGCCTTCTAATCAACATATCATTTGGAGGAAGACTCTTTTAGTTTCCTTGGAGAAAATCTCTTTAATCTTGCTGTTTATTTTTCATCAACACACCACCAAAAGTTGCTTTCGGGTTTATTCATCTCTCAAGCTTAAGATCTTGCGGTTGTTATTCGAAACTTAGACGGTGGAGTTGTAGCTCCGTGGTTGTGTACCCGATTCATTTGCTGAGCTTTTACAGTGAGTTATTCTTAGCCCTTGTCTTAAACATTTTTGGGCTGTAAAGCGTATTTTAAATTGTCTGCATGTATGCAGGACTGTTTTGTTTATCTTGTTTGCCTAGTAGAATAGGTTTTCCTTAGATTAGGTGTCTTATACTCTTGTTAAGCTAAATTCTCGGTAGGATGCTCCTATGAGTGGATGCTAGGAAATTCTCGGTAGGATGATCCTATGAGTGGATGCTAGGAAATTCTCGGTAGGATGCTCCTATGAGAGTATGTTAGGAAATTTTTGGTAGGATGCTCCTATGAGTGGATGCTAGGAAATTCTCGGTAGGATGCTCCTATGATTGGATGCTAGGAAATTCTCGGTAGGATGCTCCTATGAGCAGATGTTAGGAAATTTTCGGTAGCTTGCTCCTATGAGTGGATGTTAGGAAATTCTCGGTAGGACGCTCCTATGAGTGGAAGATAAGAATTGTGGTCAGTTTTCGTGTATGACTAATCTAGGCATGGTATCCTCGCTAGGGTTGAGAAACAAGATATGATTTTTGCAATTAGGATGTTTATTGAAAACTTGTCGATAGGTCTACTTTTACTTAAAATTGCGAATAATTCACCAACATGTTGTTGATGTCGTTTTAACGCTTTGCAGGAGTTTTAGGATTTCATTGATCATGCCATGTTGTTTCGGATCGTGTATTTTGTGTATTTGGAATTAGCTGTGTTGGATGTAATTCCGTTATGATCCGTTTAATGATTTTTGTAATGTATTGTATTTGGCGTTCTTCGCTTTTGACATTGTAATGTACTTTGTATCCCTTTGGCATGATTAATGTTATTACGATGTTTTGTTTATTAGTTGTATGTTGTAATCCTTGACTCTTGATATTGTAACTGGAACACCTCGTGTTTTCGCTACCAGCGGGGTGTGACAGAAGTTGGTAACAGAGCCAAAGGTTTTAGCGAACCGGGTGATTTAAACTGAGTAGATCACTTGGACTATGACCATAGGCTTTTGAATCTATTTTACTCTGATAGCAATGTGTGCACTATTTTTTTTTCATACGTGTTTTTTTCGCGTTGGTTATTTTGGCCTTTGGCCTTGTTTTTGCGTTGCACACATTTGCTCATCGAGTCTTTTTCTCTTTTATTTTTCGGACGATGGCGCCTAAGAGGAGAGTTGCGACTCGAAGTTCCGCGAGACGTGCTACGGCTAACGCGAGAACGAATACTGTGAATCCGAGAGCGAGTGCTAATAACGCGAGAAGGAATAATTCGGAGAATGATACGACTCCTGACATGGCACAGATGATTGCTCAGCAGCTAGCAGCAATGATGCCCGAACTTGTAGCTCAATTGAGGGAGGGCACATCCCAAGGAAATGGTGGTTCGAATCCTGAGAATCCTGAGAACCCCGAGCCGATTGTTAACAATGATGGCCCTAAGATCGAGATTACTGGATCGGGTAGAGGAGAGGGCTTAGCTCGACGCGCTGGTTGCTCTCTAAAGACCTTCATGAGCTGCAAGTCCCCAGAGTTTAGAGGAAATGAGGGAGCGACTGGAAAGATTCAGTGGTGGAGAACGTTATGGGGACTCGCAGAAGAGAGCTAGGAGGCAGGATGCTCCTCAGGATGTGCAAGCATATGTAGTGGTGGCTCCGAATGTCCACGGTAGGCCTCCAAAGTGTGATCGATGTGGAAATCACCACGCCAGGGAGATATCTTGTTGAGAATGCGGCAAATGTAAGTCCATGAAGGGCAAATGTTATGAATGTGGTTCTCCTGAGCATATGAGGGCCAACTGTCCCGAGAAAACTCCAGTCGATACAGATACATTTCTTATCTAAGTTCAACCTGCAATTATCCTATTTGATTCTTGATGCTTGGTCTTATTATCGTCGTGTTGCACACTTCTCTCTTCACTTCCAGGTATTTTCGTTTTCTTTTTACGCCTCTTTTGCGTTGGAAACGAAGGAAACTCCTATCCGCAAAGAAGTCGACGAGACGAGGTTTTCCTACGAGTGCGAGTTCGAGAGGTTCGACCCCAGATTTTAATCTGTCATTTTGATTCGACTTAGTAATCATTGGTGCAATACCAAACTGTATTCAAGACTCTTCGAAAAATTATTTCATGAACTTTTAAACCTTAGTGGATTAATTCCGCAATTGCATGGTTCATTACGAACTACGCGTAATTTGGCCAACTACGCCTAGTTTGGAATAAATTATGCAAGACCGGAACGTAATTTCTAGTGTAACATTTTTCGAGTCGATAATTTTCAATTCTTCTGATTCCCAATTTTACTACGTCATTCAAAGAGTTTCAGCTATGATGCGTTTAAGACTATGATTTTTATACGTCTATACCCATAGCGTCTTACTTCGAGATAGAGTTGGCCGTGGCAGGAGATATTTTGATGACGAAATTCTTTTTACTGGGGGAGGCTGTGACGTCCCGTCAATTTAAAGTACTTATGTTACCGTTATTATTTTAATTTTATTCGCAATTGATTTCGACCCTTGTGTTTCCCTTTGTTTTGCTCACGGTTTACTGTTATTGAGAATCGGGTTTTCTAGTAATTGCTGATTCGTCCCCTGAGGCATAATATTTTTATTTATCTAACTGCCAATTAGCTAGTATTCTCATAAATATAAGTTAGAAGGTTTATGCCAAATTTGTCGGTTATCGTATTCTTTATCCTCGAGATATCGTGCTTTTGCTTTTGTTTATTCTTTACCGAATTCGTGCGAATCTCGAAATCGAAAGTGAAAATATAATATTAAATGAACCTAATATAAAGTAAATCAAAGTATGAACTTTCCTAAGTTCATCGTAAAAAGAATCGGGAGCTTTCGGCGAACGAAACTCCTTAACGATCGCGCAAACGAAAAACTGGAAAAGCTGAAATCTAGCCCTGTGCTGCAGCACAAGGCACCCTGTGCACAACACAGGTCACTCTGTGCGCAGCACAGATCGCTGATCAGATTTTTGTTTGTTTGTATGAGTCATTTTTGCATGTATTTTGGTTGGGGAAATTTGCCCAAACGTGTAAGAACATCTCTAGGTCCAGAAATATCATTTCTAAAGACACCTACATCATTTCCAATCAATCCATTAGCTCTCTCACTTCACACATAAACCAAAACACACACAAACACACATTTTCTCTCAAGTTCATTTCCTCCATTCTCTCTCAAACACAACTTATTTCCAGAAAGTTTGAGGCATAAAAAACCCATTTGAAGAAGGATTCAAGTCTAAAATCATCAAAGAAACAATTTCCTTTTGAACTCCATCAAATTTTGTAATTGCCTTCTAATCTACATATCATTTGGAGGAAGACTCTTTTAGTTTCCTTGGAGAAAATCTCTTTAATCTTGCTGTTTATTTTTAATCAACACACCACCAAAAGTTGCTTTCGTGTTTATTCATCTCTCAAGCTTAAGATCTTGCGGATGTTATTCATTTGCTGAGCTTTTACAGTGAGTTATTCTTAGCCCTTGTCTTAAATATTTTTGGGCTGTAAAGCGTATTTTAAATTGTCTGCATGTATGCATGACTGTTTTGATTATCTTGTTTGCCTAGTAGAATAGGTTTGCCTTAGATTAGGTATTTTATACTCTTTTTAAGCTAAATTCTCGGTAGGATGCTCCTATGAGTGGATGCTAGGAAATTTTCGGTAGGATGCCCCTATGAGTGGATGCTAGGAAATTCTCGGTAGGATGCTCCTATGATTGGATGCTAGGAAGTTCTCGGTAGGATGCTCCTATGATCAGATGTTAGGAAATTTTTGGTAGGATGCTCCTATGAGTGGATGTTAGGAAATTCTCGGTAGGACGCTCCTATGAGTGGAAGATAAGAATTGTGGTCAGTTTTCGTGTATGACTAATCTAGGCATGGTATCCTCGTTAGGGTTGAGAAACAAGATATGATTTTTGCAATTAGGATGTTTATTGAAAACTTGTCGATGGGTCTACTTTTACTTAAAATTGCGAATAATTCACCAACATGTTGTTGATGTCGTTTTAACGCTTTGCAGGAGTTTGAGGATTTCATCTATCATGCCATGTTGTTTCGGATCGTGGATTTTGTGTATTTGGAATTAGCTGTGTTGGATATAATTCCGTTATGATCCGTTTAATGATTTTTGTAATGTATTGTATTTGGCGTTCTTCGCTTTTGACATTGTAATGTACTTTGTATCCCTTTGGCATGATTAATGTTATTACGATTTTTTGTTTATTAGTTGTATGTTGTAATCCTTGACTCTTGATATTGTAACTGGAACACCTCGTGTTTCCGCTACCAGCGGGGTGTGACAGAAGTTGGTATCAGAGCCAAAGGTTTTAGCGAACCAGGTGATTTAAACTGAGTAGATCACTTGGACTATGACCATAGGCTTTTAAATCGATTTTACTCTGATAGCAATGTGTGCACTATTTGTTTTTCATACGTGTTTTTTTCGCGTTGGTTATTTTGGCCTTTGGCCTTGTTTTTGTGTTGCACACATTTGCTGATCGAGTCTTTTTCTCTTTTATTTTTCGGACGATGGCGCCTAAGAGGAGAGTTGCGACTAGAAGTTCCGCGAGACGTGCTATGGCTAACGCGAGAACGAATACTGTGAATCCGAGAGCGAGTGCTAATAACGCGAGAAGGAATAATTCGGAGAATGATACGACTCCTGACATGGCACCAGATGATTGCTCAGCAGCTAGCGGCAATGATGCCCGAGCTTGTAGCTCAAGTGAGGGAGGGCACATCCCAAGGAAATGGTGGTTCGAATCCTGAGAACCCCGAGCCGATTGTTAACAATGATGGCCCTGAGATCGAGATTACTGGATCGGGTAGAGCAGAGGGCTTAGCTCGACGCGCAGGTTGCACTCTGAAGACCTTCATGAGCTGCAGGGCCCCAAAGTTTAGAGGCAATGAGGGAGCGACTGGAAAGCTTCAGTGGTGGAGAACGTTATGGGGACTCGCAGAAGAGAGCTAGGAGGCAGGATGCTCCTCAGGATGTGCAAGCATATGTAGTGGTGGCTCCGAATGTCCACGGTAGGCCTCCAAAGTGTGATCGATGTGGAAATCACCACGCCAGGGAGATAGCTTGTAGGGAATGCGGCAAATGTAAGAAACTTGGGCACACTTATCGGTTTTGTAAGTCCATGAGGGGCAAATGTTATGAATGTGGTTCTCCTTAGTGGATTAATTCCGCAATTGCATGGTTCATTACGAACTACGCGTAATTTGGCCAACTACGCCTAGTTTGGAATAATTTATGCAAGACCGGAACGTAATTTCTAGTGTAACATTTTTCGAGTCGATAATTTTCAATTTTTCTGATTCCCAATTTTAGTCCGTCATTCAAAGAGTTTCAGCTCTGATGCGTTTAAGACTATGATTTTTATACGTCTATACCCTTAACGTCTTCCTTCGAGATAGAGTTGGCCGTGGCAGGAGATATTTCGAGGACGAAATTCTTTTTACTGGGGGAGGCTGTGACGTCCCGTCAATTTAAAGTACTTATGTTACCGTTATTATTTTAATTTTATTCGCAATTGATTTCGACCCTTGTGTTTCCCATTGTTTTGCTCACGGTTTACTGTTATTGAGAATCGGGTTTTCGGTAATTGCTGATTCGTCCCCTGAGGCGTAATATTTTTATTTATCTAAGTGCCAATAAGTTAGTATTCTCATAAATATAAGTTAGAAGGTTTATGCCAAATTTGTCGGTTATCGTATTCTTTATCCTCGAGATATCGTGCTTTTGCTCTTGTTTATTCTTTACCGAATTCGTACGAATCTCGAAATCGAAAGTGAAAATATAATATTAAATGAACCTAGTATAAAGTAAATCAAAGTATGAACTTTCCTAAGTTCATCGCAAATAGAATCGCGAGCTTTCGGCGAACTTGCCCAAACGTGTAAGACCATCTCTAGGTCCAGAAACATCTTTTCTAAAGCCACCTACATCATTTCGAATCACTCTATTAGCTCTCTCACTTCACACATAAACCAAAACACACACAAACACACATTTTCTCTCAAGTTCATTTCCTCCATTCTCTCTCAAACACAACTTATTTTCAGAAAGTTTGAGGCATAAAACACCCATTTAAAGAAGGATTCAAATCTAAAATCATCAAAGAAACAAGTTCCTTTTGATCTCCATCAACTTCTGTTATTGCCTTCTAATCTACATATCATTTGGAGGAAGACTCTTTTAGTTTCCTTGGAGAAAATCTCTTTAATCTTGCTGTTTATTTTTAATCAACACACCACCAAAAGTTGCTTTCGGGTGTATTCATCTCTCAAGCTTAAGATCTTGCGATTGTTATTCGGCACTTAGACGGTGGAGTTGTAGCTCCGTGGTTGTGTACCCGATTCATTTGCTGAGCTTATACAGTGAGTTATTCGTAGCGTTTGTCTTAAATATTTTTGGGCTGTAAACCGTATTTTAAATTGTCTGCTTGTATGCAGGACTGTTTTGATTATCTTGTTTGCCTAGTAGAATAGGTTTGCCTTAGATTAGGTGTCTTATACTCTTGTTAAGCCAAATTCTCGGTAGGATGCTCCTATGAGTGGATGCTAGGAAATTCTCGGTAGGATGTTCCTATGAGTGGTTGCTAGGAAATTCTCGGTAGGATGCTCCTATGAGCGGATGTTAGGAAATTTTCGGTAGGATGCTCCTATGAGTGGATGCTAGGAATGCTCCTATGAGTGGATGCTAGGAAATTCTCGGTAGGATGCTCCTATGAGCGGATGTTAGGAAATTCTCGGTAGGACGCTCCTATGAGTGGAAGATAAGAATTGTGGTCAGTTTTCGTGTAGACTAATCTAGGCATGGTATCCTCGCTTGGGTTGAGAAACAAGATTTGATTTTTGCAATTATGATGTTTATTGAAAACTTGTCGATAGGTCTACTTTTACTTAAAATTGCGAATAATTCACCAACATGTTGTTAATGTTGTTTTAACACTTTGCAGGAGTTTGAGGATTTCATTGATCATGCCATGTTGTTTCGGATCGTGTATTTTGTGTATTTGAAATTAGCTGTGTTGGATGTAATTCCGTTATGATCCGTTTAATGATTTTTGTAATGTATTGTATTTGGCGTTCTTCGCTTTTGACATTGTAATGTACTTTGTAACCCTTTTGTATGATTAATGTTATTTCAATGTTTTGTTTATTGGTTGTATGTTGTAATCCTTGACTCTTGATATTGTAACTGGAACACCTCGTGTTTCCGCTACTAGCAGGGTGTGACAAATGAAGTTTTCACCGATTGCATGTAAAGATCCATGGCCAAAATACCCGTTTTTGCAAGAAAAACGTAAAACTTGAGAAAGAAAGCAGCCAGGGCGCCGTCCCAGTGACTCAGGATGACGCATCGTGACACAAATGTGTTCAGGGCGCCGTCCTAGAGGTCCATAACGGCGCACCCAACTGCTGATTTTTCCGAAAATCGTTGTTTGGGCGTTAAAAACTTATGTAAACATTCTGATTTTTCGAGACTAATATTTTCGGACTGAGATTAGTAAAATACTTATGTATGTGATAATTTATTGGACTTAATACACTCAAATGAACTTGTTGTATATATATATATATATATATATATATATATATATATATATATATATATATATATATATATATATATATATATATATATGTTTTGTAAGCCGGAAAGTGTGGTTTATTTTGGACGTAAACATTATGGCGCGGAAGCGCTGCCCAAATGTGACACCCCGCTAAAGCGGAAACACGAGATGTGAAGAGCAAAGACTCAAATCATTTAAATTATTGTTCGAAAAAGTACCAATGTTCAAAAGTTACAACCAAGATCCATAAGTTTAAGATAACAAGTACATAATAAAATGTTTTAATAAAAATTCCCAAATAACAAAGGTCTTCTTCCCGAATTACACTTCACATGACCAGCTTGACCCGCCTGAGCAATGCACTTCATAACTTACGCTTTGTTTCCTGAAACATGAGATAAAGTGTCAACTACAAAAACGTAGTGAGTGAGTTACAGTTTATAAGTGTTTGACCAAAGGTTAACGAAAAAAGTTCCGACGAGTATATATAAGTATAAAGTTTTCTTAAAAGGAAGTTGGCGGATAAAAATCGCTTAAAATGTGTATATATACTCTCGTGGTAGTTCAACGTCAAAAAGTTCAAGATTCGTAAAAATTCGAGTTGTATAACAAGGCGATAAATGTATGCTGTCATTACCTCAGCGGTGGATTAATCCACATGTGTAAGACGATAAGTAGGTATATGCGTAAATAATAATGACATATGATTTTTGGATTGTACCAACCACTAGGCTCAATATAACGTAAGATTTAACACTAAACCGATTAATGGTCAGAACACGCCCCAAAGTTTCAATAGAGATGGAGTTCGTGTGAACTTAGTAATATGTACTCAGGACGCGAACCACAAGTAAGGAGTGACCTCTCCTAAGTATCGATACCCATATTTACTAACGGCTATTGCTAATAGTGTGTAATGAATTGATTTAAAAACGGGGCACTTTTCACTCTTTATCTAAAAACTGGTAGTATGTACTTACGGTGTCTATATTCTCCTCAAGGGTTTTCGCAAATACAGTCAAACAATCATGGTCTAATCAAATGTCAAAAGGGAGCAAGCCTAAATAGTTTAAAGCAAGCCAATCGGGACAAATGATATCGTCTACCCATATAAGTTTCACAAGGTTTCCAAAATAGACCAATAGTTCGCAGCAGTTCCAAAAGTTCATACAGTTGCAAAAGTTCATAAAGGTTTCCAAAGACAATAGATTATAAAATCATTTTACGTAAATTCAAGTTCATAAAGCAGTTTCACATAAGAGATATCGTTCATAAAAGGATTTGATCTCATGTTTCCCCCAAAAAGAGTACTTAAAAATACAAAGTGGAGAGGGGTGTAACTCACGGATTGCGAAGATAAGGAACTCTGAAATCGGTCGGATACGGTAGCCGGGAATCACGGAACGCCTAATAATACCAAGAAAGTCCAAGTGTTATTATCTTATTATGTTGTTTTATACAATATAATAGATAAATTTTTGTTAAACTTCAAGTGTCAAGGTTAATGTTGTCCCAAAAATAGTCCGAAACGGTTTATGTTACGTTTTAGTCCGAAAGTCCAATTTAACGTTTATTATTATTATGGTACACACATTTTGGTCGCTGAAGTGGTTTGGATTTTCTAACGAAATTTGGGCAGCGCTTCCGCGCCCAAATTTGATATCCAAAAATCCAATTTCTATTCCGCTCACAAAATACATATAACACGATAACATATTTAAACGAGTTCATTTAAGCATAAAAAGTCCATTACAAGTCACAAATAATATTAGTTTTACCAAACTCAGTTCCTCAATATATGTATCAAAAAGTCAGCGAGCGTATATGAGTTTAAAACGTCCAAACGCCCATTTTTCGGAAAACTGGTCTGACCTTTGCGCCGTCCTGGACCATAGGAACGACGCACATAGCCATTTTTCACCCGCTGCGTCGTCCTGTTCCTCAAGGACGGCGCACAGGTGGGTTTTTGGTGTTTTTCGAGCAACACATTTATTTTTAGCCATAGATTCCGACATGCAATAAGTCCAAACTTAATAAAACTTCATTTTCACAGTTTCTAAATGTTATTTCGGTTAAAAATCGTTTTTGTCCATCCATAAAAACATAGATCTAAATGTTATTTCGGTTAAAAATCGTTTTTGTCCATACAATGTTACAAATCATTGTAAAAACTTATTTTAAAGCTTTAGATCTTACATGCAAGTTATAAAAACATTAAATAATGATAAAAGGGTGATTTCTACCGGATGGAAATGGATGGATTGTGTTTTTGACGGATTTAGAGCTCCAAAATCGGTAGAAAAGCTTGAAACTGAAAATGTTTTGTTCCTACTTGCTCCTCTTGATGTTCAAACGTTTTTTGATGGATGAAATCTCGGGTTTTGTTGGCTGGAATCTTTTGTAGTGGTGGGGTTTTAGAGAGAGTTTGAGAGAAAATGTGTGTGTGTTTATGTTTTATGTTTATAAAATGAGAAAAATGAATGGAAAATAATGACAAGTAATGAAAAGGTGTTTAGGGACGGTAAATTTAGTAAATGGTGGCCTAGGCCGAGATTGATTGGGTCAAAAATTGTAGAACCTGAGACAAGCAACAATTTCAAATTATTTTCGGGTTTGGTCCATCCAGGATGGCGCACAAGGCCTTTGTGCGGTGTCCTGGACCATTTTTGTAAATATTTTTTATTTTTGTGATTCTTAGGTTTTGTTTCGTTGGACCTTTTCGTTAACTAAGAGTTCTTAATTATGATACATTATGAACTTAGGAAAGTTCATTAGGTGTCTTCTTGGTATTAGGACTCATATAAATCGATTCCGGGTGTGATTTTGACACTGACGCGTTTCCGGTAAATGAACAGTTAAAGACAACGGCAGACAATAAGGGAGACATAGAGCATAAAATGCACCAAAATTTTGACGGTTGTCACAGCAAATTTTGTTAGAAATTATAAAACACTTCAGCGACTAAAATATATTTATTATAATAATTATAACGTTAACTTTGGACACTTTTGGACTAAACATGACGATAACCGATTCGGACAATTTTTGGACAATTTAACCGTGACATTTAAAGTCTAACTAAGATTACATCTTATAATATATTTTATATATATATATATATATATATATATATATATATATATATATATATATATATATATATATATATATATATATATATGTTAACTCAAGGTAATAATAATATTTAATCAATCTTGGTATTCTTTTAGGCCTTCCGTGATTCCCGACACGTTTTCGACCGTTTCCCGATCTTGCTTTATCTTCGCAATCCGTGAGTTACACCCCCCTCTATTTTATGTCTTTTAAGTTTTCGGGGGAAACATGAGATCTAAATGTTTGTGAACTATGACTTTTATGAACTATGATTTTTACAAACTATGACATTATTGAATTATTTGACGTTGATCGAACTCATATGCGTAAAACTAATTTTTTTAAATTGCCTTATTCGACACTCTTTGACATTTTGACGTTTGACATTATGGATTGCCCCCGATCATAACTTGACTAAAAACTATGATTGATTGTATATCTTCCAACCCTTGATGAGAATATAACATGCTTCGTAAGTGCCTACTATCATTTTGACAAAATTGCATAAGTGCCCCGTTTTCAGACGTTTACAAACTATTAGCTTTAAGCTGTTAGTAATTATGAGTATCGATACTTAGGAGAGGATCGCTCCTTACTTTAGATGGCAATCTAAGTACATATTACTAAGACAGACGAACTTCGTAGATAGTGCGAGGTTGGAGCTGATCACGATTAGGATTAATCGGTTTAGTGTGAACACTTACAGTTATATTATGCCAAGTGGTTGATACAATTCTTTAATCATATGTTACCTTTATTTACGCATATACATACTTACTTCGCGATTGCTCCACATCTAATATTTTACAAGTTTGACTCTCCTTGTCTTATATCTTCTTAAAGTATATATATGTTAAGCGACTTTTCCGCTCACCTTTCTTTTAAGAAAACTTTCTACTTATATACATACTTGTCGGAACTTTTGTCGGAACTTTTGTCAAGAACTTATAAACTGTAACTCACTCACTACGTTATGTAGTTTGACACTTTATCACATGTTTCAGGAAACCAAGTGTAAGTCATGAAATGCATAGCTCGGGCGGGGCAAGAATTTTATGTGAAGTTTAATTCGGGAGAAGACCTGTTTTATTTTGGGAATTTTATGAAAACATTTTATTATGTATTGTTGTCGTGAACACTATTTACTCTTGGTTATGTCTTTTGAACATGTGAACTTTTCAAACTTTATTTTAATGACTTGAACCGTTAAATTTTGTTATAACTCGTGTAATGATTCTCTTGCTCTTCGCACCTCGTGTTTCCGCTTTAGCGGGGTGTGACAAAATTCAAGCCTAGAAAATGGAACAAATCAATCTTTCCTATTGCTAAACCACATTATAAACCTAACATTACCAAATCATGAATCAAACAAATAATCTAAGGAATGAATCCTAGCAATTAATTGTAAATTTAAGCAAGAAAAAGTCCCGGATTAGAAACCCCCAATTCATGTTCTTCAAGAAAAATCAAAGAAAAACAATAAAGAGGAGTTTATAAATCATACCTTGGTGCTTGAATGAAGAATAGAAACAAAAATTGGAAAGGATTGCACGAAAACTCGAAGAAAAATAAGGCAGCCGTCGGTTGTGTGTATGAAGATATGTGTGTGGTGAATAAATGAAAGAGTTGTTAAATAGTTTTCAAAATTTGGGTTTTCAGCCGCTGGTTGGGCTTTAGCCGCGGGCTGAATAAATTCAGCCGTGGACTGAAAAGTTATGTTCTAAAAAAAATTGTTTTTTCGTTTAGTGGTTTAACAAAGTCTAACCTGGTTATCAAAATTTCTAACCGCGCCCATATGATGAAATAAGGGATCCTGAAACAAAAGTTCAAAGATTAAACGAACAAAAAACGTAGTATACACATATTTTTGTCTTTTGGTTGTTCTTTTTTATGTTTTTGAATAGTTTTTTTTTTTGAAAAAAAAAAAAAAACAAATTCTTAAAACAAAAAGGAAAAATAAAAGGAAAGGAAACGAGTTGTCTCCCGTAAGCGCTATTTGTTTAGTGATGAGTCGCTAAGCTCAACTCAAACCATGTTTATTAACCGTCACGTTCATGGAGATCGAGTTCCTCATCGTCTCCAAACAAGTCAAAGTGGTTATCACATCCATCGTCATAATATCTCTTCAATCTATGCCCATTCACCTTAAAACTCTCTCCCTTCTCGTTAGCAATCTCCACGGTACCGTAAGGAAAAAACATCTAGGACGATATACGGTCCCGACCACCTTGATCGTAATTTCCCCGGAAACAACTTCAATCTTAAGTTGTAAAGCAAAACCATATCGCCGTCGGTGAAGTTTCTATTCATCGTGATACGATTATCGTGCCATTTCTTTGTCCTCTCCTTGTAAAATAAAGAATTTTCGTATGCATTCCTGCGCAACTCGTCTAATTCTTGTATTTGATGGAACCTGTTCTTTCCTGCAGGTATCATTTCCAAATTCGCAGCTTTCATAGCCCAATAGGCCTTGTGCTCAATTTCAACGGGTAAGTGACAAGCTTCACATTAAATTAAACGATAAGGGGTGCGACCAATCGGAGCTTTAAATGTAGTCCTATGCCCCCAAAGAGCTTCGTCTAACTTATCAGACCAATCCTTAAGATTTGCACCGACCGACTTTTCCAAAATACGCTTCAAGCCGCTATTAGTAACCTCGACTTGTCCGCTTGTTTGGGGGTGATAAGCTGTTGAAAACTTATGGTTTACACCATATCTTTTCAACACCTTCTCAAGTTGGGCGTTACAAAAATGTGTACCCCTATCACTAATTAAAGCTTTAGGGGTACCAAATCGTGAAAATAACTGCTTTAAGAAATTGACGACGACTCACGCATCGTTTGTAGGTTAAGCTTTTGCTTCGGCCCACTTTGATACGTAATAGACGGCAACCAATATGTATTTATTTCCTCTACTTGAAGGAAAAGGCCCTATAAAATCAATTCCCCAAACATCAAAAATCTCACACACCTGAATTCCTGTTTGTGGCATCTCATCCCGTGAAGATATGTTACCAGTCGGTTGACACGCGTCACACTTCTTGACAAATTCTTGAGCATCCTTGTAAACTGATGGCCAATAAAAACCGACATCAAAAATGCGTTTGGCAGTGAAATTCGCCCCATGATGTCCTCCTACAGGTCCCGAATGACAATGACGTAAAATCTTGTCTTTTTCTTCACAAAAAACACACCTCCTAATTACGCCATCTGCACAAGCACGAAACAAAAACGGATCTTCCCAAAAATAATGTTTCAAATCAGCAAAGAATCGCTTCTTTTGTTGATAAGTTTTATTCGTGGGAAGGGTTTTTGAAACCAAATAATTAGCAAAATCAGCAAACCAAGGTACTTCATCACTTACTTTTACCGTCATTGGCGCTTCATCGGGGAATGTATCCCGTATCACCGACTCATCCAACTTTTTCAATTCTGGGTTTTCCAACCTAGACAAATGATCCGCCACCAAGTTCTCCGCCCCTTTCTTGTCTTGAATTTCAATATCAAATTCCTGTAAAATCAATATCCATCGAAGTAATCTTGGTTTGGCATCCCTTTTGCTAAAAAGATATTTCAAAGCAGAATGATCAGTAAATACAATAGTTTTACACATAATTAAGTAACATCTAAATTTATGAAAAGCAAAAACAAAGAGAGCAGTTCTTTTTCCGTGGTGGTGTAATTTTCTTGTGCATCCGTAAGAGTCTTGCTTGCGTAATAAATTGGCTTAAATCTCTTCTCAATCCGTTGTCCTAAAACTGCTCCAACCGCATAATCGCTCGCGTCACACATAAGCTAAAAAGGTAAATCCCAATTGGGTGTAGTCATAATTGGTGCTGAAATCAACTTTTCTTTCAAAATATTAAATGCATTTAAACAAGATGAATAAAAATTAAATTTACAATCTTCTTCTAAAGGTTGATTCATAGGTCGCGCTATTGTAGAAAAATCTTTAATAAAGCGTCTATAAAAACCAGCGTGACCTAGAAACCTTCTTAACGACTTGACATTTGTTGGTGGTAATTTTGAAATAGCTTCAATTTTTTATTGATCCACCTCGATCCCCACACATGAGATTTTGTGTCCTAAAACAATTCCTTCGCGGACCATAAAATGACACTTCTCCCAATTAAGAACCAAATTGGATTGCTCACACCTCTCCAACATCTTCTCCAAGTTCTCCAAGCAAGAATCGAATGAATCTCCAAAATCCGAGAAGTCATCCATAAATATCTCCATAAAATGCTCCACCATATCGTAAAAAATAGCCATCATGCATCGCTGAAAAGTAGCAGGTGCATTGCACAAACCGAATGGCATTCTTCGATAAGAAAACGTGCCAAAGGGGCATGTGAATATGGTCTTGTCTTGATCCTCTAGTTCAATCGGAATATGGAAATAACCTGAAAAACCATCTAAGAAACAATAAAAGGCCTTTCCGGCTAACCG
The DNA here is from genome assembly GCA_910822075.1 of Senecio squalidus. NCBI lineage: Eukaryota > Viridiplantae > Streptophyta > Magnoliopsida > Asterales > Asteraceae > Senecio > Senecio squalidus. The sequence goes on along the minus strand of CAJVGC010000582.1, from coordinate 45,268,261 downwards.
TTCAAGCATTTGGTCAACAAATGGTAAAGGAAAATGATATTTGCAGGGGCGTCATTTAACTTTCGGTAGTCAATGCACACACGCCACCCTGTTACCGTTCGTGTAGGAATAAGCTCATTCTTTTCGTCGGCAACGACTGTCATACCGCCCTTTTTCGGAACCACATGCACCGGACTCACCCATGGACTATCAGATATTGGCTATATGAGTCCCGAATCCAGCAACTTTATAATTTCCTTCCTCACCACATCTTTCACCTTCCGGTTTAAGCGTCGAAGCGGTTGAACTACCGGCTTGAAATCCGTCTCCATTAGAATCTTGTGTGTACAAAATGATGGATTAATCCCCCGAATATCAGTGATTTTCCACCCAAGAGCTTGCTTATGAGCTTTTAGTACCTGCAACAAACGATCGTTTTCCCCACAAGATAATTTTGAAGAAATTATAACGGGTAAGTCACTCGTACCTTTCAAATATGCATACTTAAGATGTGATGGGAGTTGCTTCAACTCCAGTTTGGGTGGTTCTTCAATCGATGTTCTGATTTCCATCATCTCAACTCGTGAACATGGAATACCGTGAACCGAAATCCCTAAACTGGGCACTCCAGCCGTCGGTTGGCTCTTTAGCCGCCGGCTGGCTTTGGTTAGCCGCCGGTTAGATGGTGCTGCTGGCTTTTCTTCCACTGTTTCTTTCACGTCCATACTCAATGTAGACTTCACTTCTTCAAGTAAATTATCAAACTCAGCTAACTCTCTTTCAGTATCAAAATCTCCCCTCCAACCTTCTGTAATGATTGAATCAGTTTGATCATCTTCAAGCAAAATATGCACAAACTCATCATCGGAAACGTCATATGCATTTAAATACTAACAAGCATCATCTACTACGGAAGGATATTCCATTGAATCATTAACATTAAAGACAACTTTTTCGTCTCCTACTTGCATGGTAATTCTAAAATTAAAAACATCAATCAATGAATGAGAAGTGGCTAAAAATGGAAGTCCTAGAATAATCGGTACTCTAGGGTCTTCAACCATATCAAGAATCACAAAATCACACGGAAACACAAATTTGTCTACCTTAACAAGCACATTTTCAACAACTCCCCTAGGATATTGAACCGAATGGTCGGCCAATTCAATGCACATACGGATAGGTCGTGGTTCTCCTAAACCAAGTCTAGCATACATGGAATATGGAATCAAAGAAATACTCGCTCCTAAATCAACCAATGCATTGTTCACAGTTAAATTACCAATTAAACAAGGGATAAAAATAGTGCCTGGATCTCTCAATTTCGGAGGTAATTTGTTTTGCATCAATACCGAACATCGGGCATTCATTGTAACTTTGGAAGCTTCCTCCAACTTACTCTTATTTGTCACAAGATCCTACAGATACTTCGCAAACTTTGGATTTTGAGAAATCGCATCAATAAACAGGATATTGATATGAAGTTGCTTCATGTTCTCGAGAAATTTGTGGTATGTCACAATTTCTTTATCTTTCTTCAAAGTAGCAAGATATGGAACAGAGGAGGTATAGTCCTTAACCACCGGTGTGGTTTCGATTTCGTGGTGGCAAACGGTTGAGTTTTCTTCGAGATCAGATGCTCAGCCTCCGGCTGAAAAGTTTTAGCCGTCGGTTGGTTGTTAGTCGTCGGCTGTTCTACAGCAGCCGCCGGCTGGATTGTAGCAGCAGCATAATTTTTCGGTTTATTTGCTTTTTCGTACTCTTCTTCTTCGTCAACTTGCTCAGAATTAAGAAGAACTTCGTTAGTCACACCTGTAAAGAAGAGTTTAGAACTTTACCACTTTGGGTGGTAATTGCTTTGACATGATCTCGTGGGATTTGTTTCCGTGAAGCTCGGTAGCTGTCCCGGAAACCTTTCTTTTACTACTTTCGCCAATTTCCCTATAGTTCCTTCAAGTTCTTTGATTGAAGCACTTTGATTTCGAAGGATGGCATCAGTGTCGTCCATTCTTTTAATCGTCGTTTGCATAAACTGATTTATCGTATTCATCATTTGATTGTTTTTGGTCATGAGTTGTTTCATCAACTCGCGTAAATCTTGGTCCTTTGGTGGAAAAGGTTCCTTAGGAGCCTCTTTTGCATAGAACCCAGGTGGTCCTTGCCGATATGGTTTCTGCCCATTCGAATTTCTTTGATTGTTGTTGTAGGGATTGCGATAACCATTGTTGTCTCCTCCTTGACTATAATTGTTGTTATTCCCTTGGTAATCTCCATACATTACCTCTTCTGTGACTTCTTCCTCATTCTTGTTAGGACAATCCTTCGTCAAGTGAAATCCGTTGCAAATGTCGCAACCGACTTGATTAGCATGAACTTTTTTGTTGACGCCCTTGATATCTCTTCCCATACTATCCAATTTATTAGTTATAGCAGTGAGACCGTCGTTGTTATCTGATAACTTCCTTCTTCCTTTACCACCGTCTTCCCACAACTTCGAATGCTTAGCATGTCCTTCGATGGCAGCCCAAGCATCAGCTGGAATTTTCCTTGGAATTTTTCCTTCGGAATCTAACTCATTACGAGTTTGACGATTAACCCCTTTGGAAAACGTTTTGATCACTTGTTGATTGTTGAGATCATGCTGAGGACATTTATGTAACATATCTTTGTAACGCTCCCATGCTTGATAAAGTGATTCATCAACGTCTTGTGTAAAATTCCTTATGTCATCAATCTCTTTTGAAGATTTTGAAGGTGGACAATAATTCTTAAAAAACTTGGTCCTGATATCGGCCCATGTTGTGATTGAATTTGCTGGTTCGTACCCAATCCACCGTTTTGCATTTCCTATGAGTGTCATCGGAAATACTCGCAACATAACATTCTCTTTTGTCACACCAGGAATAGTGTAAGAATCAACAATCTCAATCATCTTTTCCACATGAACATTAGCATCTTCATTTTCTTCTCCACTGAAAGGAGTTTCTTGAAGTTCCTTGAGAAATTGTCCCTTCAACTGGAACTCAGCTCCTCGAGTGATAGCTGGGTTGGGAATGTATGTAGCAACATTCGGGGTAAGAGCATAGTACTCCTCCAAGGTGATCTGATCGATGTTGACTCCCATTTCGTTTTCTGATTTTTCAGATGAATCAAAATCTGCTTCGGAAACTACTCTTTCTTCTTCTTGGTCAGAAAGTATCTTGTGTTCCTCTTTTGAAGATAGCATAAACTCAGATTCGAAACCTTTGTTTTGGTGAAACGTAAAACTTGTGATGGTTGAGCTGTTGGGGAAAACAATCTGCGTCTAACACGAAAAACTTTTTTAGGATCTTCGAATGGTTCTACAAGATTTGGATTTGAACTCCGGGTCATGCACAACCTGTAAGAACAGAAGAAAATATGTCACACGTGATAACTGAAAACTAAACGAACAATTAAAACTACAATTGAACGAAAAATAAAAAACAGCTGCTAATCAGTCGGCGGCTGGATATATTCAGCCGACGGCTGGGTATGTTCAGCCGTCAGTTGCTTTACTTCAGCCGGCGGTTGATTATGTCTGTTTGTAACTTTTCTGAAAAATTGTAACCTTAAAAACCCGATTAGTCCAATTAACAATTATCACGTAATAGACAGTAAAACTAAAAATTCAAAATTACGAATAAACTAGCTACCGATCCCCGGCAGCGGCGCCAAAAACTTGATGTGTATTTTCTAACGTAAAACTATTTATAGTTAAGACAAGGATATTACTAAAGTAGACTATCACACAATTCAGGCAGTGTACCTGATCGTATGGTATTATAGATCTAGTAAGTCCGGATCGAACTCAGGGAACGTGTATTTGTATTCGTTATTCTAAAATATTTAATTAATATTATGAAAGCAATTAAATAGGGGGGACATTTTAGTTCTATGAGAACATATTTTAGGAAAATTACTAACTAAAGTAAAATAGCAATTAATTTAACTAAATGGAATTGCGGATGAAAAGATGTTAATAAAATTTCTTAAGATGTGATCAGATATTAAAAAGCACTGATTACTTGGATATTACGTTTAACTTGAATTATGGATAATACGAATAGGTTTGATTGGTTTAACTGTGATTCCTATTATAACTAGACTTCCTATTAGGGTTATCTAATCCTACATAGTCAGGGAAAGATCATACGAATGATCGTACATCAAGAGTTATCTTACACTATCCACCCTAATTTGTGCGTTAAAGTCACTATTATTAACAATTTAATTTGTCGACTACGAATTAACAAAAGTCTCAACTATTCGATTATGATATAATTGCCATGTTCATTTAATTTATTAGGTTACTATTATTCTTAGTCTATCTCAATTAAGTCTCAAGCTACAATTATCTAACGAATTATCTAATTGTAAATAACTAATAAACATATATGAACGCTAGTTATGATATAAGTTTATCAATCACGCTAAGTAGTTAACCTAACAACTTTAAATAAACATGGATGGCGATTAAACATTATTAATAAAGGAAAAACCAATTAGTTCAAACATAAAACTTAATTATCTCGATCTCGTTGGTTGCAGAGGGTAACAAGGATAAGGAGGTTAGTAGTTCTCAGGAACTACACAGGAAATGGGATAATTGCTTCAATCCGTCTGATGCTTCTGATGATGACTATGGATATGATGGGTATGATGGGTATGAGCATCTTCAGAGTTCTAAGAAGGATCGGGATTACAGACCTCAAGCGAAGACTAAAAAGTAGTTTTATTTTGTTAGTCGAGTTTGTTATTCGTGGTAGTCTATAAGGGAGGCATGTCTTTCTTATATAGGGTGTGTTTTTTGTTTTGGCTTTTTGCTGGTTGTTGCCCATGTAATGGGTTGAGGTATAGGACTTCACCTATACCCGTTGTACTTCATCGCTTTTTTTGGTTATATAATTTACCGGGGTAGAATTCCCTTTTACCAAAAAAAAAAAAAAAAAAAAAAAAAAAAAACTTAATTATCCATAGATCCAAGCTCAACAATCCAAGCAATCACTTTTAAGAGTTTAGCTCATGTTGGATTGTGAGAAAATAGCATAAGATTCAATAAAGAAAAACATTGTATCAAGAAAATTAAGATAAAAGTACAAACCAACTTAAACAAACTTCAAACGCGATTAATTTTCTTTAAACGTGGCTTCTAACGTGATCGAATGGTCTCAAACTTCTCCTTGCAGCTCTTCTGGTCGAAAGATGGATGAAAAACTGGTAAAAAGTGATTCTAATTTGTAACCTAGAAGTTGCTTAAATAGAGAATCTGGTCGACCCTTTCAGCCAGCGGTTGGCTGATTTCAGCCGGCAACTGGATACGCGGGTAGAAAACTTGCTTCCGGAGCATGTTGCAAACATTTTCGAACCTTTGATTCAGCCGCCGACTACGAAAATCCAGTCGCCGACTGTTTCTTCAGATTTTCACCATTCTTGCTCGTTTTTATCCGTCTAGAGTCGGTTTCAGCTCCTTTTTGCTCCATGATCCAAGTTCAACTCCAATATGCATTTCTAAATGAAAACACTACCAAAATCATCACAAAAATGCAGAAAACTAGAGTACAAATGATAAATATGATTAATAAAATGTTGATTATTTGAAGCATATGAAGTTGTTTACAGAATGGTAGCTTCCTGAGTGGTAACTTGCATAAGATTGAGGCTGAGACTGTGCTTGACTAGAGTAGTGAGGTGGATTTATTGGAGTTGAAACTTTCAATGCACATCCAAATGAATTATGTGACTGTTTCCTTTCATCCAGTTGCATATCCACTTCATAGGATTGCAAAATTCCAATAAGCTCAACAAGTGTCATTGCATTTAGATTGGTTGTCCTCTTAATTATCATTACTTGAACTGCCCATTTCAGTGGAAGAGACCCCAATAGCTTCTTAGCAATGTCGCTATCCTTCATCACTACCCCAACACTCGTCAAATCACTTACCAAAAGTGTATACCTGCTAATCTCCTCAGACAGACTTTCACCCCTGATGTGTTCAATTGCCTCATACAACTTTTTCAGCATGTCTCTCTTACTCTCTTTAAGCTTAATGCTTCCCTCATACGTTAGTTCCATGGCATCCATTAGTTCCTTTGCTAATACACAGTCCTTAAAATTGTTTAATATTTATGTTGGTAAAGCAAAAATGACTGCTCCTAATGCCCTGAAATCTCGGTCAATGAGTTTGTTATTAGCCTCTGTATATCTCTCAGGATCAACATCAATCATTCATGTACCTCCTGTCTCCTGTATCATTGGCCTATGAGGTGCATTGACAATCGAGGTCTAGATTTATCTATCAATGTAGTATACAGAAGCCTTAAATCTCAACTTCCACATCATGAAATCCTGACCAGGCACAAACTTAGGTGGCCTACCGCCAGATCCTGTTCCATATCGTAATTAACTGCAGGAACGTTTGTTGGAATAACAGACATGATGAAATGATCGTTTGATTTTAATTCGGACGATTGAACACTTAATTCGGATCAATTAAACAACCTCAAACTGAATATAATTCTCTTAAAATCATTGAAACCTTTAAAATTAGCTCTAAAAACTATTCCTCAATCCCCAAAAACACTTAAATCGATTGACCTAATACAAATTCGCAAAAATTAAACCTTCCCGCCAAAATTCAAAAATCCAGAAACTCAGACAAAAACGTTGATCTTAGATCCTCTAAACCTTCAAGCTAATCCAAACACTCCGAGTGTAGCTAAAGCTGAATCAAATTGAATTGATAACCAACTCTTATACCACTTTTCAGGCCTTGAGATCATCACAGCTAGCAATCAGTGAATGAACAAAATTACTAGTAGCGGAATTAGTAGTAACTGAACAAAGCTAATGAACAACTTATAGAACGAAATCAAAGAAGAATGAACGAGTTTATTGAATGCCTTAGATGGCGGGCAATTCAGTTACAAAAGTGTATTCTGTTCAAAAAGTACATTATGCATGTTCCCTGCCTCTATTTATAGGCCTAAACTAACTAACCATTACATAAATGCCACCCTTATGTTTATTAAAAAACATTTTGGGTGAAACATAAACTTACAACTTAGTTAGATCAGTTCGGGTAAACTTGAACTTAATTCGAAGAAGACTTAGTTCACCCGAACTTAATCCTTCCTAATTACACTTTATTAATCAATTCGGGTGATGAACACAGTTCACCCGAATTGAAACTACTCTATACTAAAGTATGACTTGGAAATTTTGGAAGATTCACTATCATTCTTGTTTGCTCCAACAGTTTGTGAGCTGCATGCAAGGTGTTTAGAAGAGTTACAAGGATTAGAATAGTAAGATCAACGATTGTTCAGTTTTCATAAGTTTGAAATTTGACGGTAAAATTCGTTATTGAGGTATTCTAGTATTAATCATTAGTTTTAAGTGTGAATTTGTTTGTTAGAATGTTATGTTAAGGATTAGTTGGTGATTTCTGCATATTTGATCGAGTTTGAATCAATTCTGATTTAGGTTGTCCATCCGAGTTATAATTTGTTCATCCGAATTGAAATTCTAAATTCACAAATCATATGTCTGCAATTGTAATGGCAGCTCCAGTTGTGAATTATGACAATGAAACAGGTTCTGGCGGTAGACCTCCGAAATTTCTACTAGGACCTGATTTCATGATGTGGAAGCTTCGTTTCAAGGCTTTTGTTTACTATAGTGACCGCCAGTAATGGAGTTCGATTGTCAATGGTCCCCATCGACCTATGGTTCAAGAGACCGGTGGAACTGGAATATTAGATCTTGATCCAGAAAGGTATACTGAAGCTGACAATAAGATAATTGATAGAGATTTTCGAGCACTAGGAGCTATTATTCTAGCTCTTCGTACTGAGATTTATAACAACTTCAAGGACTGTGCTTCTGCTAAGGAACTAATGGATGCTATGGAATTGAGATATGAAAGAAGTTTGGAACTGGAGGAGAGCAAGAGAGATATGTTGAAGAAGCTATATGAAGCGTTTGAATATGTGACGGGTGAGAATTTATCTGATCAGATCAGTAGGTACACATTGCTAGTGAGTTGCATTCACAGTATATCAAGTGGAAGCTTCGTTATCAGAAGATTGTGAGTTGCATTCATGGTGTTTAGGAGAGTTAGAAGGATTAGAACAGTAAGATCAACTATTATTCAGTTTTCGTATGTTTGAAATTTGGCGGCATAAGTTATTATTGAGGTATTTTAGTATTAATCATTTGTTTTAAGTGTTGATTTGATTGTCAGAGTGTTTGGTAAGGTTTAGTTGTTAATTTTTAAAAATTTGATCGAGTTTGAATCATTTATGGTTTAGTTAGTTCATCCAAGTAATAGTTTGTTCATCTGAATTAAAATTCAAAATTCTCAAATCATATGTCTGTAGACCTCCAAAACTCCTACAACGAAACAGGTTCTGGTGGTAGACCTCCAAAACTCCTACCAAGATCTAATTTCATGATGTGGAAGTTCCGTTTCAATGCATTTGTCTACCACAGTGACCGAAAGTTATGGAATTGGATTGTTAATTTTCCTCATCGACCTATGGTGCAACTTGCAAGAGACTGGTGGAACTGGTATGGTAGATGTTGATCAAGAAAGGTATACTGAAGCTGATAATAAACTAATTGATAGAGATTGAGCACTAGGAGCTGTTATTCTAACTCTTCCCACTGAGATTTTCAACAATTTCAAGGATTGTGCTTCTACTACAGAACTAATGGATGCTATGGAATTGAGATATGAAGGCATTTTGAAGCTTAAGGAGAGTAAGAGAGATATGTTGAAGAAGCTATATGAAGCGTTTGAATATGTGATAGGTGAGAGTTTATCTAATCAGATAAGTAGGTACACATTGCTAGTGAGAGATCTGAAGAGTTTTGGTGCTGTAATGAAAGATAGTGATGTGTGCAAGTAGCTGTTGGGATCTCTACCTACGAAGTGGTCAGTGCAAGTGATGATCATTAAAAGAACTGCAAATTTGAATGCAATGACCTTAGTAGAGTTGATTGGGATTCTGCAATCATATGAAGTTGATACGCAGATTGATGAGAAGAAGCAAACTGGAAATTCGTATGGATGTACATTAAAGGCTCAGATTCCAGTGAATTCAAATCATTATCCTAATCAAGCCCAACCTCAACCTCATTTATATGCAAGTTGTCACTCTGGAAGTTGTTATCCACCTAATCAATCATCCTCTCCTGGATACAATTCAAATGGTTATGGAGGATATTCCAGCCAAAGTGTTGAATCAAATGCTTATCATTCATCCTTTGTGAATTCTGGATTTAATGGGTTAGGAGACAAGGAGATACTGTATAGAGCCTTTTTTGCAAGCTATGAAGTATTTGTGGCTGGAAGCTTGAATCAGGCAGAACTTGCAAGGGAGGATCTTGATCAAATCCATCCTGATGATCTAGAGTAGATTGATTTGAAATGGTAAATGGCCATGGTGAGTGTAAGAGCCAATATATTCTCTAGAAGACTGGAAGGAACAACTTGAGGAGGGAGAATGGTGACAAAATGGGTTTTGGTAAGTTAAAGGTCAAGTTCTTCAACTGTGAAGACTATGGACACTTTGCGAGAGAGTGCAGGGTACCTAGAAGATTGAACAACAACAGTTATCAAAGGAACAACCATCAAACAAAGGATGATCAAAAGAAACTGGCACCTGCAGAAGGAAAGAGTGGAAATGATGAAGCTAGAACAAGTGGAAAAGATTTGATCACATTTGAAGAGTGTGATGAAGTGCAGGAAGAAGACTTCAAGAACAAGAACGTGTCAGCTCTCATGAGTAAGATAGATAAGTTTCAGCTGATGAGGTACTTTCTAAATCTTGCTATGTTGATTGTTTAAACACTCTGAACTATAGTAGGGAACATAATTTGAGTTTGATAAAAGAAATTTATTTCATTAAATTTCATCAAAGTGAATTTTTGAAAACTGAAAAGGTTTATAAATATAAAATTGATTCTCTTTTAAAGGATGTGGATGTGTACAAGGGTAAATTGGGAAGATTGGAAACTCAACATGAAAATTTATTTGAAAGATTTCAAAAGGTAACAACTGAGTTTGAAAATACTAAAATTCATGTTGATAAGTTTAATCTTTCTTCTAAGACATTGAATGGGATCATTGAACATCAGTTTGTGCAGAAGCTAAGGTTGGTATTGGCTTTAATGTTCTACCACCACCATTCAATGGTAACTACTATATTAAACCTGAATCAACACATTTTAAGAGTAGTTTATCTATTGAAAATTCTTTTGATGATATTTTTGCATTACAGTCTAAAGTTAATCTGAATAAAACTTTTTTTATGTGCATAATGTGATTAATTTGAATGCTACTAATAGTCTAAATGAAACTTTTAATGTTATAGTAGGTCAAAAATTAGAAGAGTCCAGTAACCATGTAGAGTTAGTTGAAGAAAAGATTGTTTATGTTGAATCTTGTAATAAAGTTGAGTTGATTGAGTTTGTAGAAGAATTTGTAGAAACTATTCATGATTTTTTGTATGAGAAATGTTATCATTTTCATAATGTGAATGTTTATGTATTGCCTACACATGAATTGATTGTGAATGAAATTGTTGTTAATGAATTTGTGATTGTTGAAACTGAGAAAGTCAAATCTAAAAAGTCAAAGAGAAAACAAAAATGCAATACATGCAAAAAGAAACACAAAGTAGTAGAATGTTGGTTGAAATATAAGGTTGAATGTGTTTCTGAATGTGAACCAAAACCTGTTAAATTTCAATTTGGTAGAATAAAGTTTAAAGAATGCATGCATAATTATGATAAATCCAAAAATATGAATGTGGTTAAATTTGGTAGAATTAATCCCATGCTATTGACTGGTTTGCATTTACCCAAGTTAAAATATTCTATACCCGAGTTAAAAAGCTTGAAAAATGATGATAACATCTTTTAATCAGGTGAAATGAAAATTAACTGGGGTAAACATGATTTCAAGATTAACTCTGGTGAACAAAATTTTAAGTCGGAGGAACAAATGTTTAAGTCGTATAAAATTTTGTGTTCTCACTTTAACTCAGATGTAGAAAGTTTTAACTCGGCTGATGAAAAGTTTAAATCGGGTTATGAAACTTGTATTCCATAAAGGAATTATGTGATCATCTTAAGTTTAACAAGTTTAAAAGATTAAATTCCAAGTTTACAAGAACTTGGATACCAAAATCTCATTGAATAATGATTATGTGCAGGAGCAATCTATGGATCCTGAAGAGAATATATGGGCGGTAGACAGTGGATGCTCTATGCATATGACAATAAATATCAAGTTAATACAGGACTTCATTGCTTTCATTGGAGGCCATATATCATTTGGAGGAGATATGGGTGGAACTATCACTGGAAAAGGAAAAGTTTCAAATGGACCATTGAATTTGGAGCGGGTAAATTTTGTGAAAGAATTGAATTATAACTTGCTTTATGTCTCTCAACTATGTGATAATAAGTATACTACTGCTTTCACTTCCGAATTTTTCTACATACTCAAACCTGAATATGTCATACCTCATGACATAATTGTTTTAAAAACACCAAGATGTGAGGACATGTACATTTTGGATATAAACAATGTTAAATCAAATGAATCCTCAAACTGTTTCATATCCAAAACTACTGCAAAAGAGTCTGATCTATGGCACAGAAAGCTTTGTCATGTTAATCTTAAAAACATGAATAAATTGGTCACAAATAATCTAGTTACTAGATTACCCAAAAAGAACTTTCATTTGATTGACCATTGTATTTCTTGTTTAAAAGGTAAACATCATAAATCAAGTTTTAAAATTGAGACTCAAAATTCAGTAGAGACTGTCCTTCACCGTCTACACATGGATCTATTTGGTCCAGTAAGTGTAAAGGGTCTTGGCATGAAATCTTATTGTTTAGTTATCACTGATGACTATTCAAGATTTTCATGGGTCTTTTTCTTTGCTCATAAACATGAGACATCTTAGATCATAAAACACTTTGTTGTGCAAATTGAAAATTTATGTGATAAAAAGGTGAAAGTTGTGACGTCCCGTCTATTTGAGGTACTTGAGTTACCGTCATTATATATATTTTATTCGCAATTGATTTCGACCCTTGTATTTCGCTTTGTTTTGCTCACGATTTACTGTTATTGAGTATCAGGTTTTCTGTATTTGCTAATTCGTCCCCTGAGACGTAATAATTTTATTTTATCTAAGTGTCAATTAGTTAGTATTCTCATAATTATAAGTGAGAAGGTTTACGCCAAATTTGTCGGTTATCGTATTCTTTATCCTCGAGATATCGTGCTTTTGCTCTTGTTTACTCCTTTACCGAAATCGTGCGATTCTCGAAATCGAAAGTGAAAATATATTATTAAATGAACCTAATATAAAGTAAATCAAAGTATGAACTTTCCTAAGTTCAACGCAAAAAAAATCGGGAACTTTCGACGAACGAAACTCCTTAACGATCGCGCAAACGAAAAACGGGAAAAATTCTGGATTTTTGCACGCCGTGCGCCGCACAGACCTGCTGGACAGACTTCTTTTGTTTGTTTGTGTGAGTCATTTTTGCATGAAATCTTGTTGGGCACTTTTCCCAAACGTGTAAGACTCTGTATTTGGGCAGAAATGTCATACTAGAAGTCATTATTCATCTCACAAAGTCATTTTGAATCATCCCAAAACACCTACAAACACTATTCTCTCTCATTTTTCCCATAACTTTTCTTTGGCTTTTCTCTCATTTCTCTCTCAAACACAACTTATTTCCAGAAGGTTTGAGGCATAAAACACATATTTGAAGAAGGATTCAAGCCTAGAATCATCAAAGAAACAAGTTCCTTTTGATCTCCATCAACTTTTGGTAAAGTTTTCTTAAAGTTTTCTTCATTTTTCTTCCTTTTTTTCTTTTCTTTTGTTAGAGAAATCTAACACCAACTATATTTATTTTGCATTCCAAGCTTTTGGTTTCCACTCTACATATCATTTGGAGGAAGATTCTTTTAGTTTCTCGGAAGAAATTTCCTTGATCTTGGTAAGTAATCTTTTGACCGAAATCTCTCTGAAACGTTAATTTTCTCTTTGCATGCAAGGATCTAGACTAATAGTGGTTTTATTTTGTGTTTTGGAGCTGTAAATTTCTCATCATCTCACCACCAAAAGTTGCTTTCAGATTATTCATCTCTCAAGCTTAAGATCTTGCGGTTGTTATTCGGTAAAATCGACATTTTTCCCTATTCATCTTTTTATGTATTCCGTTATTATTTTACTTGTATATTTCGGTTATTAGCCTTGAAAATGGTTAGGAATAATATACTAGACCAACATTTGTGAATATTTTGGTTGTGGACAAAGATTTGGACTAAAATACATAAAAATGTGATTATTACCGAAATTAACATATTGTATGTATTAGTATGTAAAATGGTATATTTATATATATATATATATAACACTTGGTAAATGTATTTGGGACATAATATAACTTATTTACAGTTTGTATTTTAACCAAAAAGTCTTTAAACGATTGGATTTCGACAAAACGTTAAATGTCACAAAGCTGGAAAAAGGGCCTGTGCGCCGCACACCATGCCCTGTGCGACGCACCGGGCAGTTGTTGTCAAAAAAAAAAAAAAATCGGCGTTGTTGTTTTAAACCATCTTGACGTTTTGGTCCCGTGAATTGTTGTTTCAAAGCCACTGATTTTATGATAAACTTATTTCAAACTATAAACATACTAAAATACATAAAAGTAACATATTTCGATAAAAAAATATCGTCTTTGGACTCAAAGCGCCAACGCAATCTAAAACGTCTTAACACTTATTTAAGCGGACACATTACCTACATTTTGATAAATAAACATTTGTTACAAATAACGATCGTAATTTGAAGCCGTCGACTAATATTTTTGCGATAAACTTTGTTAAAAACGTTATATAAAAGTCATTGTAACTATATTTTTGAAGAGTAAAGACTTACAAACTCTCTAAACGTCAAGTTAGACTTTTGCGACAACTTCAATTATCTATGTTTCAACCTAAAATAGTTGTCTTTAACTTTTCAAAACCAACATCTTTGACATTTGACTTTCATAAGTCAACATCCTTGACAATTGACTTTTATAAGTCAACAATGTTTACATTTGACTTTTCTAAGTCAACTTCTTTAACATTTGACTTTTACAAAGTCAACATCTTTAACCTTGGTCAATCTAATAAAACCTTGGTATTCAATATTCCTTTCAACCAACATTCTTAGTAGTCGTTTCGACTCGGAATATTATCCTTTTCGAATTATTGTTATGATGTGAAATGCTAACATCCTTCCGAGCGGTCCTGATTGACGCGGAACATCGCATTCTAAATACGTCACCTCATCTAAACTTATTTATTATTGGATTATCTTATTAACCTAATCTTAACCAAAAAGGCTAAACCGAACTATACTTATAGAGATACTGAGAATATATTATTTACTGTGTTAGGGCACTTAGACGGAGGAATTGTGGTCCCGTGATTGTAATTACCCGAGAATTGCTGAAGTTGTGTTGGGTTATAACTTAGACAAAATAGTTTAACCATGAACAATTCACTTAACAAACAAGAATAGTAACTCAAACGATTAATACGGAAGATATTAAGAGTTACTACGGAAGACAAGTTAGTACGGCTGTTCAACAAGTTACTACGGCTAGTCAGTTGCTACGGTGATATTGATATTGATTACAAGTCACTACGGGCAAAGTCAAGATACGGAAGAAGTCAAGTCAAGACACGGAAGACAATCTTGCCTTGCAAGTATAATCTAAGTTATAGAGTTATAATTAGATTATGTTTCCTTTTGTTAAATAGATAGAGTTTCCTTATTTCTAGATAATGTTATATTTAGATAAGGATAGATGAGATTTCCTGGTTTATCTAGGTCGGCCTCAAAGTCTATATATAGATAGATCATTTTATGATAGAAAACACGTTGTATTAGTATTCTTAAGATTAATACGATTGAGGCTTATAATTCGGCAATACTTTTGTTTATTCATTATTCATTATTCATTGTTCGATAACTCGTAATATAGAAGTGTTCATCCGCTGCTGAACTTCTTCAATAGATCACGATCTTAGTGAAGCCAAACTTATTAGTTTACATAGACTAATTCGATCCTGAAAAGTTGTTTTGTGAGTTATTCGTAGCCCTTGTCTTAAATATTTTGGGCTGTAAAGCATATTTTAAATTGTCTGCTTGTATGCGGAATGTTGTTGATTATCTTGTTTGCCTTGTGGATTAAGTCTGCCTTAGATTGGATGTCATTAGCCCTTGATGGGGCCGCCTGATACACTACTTAAGCTTTATGCCCAACGGTTACATATATATAGATCCATATGGGTTATAGACCTAACCCTCACTGCTCAGTAGAATGTTTCTAGGAGTGGATGTTATGGCCGATTAATTGATTTTTACCTTTGGTTGGCAACCTCAGGATTTGGGGTTGTACGGTCAGGTTCAGTGTATGATTAGTCTTGGCATAGTACTTATCACTATTGGTTGTTGAAAACAAGATATACCATTTGAACTTAACTTTGTTTGATAAAACTTGTCGATGGGTCACTTTTTACTTAAAATTGCGAATAATTCACCAACATGTTGTTGATGTCGTTTTAACGCTTTGCAGGAAATTGAGGATTTCCATTGATCATGCCATAGTTTATTTTCGGATCGCTTGCTTTTGGGAAATTTGAATTTGAGCTCTTTATTGTAATTTCCATGACGATCCGTTTGTTTATTTCTTTTGGAATTGTATTTGTACTTGGCGTCTTATTGCCTTTGACTTTATGATGTATTTTGTAACATTTGGCATCATCTATTTAATTTGATGTTTTGTTTATCGGTTATATTGTTGTAATCTTGACTCTTGATATTATAACTGGAACGCCTC
Source organism: Senecio squalidus (assembly GCA_910822075.1). Classification (NCBI taxonomy): domain Eukaryota; kingdom Viridiplantae; phylum Streptophyta; class Magnoliopsida; order Asterales; family Asteraceae; genus Senecio; species Senecio squalidus. The sequence continues at coordinate 45,252,324 of CAJVGC010000582.1, read as the reverse complement.
GTGTTTCCGCTTTTAGCGGGGTGTGATAGAAGTTGGTATCAGAGCCGAAGGTTATAGCGAACCGAGTGATTTTAACTGAGTAAATCACTTGGACCTATGAACATAGGCTTTTTGAATCGATTTTCTCTGATTGCAATGTGTGCACTATTTTTCATACGTGTTTATTTCGCGTTGCTTTTGTGGCATTTGGCCTTGTTTGCACACATATGCTGATCGAATTTCTTTCCTTTTTATTTTAGGACGATGGCGCCTAAGAGGAGAGTTGCGACACGAAGTTCTGCGCGACGTGCTACTGCGAACGAGAGGGCTAACTCTTCGAACGCGAGAGCTAATACGTCCAATGCGAGAAGGAACAATGTGGAAAACGATACGAATCCTGACATGGCTCAGATGATTGCTCAGCAACTAGCGGCAATGATGCCCGAGCTTGTAGCTCAACTGAAGGAGGGCACCGCCCAAGGTAACGGTTCGGATTCCGGAAATCGCGAGCCGATTGTTAATAATGAAGGTCCCGAAGTTGTGATTAATCGAGCAGAGGGCTCGCCTCAGCGTGTTGGATGCGCAATGAAGACCTTCATGAGCTGCAAGGACCTAGAGTACCGAGGCAATGAGGGAGCGACTGGAATGCTCCAGTGGATGGGGAAGCTAGAATCTATTTTCGATGCTGTTGACTGTGCGGACAAAGATCGAGTACGATTTGCTACGTTTGTATTTCAAGGAACGGCTTTGACATGGTGGAACTCGGTCGTGAATGTGCGAGGCCGAGCGGAGATTAACACCATGACTTGGGAGCAACTCAAGGAGTTGATGATCATTGAGTATGTACCTGACTCTGAGATTCAGAAGTTAGAGGATGAGTTGTGGAACTTGACCATGATTGGGTCCGACATTCAGGGGTACACTTCGCGTTTTCACGCCTTGTCCCAACTGGTATCACACTTAGTCCGACCTGAACTCAAGCGAATAGGTCGCTACACTCACGGATTACCCCAAGCAATCCGTAAGAGTTTCCTATCCAACAAACCGGGCACATTCCAGAGCGCGGTTGAGATTGCGACTACTTTGACTCAGAATGCGGTTCGGGCTGGTGAGTTACCCCCGATGATTGTTAAGCAAAACTCCGGAGGGAAACGGAGTGGTGGAAACCGCAATGAGGATTCGAGGAAAAGATTTAGGAGGAATGACACTCCTCAAGTTGCAAAATCGTATACTGCTGTGGCACCGGGTACCCAGAGTAAGTGCCCGAAGTGTGACCGGTGTAGTAGGTATCACACCAAGGAAGTAGCTTGCTGGGAATGCAGTATGTGCAAGAAGCTGGGTCACACGGACAAGTTTTGTAAGGCCTCTAAGGGCAAGTGTTTTGGATGTGGTTCTCCGGATCATCATACGGACATATGTCCTAAGTTAGCTGCAGCTGGTAATGCTCCTCGAGGCAGGGCGTTCGTTATGAGAGCCAAGGAGGCTCAGCAGGATCCACACGTCGTTACGGGTACTTTTCTTATCTGTGGTCGACCTGCGTTTATTTTATTTGATTCTGGTGCGGATATAAGTTTTATATCTGATGAGTATAGGACTATGATTCCCTGTAAGTCTGTACCTTTAGTACCTTCCTTTCAGATAGAATTAGCTGATGGCGAGTTTTTGCATGCGTCTGAGTTACTTTCCGACTGATGTGTTAGGTTCGACGACCACTCTTCTCCTATCGACTTAATTCCAATTAGGTTAGGTAGTTTCGACGTAATTATCGGCATGGATTGGTTGGAGACGCATCGTGCAGAGATCGTATGTTTCGAGAAGATGATCCGTATCCCGTTACCGCATAGAGAGCCGCTATTAGTTCAAGGGAATAAGGCAGGGAAGCGTCTTAAGATCGTCTCGTGTATGAAGGTCCGGGAGTACATTAATCGGGACTGTTCACTCTTTCTTGCACATCTTGTGAAGAAGGATAAAACTGAGAAGCTGGAGGAGAAGCCAGTAGTGTGTGATTTCCCCGACGTGTTCCCAGAGGACTTACCTGGTTTACCTCCTAGACGTGAGGTAGAGTTTAGGATCAAATTAATTCCCGGAGCCGCGCCGGTGGCAAAGGCTCCTTATCGGTTAGCACCTTCGGAGATGTTAGAACTTTCTAAGCAGATCCAGGAGTTAGTGGATAAAGTCTTCATTAGACCGAGTTTCTCTCCTTGGGGCGCGCCGGTACTCTTCGTAAAGAAGAAGGATAGTTCGATGAGATTATGTATAGATTACCGAGAGTTGAATAAGCTAACAGTAAAGAACCGATATCCGTTACCCCGTATAAATGACTTGTTTGATCAGCTTCAAGGTTCATGTTTCTTTTCTAAGATTGATTTACGGTCCGGTTACCATTAGTTGAGAGTGCTAGAGGAGGACATTCCGAAGACTGCTTTTCGGACGCGATACGGTCATTATGAATTTTTAGTTATGCCATTCGGTCTCACGAATGCGCCTGCAACATTTATGGAAACGATGAACCGTATCTGTCGTCCTTACCTCGATAAGTTTGTGATCGTGTTCATCGACGATATTCTTGTTTATTCTCTTATCCGTGCGGAGCACGAGGAACACTTGAGGATAGTGTTTTGGAGTTGGAGCAGCTTTACGCTAAGTTCTCGAAGTGCGAGTTTTGGTTATCTGAGGTTCAATTTCTTGGCCACGTGGTTAGCAAGGAAGGCATCCACGTTGATCCTGCCAAGATTAAGTCCGTCAGAGATTGGGTTGCTCCTAAGACACCCATTGATATCCGTTCATTTTTGGGCCTGGCAGGTTATTACCGTCGCTTTATTGAGAATTTTTTGAAGATAGCCTCGCCTATGACGAAGTTGACCCAGAAGAACGAGGAGTTTATTTGGGGTGCCGAGCAGGAAGATGCTTTTCAGTTATTGAAGAAAGGGTTGTGTGATGCTCCTATCTTGAGTCTTCCCGAGGGTACCAAAACTTTTGTTGTATATTGTGATGCTTCGCATAACGCACTCGGGTGCGTACTGATGCAGAACGGAAAGGTCATTGCCTATGACTCTCTTCAGTTAAAGATTCATGAGAAGAACTACACAACCCATGATTTGGAATTAGGTGCGGTGGTTTTTTCCTAAAAGATTTGGCGCCATTATCTGTACGGTACTAAGTGTACTGTGTTCACCGATCATAAGTCGTTACAGCACATCTTTGATCAAAAGATGTTGAATATGAGGCAACGCCGATGGGTGGAATTTTTGAACGATTATGACTGTGAAATTCGCTATCATCCGGGTAAAGCGAATGCGGTAGCCGATGCGTTAAGTCGCAAGGAATCGGTTAAGCCGGTGAGAGTTCGCGCCATGATGGTTTCTATTCAGTCAAGCTTGAAGACTCGTATTATTCAGGCTCAGCAGGAAGCTCTCACCGAGGATTGTCTGAAGGATGAAGGATTGTTTAGTTTAGCACGTCAATTGGAGCCGAAAGACGACGGAGTATTGTATTTCTTAGATCGTATTTGGGTTCCCGTCGGTCTTAGGCAATTGATATTAGATGAAGGTCACAAGTCTAATTACTCCGTTCATCCCGGAGCGGATAAAATGTATCACGACTTGAAAGATTTTTACTGGTGGCCTGGCATGAAGAGGGCGATTGCCGAGTATGTAGGCAAGTGTTTGACCTGTTCTAAAGTTAAGGCTCAGAATCAGAAGCCTTCTGGCCTTCTTCAGCAGCCGGATATCCCACAGTGGAAGTGGGAGAATATTACTATGGATTTTGTGACGAAGCTTCCTAGGTCCTCAGGAGGTTATGATACTAATTGGGTCATAGTTGATCGGCTGACTAAGTCAGCGCATTTTCTGCCTATTCGAGAAGATTACCGAATAGAGAAGTTGTCTAGATTATATATTGATGAGATCGTGGCCAGGCATGGAATTCCTGTATCTGTTATTTCTGATCGCGACGCGCGTTTTACTTCGAGGTTCTGGCAGACGCTACAACGAGCTTTAGGCACTATCACCCTCAGACCGATGGACAGAGTGAGCGCACGATTCAGACGTTGGAGGATATGCTTCGCGCTTGTGTTTTAGATTTCGGAGGTAGTTGGGATAGACATTTACCGTTGGTCGAGTTTTCGTACAACAATAGTTACCACTCCAGTATTAATTGCGCGCCTTTTGAAGCTCTTTACGGACGTAAGTGTAGGTCCCCACTCTGTTGGGCTGAGATTGGTGATAGTCAGATTACGGGTCCCGAGTTGATCCAGGAGACGCCCGATAAGATCTTTAGGATCAAGGATCACTTGTTAGCCGCGAGAGATCGCCAGAAGAAGTACGCAGATTTGCGTCGGAAACCTTTGGAATTCGAGGTCGGCGATATGGTGTTATTGAAAGTTTCTCCCTGGAAGGGTGTATTTCGTTTTGAGAAGCGCAGCAAGTTAAGTCCACTTTTTACGGGTCCTTTTAAGATTTTGTCTCGTGTTGGACCAGTAGCTTATCGTCTTGAGTTGCCACCTGAGTTGAGCGGTGTGCACAACGTGTTCCATGTATCGCATCTCAAGAAGTGTCTTGCTGATGAGTTGTTGATTGTTCCTTTAGAGAAACTACGCTTAGATGAGTCGCTTCACGTGATAGAGGAGCCGGTAGAAATCGTTGACAGAGAGGTCAAACGCCTAGGGCGGAGTCGGATCCCGATAGTAAAGGTCCGATGGAACTCTAGGTTGGGAGCTGAGTTTACATGGGAACGGGAGGATGAAATGCAGCGGAAATTTCCCTATCTATTTTCTACCAACGATGCTCATTAGTAATTTCGAGGACGAAGTTCTTTTAACTTGGGGAGGCTGTGACGTCCCGTCTATTTGAGGTACTTGAGTTACCGTCATTATTTATATTTTATTCTCAATTGATTTCGACCCTTGTATTTCGCTTTCTTTTGCTCACGATTTACTGTTATTGAGTATCGGGTTTTCTGTATTTGCTAATTCGTCCCCTGAGACGTAATAATTTTATTTTATCTAAGTGCCAATTAGTTAGTATTCTCATAATTATAAGTGAGAAGGTTTATGCCAAATTTGTCGGTTATCGTATTCTTTATCCTCGAGATATCGTGCTTTTCCTCTTGTTTACTCATTTACCGAAATCGTGCGAATCTCGAAATCGAAAGTGAAAATATATTATTAAATGAACCTAATATAAAGTAAATCAAAGTATGAACTTTCCTAAGTTCAAAAGAATCGGGAACTCGACTCCTTAACGATCGTGCAAACGAAAAACGGGAAAAATTCTGGATTTTTGCACGCCGTCCGCCGCACAGACCTGCTGGACAGACTTCTTTTGTTTGTTTGTGTGAGTCATTTTTGCATGAAATCTTGTTGGGCACTTCTCCCAAATGTGTAAGACTCTGTATTTGGGCATAAATGTCATAGTAGAAGTCATTATTCATCTCACAAAGTCATTTTGAATCATCCCAAAACACCTACAAACACCATTCTCTCTCATTTTTCCCATAACTTGTTTTTGGCTTTTCTCTCTCAAACAAAACTTATTTCCAGAAATTTTGAGGCATAAAACACATATTTGAAGAAGGATTTAAGCCTAGAATCATCAAAGAAACAAGTTACTTTTGATCTCCATCAACTTTTTGTAAAGTTTTCTTAAGGTTTTCTTCATTTTTCTTCCTTTTTTTCTTTTCTTTTGTTAGAGAAATCTAACACCAACTATATTTCTTTTGAATTCCAAGCTTTTGGTTTCCACTATACATATCATTTGGAGGAAGATTCTTTTAGTTTCTTGGAAGAAATTTCCTTGATCTTGGTAAGTAATCTTTTGACCGAAATCTCTCCGAAACGTTAATTTTTCTCTGTGCATGCAAGGATCTAGACTAATGGTGGTTTTATTTTTTGTTTTGGAGCTGTAAATTTCTCATCATCTCACCACCAAAAGTTGCATTCGGATTATTCATCTCTCAAGCTTAAGATCTTGCGGTTGTTATTCGGTAAAATCGACATTTTTCCCATATTCATCTTTTTATGTATTCCGTTATTATTTTCCTTGTATATTTCGGTTATTAGCCTTGAAAATGTTTAGGAATAATATACTAGACCAACATTTGTGAATATTTTGGTTGTGGACAAAGATTTGGACTAAAATACATAAAAATGTGATTATTACCGAAATTAACATATTGTATGTATTAGTATGTAAAATGGCATATATATATATATATATATATTATATATATATATATATATATATATATATATATATATATATATAACACTTGGTAAATGTATTTGGGACATAATATAACTTATTTACAGTTTGTATTTTAACCAAAAAGTCTTTAAACGATTGGATTTCGACAAAACGTTAAATGTCACAAAGCTGGAAAAAGGGCCTTGGCGCCGCACACCATGCCCTGTGCGACGCACCGAGCAGTTTTTGTCAAAAAAAAAAAAATCAACGTTGATGTTTTAAACCATCTTGACGTTTTGGTCCCGTGAATTGTTGTTTCAAAGCCACTGATTTTATGATAAACTTATTTCAAACTATAAACACTTGTATAAACATACTAAAATACATAAAAGTAACATATTTCGATAAAAAAAATACCGTCTTTGGACTCAAAGACGCCAACGCAATCTGAAACGTCTTAACACTTATTTAAGCGGACACATTACCTACATTTTGATAATTAAACATTTGTTACAAATAACGATCGTAATCTAAAGCCGTCAACTAATATTTTTGCGATAAACTTTGTTAAAAACGTTATATAAAAGTCATTTTAAACTATATCTTTGAAAAGTAAAGACTTACAAACTCTCTAAATGTCAAGTTAGATATTCGCGACAACTTTGATCATCTTTCAAATTAACTATTATTCAACATAAAATAGTTGTCTTAAAATTGCAACATCAACATTTTTGACATTTGACTTTTATAAGTCAACATCCTTGACATTTGACTTTTATAAGTCGACATTGTTGACATTTGACTTTTGTAAGTCAAACTTCCTTAACATTTGACTTTATGAAGTCAACATCTTTGACTTTGACCAAGTCAACATCATTGCCATTGATCTTGGTCGATCTCGATAAACTTATAAACAATATTCCTTTCAACCAATATTCCTAGTAGTCGTTTCGACTCGGAATATTATCCTTTTCGAATTATTGTTATGACGTGAAATGCCGACATCCTTCCGAGCGGTCCTGATTGACGCGGAACATCGCATTCTAAATACGTCACCTCATCTAAACTTATTTATTATTGGATTATCTTATTAACCTAATCTTAACCGACAAGGCTAAACTGAACTATACTTATATAGATACTGAGAATATATTATTTTTCTGTTTTAGGGCACTTAGACGGAGGAATTGTGGTCCCGTGATTGTAATTACCCGAGAATTGCTGAAGTTGTTTTGTGAGTTATTCGTAGCCCTTGTCTTAAATATTTTGGGCTGTAAAGCGTATTTTAAATTGTCTGCTTGTATGCGGAATGTTGTTGATTATCTTGTTTGCCTTGTGGATTAAGTCTGCCTTAGATTGGATGCCATTAGCCCTTGATGGGGCCGCCTGATACACTACTTAAGCTTTATGCCCAACGGTTACATATATATATAGATCTATATGGGTTATAGACCTAACCCTCACTGCTCAGTAGAATGTTTCTAGGAGTGGATGTTATGGCCGATTAATTGATTTTTACCTTTGGTTGGCAACCTCAGGATTTGGGGTTGTACGGTCAGGTTCAGTGTATGATTAGTCTAGGCATAGTACTTATCACTATTGGTTGTTGAAAACAAGATATACCATTTGAACTTAACTTTGTTTGATAAAACTTGTCGATGGGTCACTTTTTACTTAAAATTGCGAATAATTCACCAACATGTTGTTGATGTCGTTTTAACGCTTTGCAGGAAATTGAGGATTTCCACTGATCATGCCATAGTTTATTTTCGGATCGCTTGCTTTTGGGAAATTTGAATTTGAACTCTTTATTGTAATTTCCATGACGATCCGTTTGTTTATTTTTTTCGAAATTGTATTTGTACTTGGCGTCTTATCGCCTTTGACTTTATGATGTATTTTGTAACATTTGGCATGATCTATTTAATTTGATGTTTTGTTTATCGGTTATATTGTTGTAATCTTGACTCTTGATATTATAACTGGAACGCCTCGTGTTTCCGCTATTAGCGGGGTGTGACAAAAGTCATTAGATGTGATAATGGCACTGAGTTTAAGAATGTTACTATGAATGAATTTTGTGCTCATAAGGGAATTTCTAGGAAGTTTAGCTCACCCATAACACCTCAACAGAATGGAGTTGTTGAAAGAAAAAATAGGTCATTAGTTGAGGGAGCTAGAGCAATGTTAAGTGCATCTTCTTTACATGTTACCTTTTGGGCAGAGGCTGTGAACACTATGTGTTATGTGAACAATATAATTCATGTGGTTAAGAGCTTAGGAAAAACCTCATATGAACTGTTTTCAGGGAGAAAACCTTTTATAGGATTTTTCAAACCTGTTTGATGTTAATGCTCTATTTTGAATACCAAAGATCACCTAGGAAAGTTTGATTCACAAAATGATGATGGATATTTTTTTGGTTATTCTGGTGTGTCAAATGCGTATAGGGTTTACATCGTGTTTAGTTGTTAGATTTAGATACATTTGTGAATTATGTTAATGGTTTATGTCAAGAACATGTTTCAGAAGAGGTGCAGGTATATCTAGAAGTTGTTGCTAATGTTGAGGAAGATGTTGAGTTTGAGATTGGTAATCAAGCATATGAAACTGCAGGACCTTCATTTATAGCTCATGACCAAACCCATTCATCAGAAGATACAACATCTGTGAGTCAAGATTCTTCAGAAAGTCAAACTAATGCAAACATTTTTCAAGGAGAAGAAATTCCAGTATCAAATGAAGATCAAGGAAATGTTTTCCAAGATCAAGTTATCAATTTTGCTGAAAATCAAAAACATTAGGGTAGAGTCATTGAAAATCAAAATAACTCTGGTGAAGCACAAGATAACTATGGTGAAGCACAAGATAACTATTTCGAGGCACAAGATAACTCTGGTGAAGCTCAAAACAATCCGGGTGTCCACATTGAAATCCAAGATACTTCTGATGAAGCACAAAAGAATTCGGGTGCACAAATAGAGAATCAAGAAAAACTCTGGTGAGACACCAAACAACTCTGGTGCACAAACTAAAAGTGAAGCCAATTCTGGTGCAAATCAATTTAACTCTGGTGCAACAAATGAAAACAACTGTGAAGCAACAACCCAAGAACAACCCAGTGAAGCAACTTCTGATTCCTGATACTTTGATGATCTTGTGCTACATCAAACAGATCTTTCTGATAATATTACTGAGGATATACACTCATTTTTAAAAGTTCACAAAACACATCCTCTGAGTAATATTATAGGAAATTTGTATGATGGAGTTAAGACAAGAAGTAGTACTGGTTTGGCACATCTTTGTTTGTTTTCTTTCTTTCTTTCCAGATTGAGCCTAAAAATGTAGACATTGCATTAACTATAAATAGTTGGGTAGAGGCTATGCAAGAGGAGTTGTTACAGTTTAAGATTCAGGAAGTAGGGACTTTAGTGGAAACACATAGAGATGTGAATGTGTTGGGAGTTAAATGGATACATAAGGTTAAAAGGGATGATAGGGGAATTATTGTGAGGAATAATTCTAGGCTTGTGGTTAAAGGTTATACTCAGGAAGAGGGTATAGATTATGATGATGTCTTTGCTCCAGTTGCTAGGATAGAGGCCATAAGATTGTTTTTAGCATATGCTACTTTTAAGAACTTTAAGGTATATCAGATGGATGTTATATCAGCCTTTTTGTATAGAGTTCATGAAGAAATTGTGTATGTTAGTCAGCCTCCTGGGTTTATTGACCCCCAATACCCTGATCATGTGGTTAAGTTAGAAAAAGCTTTGTATGTTTTACATCAAGCTCCTAGAGCTTGGTATGATACATTGTCCATATATTTGATAGAACATGGCTATCTTAGGGGAAAAATGATAAGACTTCATTTATTAAGATAGGTGGCCAATAATCTGTTTTTGTTCAAATTTATGTTGATGATATCATATTTGGCTCAACTAATGATGGATTATGGAAAGAATTTGAAGCTGTCATGCATTCAAAATTTCAAATGAGCTCTATGGGAGAGATTTCATTCTTTTTAGGAATATAGGTTAAGAAATTGGATAATGGCATTTTTATTAATCTGTCTAAGTATGTCAAAGACATGTTGGCTAAGTTTGAATACACTGATTGTAAATCTGCTTCCATTCCTGTTGACACTAGGGCCAAACTTTATCCTGATTTAGATGGTGAAAGTGTTGATGAACATTTATATTAGTCTATGATAGGTTCTTTAAGTACCTTACTGCTAGTAGCCCTGCTATAATGTTTGAAGTTTGTCTATGTGCTATATTTCAACCTGATCCTAAGGTTTCCCATTTAATTGATGTTAAGAGAATTTTTAGATACCTTAAGGGACAACCTTCTTTAGGGCTTTGGTATCTTAAGAATTCTAGCTTTGACTTTTATGCCTACACGGACAGTGATTATGGGGGATGCAACTTGAATAGGAAATCTACCACAGGAGGATGTCAGTTCTTAGGAAATAGGCTAGTCTCTTGGCAGTGCAAGAAACAGACCTTTGTGTCCCAATCCTCTGCTGAAGCAGAATATATTGTTGTTGGTTCTTGTACTTCTTAGGTGTTATGGATTCAGAATCAGATGTTAGACTATGGCACTAATTTCATGAACACTCATATTCATATAGACAACTTTGTTGCTATGTTCATCACTAAGAACCCCGTGCAACATTCTAAGACAAAGCACATTGAGATTAGACATCACTTCATAAGAGATTGTTTTCAAAAACAATTGATTCACTTAGTTAAGATTCACACTGACCTACAATTGGCAGACCTTTTCACAAAGGCATTTGATGTTTCAAGATTCAATTTTCTTGTTAAAGTTATCGGTCTTATGAATCTTGATTTAATGTTTCTTCAAAAATATTTTTGTACATACCTTTTTGCATTTTATTTTCCTTTTATTTCAAAATACAAAAAGAGGGGAAGAAAAATGGGAAAAATCAAAAATATTTATTTTAAGTCTGGTAAATAATTTTTTTTTAAGCTTGGTAAATAGTTTTTTTAAGTCTGGTATTGATTTCTTTTAAGTCTGGTAAATATTTTTTTAAGTCTGGCATTAATTTCTTTTAAGTCTAGTAATTAGTTTTAAGTCTGTTGTTCTTTTATTCTAAATCTGATATTAAGTTTGTGTATAGATAAAAACCAAAAACATGTGAGTATCAGTATGTATACATAAAATCCAAAAATATGTGAGTTTATGTATGTATAGATAAAACTCAAAAAGATTTCTTTCTATTCTATTTTTAAATTTCTGAGTCTGTTTTTCATAAACTTAAATACAAAAAGTGAAAAACTAATAACAGTAAAAATTTGAAAATGTTTCACAAAAACGAAATTTCTAAGAAATGAGTCATAAATATAAACTGCAGTATAATTTAACACAGTTTAATATTTATAGAATTTCTTGAAACCAAATGTTTTCATAAATGCATATATTCTTGTATTTTGAAACCTCTAGTAATATGTGGTTTATAAACTGCTTCAAGTCTTTGAAATTGATAATTGTCAAATGGGATATCAATTTCTATCAAGTAGAAAATCAAAGAAAATATATATTTTCAGTAAATTATGGCATTTAAATCTACTTATCAAGAAAACTATTAAAGTTTTAAAGTGTCTTTTATAATTCATTGACTTTGAGATCCTTGATGCTAACTTGATAAACGGCAAAGACAGGTGAATAAGTTCAAAAATCATTGAAAAACTAGTACGTTGTCCTCTAAGATCCTTGATGCTAACTTGATAAACGGCGGAGACAAGGGAATGAGTTAAAAAACAATAGTAAGTCAAATTTTGAACATAAAAACATGCATTCAATCACAAATATCTTGAGAGAAAAAGCAGTTTATAAGGTTGCAAAATCATATTCTGGGGACTCTCAATAAATATTGAATATTGTTCATGTGTTCATATAAATTCTCTTTTTAAATCATAACACAAAACTATTGTGTTTTAATGACAATAAGGTATATAGCCATATTTAAGTAAAATATTTTATTTTAATTTATTTCTACTTGACAATAAATTGAATAAGTTTGACTTTATATCATGTCATTTTTAAATTATTAAAAATTGCAATTTATAAAATTTTGACACAGGCTGAATTCTAGTATAAATACAAGTTTTTTTCGTTTTACAAAACATTTCATTTCGTTAAAAAATTTGCTCAAATGAACTAATTTATGAAGTTCTGGAATATAAGTTTTTGATTTCTAAAATTAAAATTTTTTTTTTAAACAATTTCAAGGTTAAGTGATGTATTGGAAGGTTTCAACTCTGGTGTTAAAAATTTAACCCAGAATGATTTTAATGGGTTAATTTTGAAATTTTAATTTAATTCGGGTAATAAAATTTTAGGTCGGATGTTAATCCAATTTATGTGTGGTAATAACTTTGACTATGTTGACCATAAGTTTAGGTCGGGTATTAATTTAATTTATGACTGGTAATAGCGTTGACTGTTATTTTGTTTTACTTTATTTATAGTAATCTGTGACTGACTTCATATGGATTTCTCATATAAATCTATATTTAATGTTGTTGCAATCTTGGATATAGGTCATTTTAAAGTGGGCGAGGACTGAAGACTCATTCTGGGATTTTTGATAAACTCAAATCTGATGTTTGTTATATCAGACAGTCATGTTCTGTACAGAGACATGCTTGTAGAGTTCTGGAAAAATGCAAGTTTTAGCATGGTGAGTGGTGTGAGAACGATTGCTTCAAATGTTCAGATAGAGAATGTGATTGTTACCGAAGAAGTGATAAGAAAGGTGTTACAATTTGGATGCTGATGGTGTTGAGAGATTGGATTTAGAGGAGATTAAGAATGTATCCAGACAGGCTGGGTATGAAGGTGATTTCCCTAAGAGCATGCTTAAAAAGACAAGATTTTCATTTAAGTGGAGGTATTTAATCCATATGTTGGTATGCTGCATCTCTGGGAGATCAGGGGGGTTTGATGAAATTAATCAGACATTGGCTTCTTCATTTGTGTGCATGGTCACATAAAGGAGTATCAATTTTTCTGGTTTCATTATGGACTACATGCAGAGGATGGGTGAGGAAAGTTCCCAGAAGTTTATCTTATACCCAAGGTTTCTCCAAATTATATTGCAATCTGAGATTCAAGGATTGATGATGGAAGGGCAAACTCTAAAAGAGAAAAATATGAACTGGAAGATAATGAACAACATGAAGAAATCATTTGCTAAAGCCAGAGTGGTCTTTTCAGGGAACTTCACACCTTTCTTCCCCCCAATGATAAATCAGGCTAGAGTAGCAATTCAAATCTTTTCAAGAGCTACAAAACCAGTGGGGAGAAATGTACAGAATCAGGAACAAAATCAACTACAACCTCAACAACAAATTGAAGTTGATCAACCTGAATCCCCTCTCATTTCCATTCCATCCCTTCCACCTCAAACACCTGTCACTCAGCAAGCTCAAGGAAGTGATGAGAGAGACTGGTACTATACAATTGAAGAAAGCCAGGCTCTTCCTAATCTAGAAACCATTCATATTCTCACTGTTGTGGTTCCTACCATGTCTACCCCTGTGTTGCCTATTCAGAAAGGATGTTTCCATAGTAGTCGTATTCAAGTATATACTTCAAAGAAGAAAGGGGGAGCTGATGTTGGAGTTTTGACTATACTGGAGCTTGAGAAAAGGAATAAGGATTTAGAACAGCTGGTTCAAAAGTAGAGTTCAATAATTAATCAGCTTAGATGGAGGAATGCTACAAATGAAGTCATTAGAGATCAGGTAAGGTTTAACGTTCTGTTGAAGTCTCTTCCTATGGATGATGCATCCAAACTAGGGGGAGATAAAACTCAAACTGAAGTTCAAGTTGAAACAGAAAAATGGATGATACAACTATTGTCCTAGAATATGTTGATCAAGAGAAAACAGTTCAAATGAAGTCTGAAGGAAGGATGGATGAGAAAGCTGGGAATGCAAGCAGTGAGTCAATTAATGAAGAAGCGAAATAGATTTGACCATTGTTGGAAAGATTGTGTAAGATATGGAGAAAGCTAGTGGGAGCTCTAAAGGTAAAGAGAATATGTCTGAACTTAAATCGGGTGATGAACAGATTAAGTCGGGTGAAGAGACATTTATCTCAGGTGATGATTTAGTTAAATCGGGTGGTGAAAACATTAACTCTGGTGATGACTTGGTTAACTCGGGTGATGAAGAAGATTGTGAAAGTGTTATGCATGGAGAGAATATCAAGAGATTCAAAGCTATTGATCAATTGTAGATTATTGATAAAGAAACTTCTGAGAAACACTTTGAAGGCCTTTATGAGTAAATATTAGATGTGAATGCAACAGAGACATTCACATTATATATCAAGGAAAAGAATCTTGTCTCTGGACATACTTATGATGAAAGTAACAGATGGAATGAAGATTTGGGAGGAGATGATGATAATTGACATTGATATTGAAAAAGAAGAGGATGAAGTAGTTGAAACAATAGTTAAAGAAGAAGAAGGAGAGAAGGTTGTGGAGAAAGAGAAGGTTGTAGAAGAAACTGATGTTGGTAGCAGTTTAAAGCAAGGAGCAGGAGGCAGGGTAAAGAGCAGGGCTCTGAAGACTTCAAGTTTAGTACCTTATAGAGTGGTGGATCTGAAAAAGAAGTTGTTAGGGTACAAAAACAAGTTCTCAGAGAAACATTACAAGCTTCATTTGAAAAATTATTTGATAGTTGTTGGAGAAATTATCTACCAGATCAGTTGGGCAGATGAAGGTAGAGACCTTGGAGAGAATTTGGCTAGATGTTCAAACAAAGGTGACGGTGAATGAAATGAAATAAAAGAAAGAAAGAAAGATAGAGGAGTTAAGCAAGAGACAAATCAACTTGGAGAGTCATAGAAAAGAAACTCCAACTGTTATTCCTGTGCAAACTGGTGAGGGATCTTCTGCACAATCTGTTGAGCAGAGTCAGAATGTGACTTTCAAGTCTCTGGTTGAAAAACAGAGTAAAGAAGTTCACTTAAAGGAAAAAGTGAAGCAAGAAGATCATCCTTTTGCTGAATATATGAAGAATGAGTCTTGGTTTACAAACACTCGACAAGAAGATCAAGTTCCTGTTCAACCTGAGTCTACTCTTCCTGAAGTCTATTATGTTGATGATCCAACTATCACTACAATGATTGAAGAAAAATCAAACTGGATTGATGAAAATGCATCAGATGGTGGTGATCTTGATCAATATGGATTTCCTATTGACACTAATAATACATCAATTCAAGGAGATCAAGGTGCAATTGGATCAAATATCAAGAAGGTTAGTCAAGAAGAGTCAAGGGCAGAAAGAGAAGAATTTATTATGATGAAGAGAGGCATTCTGCCACCTATAGTGATAAAGAGAAAGAGCAGAACTCGTACAATGACTCAATCATTTGACAAAACAGAGAAGTTAATGCAAATTTCAGTGGAAGATGCCAGAAGACTTTGTTAGTTGAATATGGTGAATGCTAGTCAATATGCTCATGGATATGACTATGAAAAGTTTATTTATGAATGTGCTAAGACAGGTTTTGCCAACTTTGGAAAGAAATTCAAAGCTAAGAGGAAAAGGATGACAATCTACATTGCTCCTATGAAGAAAGTCAAAGTTGTGCATCAAAAGCCCAAGATTCTCAGATGGTGGACGGATTATGAAAATGATGAGATAGTTCTGAATAGAGAAGATGGTAAAGGTGAGAGTCTCTATAAAAATGCTGATCTAAGAGAGCTCTCAAATGAAGACATTCTAACTATTTTTCATCTTCCTCTTGAAAATCTGCAACCTTATGATAATGAAAGGAGCATGGCACTTGAGGTTGTAGCATGGGCGGTAGATAAGATCAGAATGGGTACAAGAGATAGAAGATAGTGACTGATATGAATGATTGTAGATGATAATGGAGCTAAACCTAACAAGATGAAAATTTTGAAAGCATCATCCAAGGAGGAGATTGTTGGAAGGATTGATGGTTGAAGCTTCCAAACACTTTTATCAAGTGTAGAATGTTAAATATTTAGTTCGGGTGAACATTGTTCATTACCCGAACTAAAGTTTACTTAGGACTTTCATGAAGAATTTAAGTCGGGTGAACTAACTTTTCACCAGAGTTAAGTTCAAGTTCACCCGAAGTAAAATTTAAATGAAGTTTTGTTTATTAGTTCACCCGAAGTATTTTTAAATACACATAAGGGTTGATGTAATGTAATAGATAGATAGTATTGTCTATAAATAGTGGTGAGAGGAGTGCAGTTGTTAAGAGCTTGAGGGTGTTATATCTATAACAAACTTTCCCGCCATTTAAGGCTTTTGAATGAAAACTTCCATTACTGAATTCATCTTGTTTCATTGTTCTTATTACGTTTACTCAGTTCATTAACTTGTGATTCTGCCACCTGTTAGTGAATCTAGACATATGATTGTTGCTTTGAAGATTGATCAGACCTGACATTAGATGTTAAAGGGGAAATGTTTATAAATTAGCTAGATGTTATAAATTCCGAATTTGTAGGTACATGGTGTTCTAAACCGGTGGTGTTTCGGGAATACTGGTATCGACGATTCGGTTCAGTGTTAGTACCGATTCCCGAAATCTGTTAAATCTAGATATCGAGTACCATGCCATATGTAACTCGTGGGAACCGTTTTGGTACCGGTATTTCGACTCCTTTGTTCGTCCCTAATTTAAACACCCCCAACAAAAAACTCTAATAATTATCTTGGTGTTTAGACTTACCTTCTTATCTTTAATATATCAAAAAGTATTTCATGTTTTACTTAAATGTTAGGAAGTTTAGGTAATATCAAATTATTAATACATCTCCTTCTAAATAACTACAAAATCTAAACTAAAAGTATAGGTTCTGCCTGGTTGGTAAGGGGTTTTCCCGGTGAAGGAGAGGTCTCGAGTTCGAGCCTCTCCAGAGGGTTTCCTCTTAGGCGAGCATGGGGGTGGCCGGTAATGGTGGCACGATGATACTACATTACTGGCCCGTAGGAGAATTGCCGTTCCAAAAAAAAAAAAAAAATAAAAAAAATAAAAAAAAAAAATTAGTAGTTAATAAATGTGAGGATATGCTATTTTTTAAGATAATTAAACTTTATTATTTGTTAATAAATGAGAGGAGTAGATATTTCTGTAAGAGACTAATAATATAAACTTTTCGATTTAAAGTATGGATAGCATTTACGGGTTCTAGACGTGTATATCCTCAATCCATCATCCATATTTGCATCGGTTTTTTTGCCCACAAATATGTGCTAATCCATTGGCTTGTATATTTTTTTTACACCTACATTGGGGATTACAAATTAAAAAAACAAATCAAGAACATAATTGAAAGTTTGATTATTGTAAAAACAATTTTTGATTAGAAGTATATTAGAAACAACTAATAATAAATCTTAAAAAAAATATTAGTTCTTGAAACGGAAAATCTCGAAAATCGAAACAAATGGTTTGATATTGTTACTTCTCAAATGGGTAATGACTATCTTTTAGCTGATAAATGTCTGTAACATGATTCAAATTTAGTATCTCTTATTTTTGATGAGAGTTTTATCCAATTTCATATTTTCATTAGAAGAACTCCTCAAGGACTATACAAAGTTATTTGTGAAAGCTTTGAATTATTTTATTTTTTTTTTATCATTTCATGATTTTTATTGTTTTCTGTTAATAAGTGGAAGATTATTGATTTGTCTATTCGAGAATAGTCTGAGTCAGACTTTGGTTTTTTATTAGGTTTGATGCTTCTTTTGTGTTTTGTGGTTTTAGTGTGGTTTCTGGTTGTAAGGCGCATTGAAAGTGATTTTTTAATCTTCGTTTTTTCTTTTGAAGATTTAATCCTTCATGTTTTGTAATTATTTATTTTTAAAATGTTTTGTCGGGGTATTGTCCCTCTTCAGCGAATATATATATATATATATATATATATATATATATATATATATATATATATATATATATATATGTGTGTGTGTGTGTGTGTGTGTGTGTGTGTGTGTGTGTGTGTGTGTGTGTGTGTGTGTGTGTGTGTGAGAGAGAGAGAGAGAGAGAGAGAGAGAGAGAGAGAGAGAGAGAGAGAGAGAGAGAGAGAGAGAGAGAGAGTATATTGTCTTTTTGGATATTCGGATATTTGAAATATTGGAAGAGTATCATTGATTGTGTGATTTTGGCGGTAATAGCCATTACAAATGTAGAAGCTCTACGGTGCTCAAAAGAGTCGTGGTTCAAAGACCAGTAACTAAACTCACTCATCACTCTATTTATAGACATCTTAACAGACTCTACAAACAAAACACTTAAGTCTTCATCTTGATTTTAACTCTAAAGTTGTTTACTTTAACTCGGAAGTAGAGTCTTCATCATCAGAGTTATAATCTTCAATGTTGACTTGTCTTGACCATCTAAATCTTCAATTAACATTAACTTGGGTGAACTTGATTTAACTCTGGTAAGTAAACTTGTTCCCCAGAGTTAAAGTCTGAAAGACTTTCTAAGTTTTAGTTCGGGTGATGAACATTGTTCACCCGACTTAAAACTTAGGGCAAAAACACACTTTAAAGATTTCATAGCTTCATCCATAACTTTCAATACCCAACAATCTCCAACTGATGATGCTATGAATCTTCAAATCATCACATGTGATTCTCCATGGTTAGTTTCTAACAACTCATATTCTTCATTGTTAGCATTACACACTTTAGTATTACCGGATCAACAATCTCTTTCCATCCAACTGAACCATCAGAATTACCTCTTCAATATGTTCATATAAACTTCTGTTAGGAGTTCTTCATATGTATTAGATTGAATAGATGACTTCTTATGATAGACTCACATATACTTAACCTTGAATTCCATCAAATTCACAGAAAATTGATATCACTAGTTTCAACCAATTGGTCATACTTGGATTTGATCCAAATTCACAATCAAATTCTTCAAACAATAGCAACCAGTAAGCAGTAGCAACAGTAGCTCACAATCAACAGCAACATCAGCTCAAAATATCATTAATCACATAAAGATCTTCATCCGAGTTAATCTTAAAATTCTTCATAACTTTGAATAAATGAATTGATTATCAGATCATAGAGCTTTGAAGAAAACATGTTATTGAAAACATTTTGTAACTTATACCTTCATGAACTTGTAATCTTCACTATGTTATCATCATCGAAACTATTAGATCATAAACTTCTGAACACAAACCTCAACAACATCACCAGCAGGACTAACACACAACCTCATTTCAAACAACATCCAAACTAAAATATGCATCTGAATCAACTTAATTGACTTGTTTGAATTAAATTGATAAAACACTCATCTAGACTTGGATAGTATGCAGACATGAATTCTGAGTAGATTCTTAGCTTCATGTTCATCACTTTCAACCTTCTCTTCATCATCCGAGTTAATTCAAACCTGAATTTCAATTCTTCATTTTCAGCTCTGATATGTTCAAAATCACTGCATATCACCAAATCACCTTCAAACTTCAAAAATTAATAATTCATGGATTAGCTTCATACTTCAATTACCTCCAATTGATTATAGTAACAACAATTCCACCAAAAAGTAACTAATTTTCACAAATTCTTCAATAACTTTCCTCAATTTCAATTCAAACTTCTTCTATTCAACAAAACACTGATAATTTGACTAAATTCACTTGAATCGAGCCAAATCGATGAACCGACATCAATTGAATTAACCAAATGAATAAAAAGGATCCGATGCTCTAACAGTAAATTGTTCGTTCAAATAATGATGCGGAATCTCATGAAATGATTGAATCTAACAGTAATTGAATTGAGATTTGATAAATGAAAAAAGAAAGTAAAGATACCATTGATAGTGTGATTTTGGCAGGAATAGTCATTTACAAAATGTTGAAACTCTACGGTACTCAAATGAGTCTGGGTTCAAAGACCAGTCACTAAACTCACATCACTCTATTTATAGGCATCTTAACAGACTCTACAAACAAAACACTTAAGTATTCATCTTGATTCTAACTCTGAAGTTGTCGACTTTAACTTGGAAGTAGATTCTTCATCATCAGAGTTATGATCTTCAATGTTGACTTGTCTTAACCAGCTAAATCTTTAATTAAAACTAACTCGGTGAACATGATTTAAATCTAGAAAGTAAACTTATTCTCCCGAGTTAAAGTTTTCACTGAAAGACTTTCTAAGTTTTAGTTTGGGTGATGAACATAGTTCATCCGACTTAAACTTAGAGCAAAAACACACTTTGAAGATTTCATAACTTCATCCATAACTTTCAATACCCAACATAAGATTTTTGAAAATACAAACTAACAAATACTAACCAAGAATTATTTTAAAGCTTTACATGTGTGTAACTTCATGGATGTTATAAGTTTTTATTGTTCAATAACAACGCAAAATTTTCAAATACTTCACTCGACAACTATTTTCATTTGTAGAATCACTTTAGTTTGTTTTAATAAACCTTCTTTAAAGTATGCTGAATAACATTGGTGCCTTGTAATGAATATTTCGTTATTTGAAAGAACGATCGATTTGGGTTTATGGTATCTCAAAGAAACTGGACCTGACTGAATTACATATATTGATGTCGACTATGGAGGTTGTAATTTAGACAAGAAAAGTACTCCAAACGGTGCTCAATTTTACATGAGATAAGTTGATAAGTTGGAGTTCAAAGATATAAAACTGTGTTTTTACTTCATAAGTCGGATATGTTGTAGCTTCAAGTTGTTGCTCTTATGTTCTTTCGATTCATAGACACTTACAAGATTACGATTTCATTATCGATAACATTTCCATTTTTTGTGATTCTACGAGTGCAGTTGCCAATTCTGCAAATCCGATACAACATTCTCGCACATAGCACATCGAATCTGGTATCATTTCTTGAAATATAATATTGAAAAAGGACATATTGAATTACATTTTGTTGAAACTGATTATCAAATTGTGTCGAGAAAAATTTAATGATTAATTCCAAATTATGAATCGAGTGAGGCTTAGCCTAACTTTAGAATTTTTTAGTGAAAAATAGTCTAAATGATTCTAAGTCAAGTTTAAGTAAAAGTCAGTCTTGAGCTTCTACTTGGTTAGCAAAATAATATGTTATATGATCTATATGTTTGTAAAGACATGTATATATTTTATTATCTTGTTTAACAAAGAACTCTATAAGTTAGGGATGATTTGTATTATTAAAGCTCTTATATTTTGTGTATAAATAAGTTTTTAAGGTTCTCAAATACTTTAAGAATTATGAGTATTCTTGTTGAAGAAACTCTTTATTTGACAATATCGTGTGTTTCATTTAGCTACAATTCTGCTATAAACAAAATATTACTCATCATCAAATAATTCAAAAACCATCGAAAGGATAATCGTTAATTCTTAATAGCATAAGGTTATAATTCTTGTGGAGGTAATTGTAACTCCTATTCTTAAACAATGTACTTTTACTATGACCCCTAAACAAGAAATGTTAGAATACGTTGTAAAGTTGGTGGCCATTTAAACCCTTTAAGAGTTTCATTAAATAAGATATGTTTCAAAACATTGTACAAATCTAAAAATGTTTGTTTGTATGGGTGTAAGTCGAGTATTGTCAAGCTTTAACTCAGCTCGGTTATTAAAACTCGCGTTCAAAGTTCAACTCGAACTATATGGAGCTTTAAATTTCAAGGTCGAGCTCGAGCTCGGTTACTAAAACTCCTGCTTGAAACTCAACTCAAGATCGATAAATTATTCATTTCAAACTCAAGGTCGATAAATAATTGTTATAACTCACTCGACTCGTATACATGTTACCCTATATAATATAAATAAGTTAGTAATTATATGTATATAAAAGGATAAAAGGGTGATTTAACTTAAACTCGACAAAACTCGCTACCTACACGAGTCGAGTATCTTGAAGCTTGACTTGACTCGACTCATTTAATCGAGTCGTCTCAAATAGCCTATGAGTTAGACTTGTCTCCTACTAAAAAAGAGTGATTGTGTAAAACGGCTTCAAAACTAATCAACTCTTTTACGTCTTTCTTTCTTCACTCATTACCTTCTTAAACTCTTCTTCATCAGTTTTTAATTCATTTTTCTTTAGTAATCTATTAAGGATTTATATAACTGGAACCTTTTAATAACATAAAAATTTATTTTTTCATCGTATTAAACTATTAATAAACAATATTATCTTTAATATATAATAAAAGAGAGGTCTTAAATACTATATGACGAAGTAAGGACCTTAGATGGGTTAACCTTTTTGATTTCAACCGTTAGATCAAATTGATGATGTCATCAAACACTATTTTTATTTTACACCCTTTTACAATACATAATTACATTCTCTATTTGATTTCGATCTCTACTAAAATAAAAACAATATTCCAATTTACTTAAAAATATCACTCAATTTGAACTATGATTACCTTATTGTTATTTTAAAATCTTCTAATAAAAAATATTATAACATGTGTATAAACGTAAAAGTGTTTATTTTATTATAACTATAAACAACATGTGTATAAAAGTAAAGGTATATATGTTATCATACGTATAACATTGTCTTTTCATAATAACTTAAAATATATACAAACATAAAGTTTACATTTCAATTTTTATTTTTTCCGCATTATCGCGGGACAATAATCGAGTTACTATTCAAAAAGAAAGTTATTAATATTTCGTTTTCAAATCAACAACCTTTTTAACTTTATAAACCATATACGTCTTCAATTTACATCAAGTCAAGAAAAATTCCTCGATGTTGTAGTTCAAGCGGGTTGAGGGTTCATATATCGATTCCATATTTAGTCATAAAAAGCCTGGAAGATATATATATATATATATATATATATATATATATATATATATATATATATATATATATATATATATATATATATATATATATATATATATATATATATATATATATATATTTATATATATATATATATATAGGAAAAGGTTCTTATAAACCAAAACTTAAAATAAAATAAGTAAAAAAATATGAAAAAATAATTTATTATATGTGTAATTTTGTATTATGTTTATTTATTCAATTATAACAAACTTTAAAAAAAAAAGTTTTTATATGCATCAAAATATATGTCGTTTAGGGACTGTGCATCAAATTCTTTGTTTTTGTGCAGTAAATATTCAAATGTGATGCACAACCGTAAACTTACCCATTTAATGATAAACAACAAAACTTCGTTTTTTAAAGTTTGAGATATGGTTAAAATGAACGATAATCCAAAATATTTAACGTTATAAATTATTTTTTAATTTTTTTTTACTTATTTTACCTTAAGGTTTGTTTTACAAGAACCAACCTATATATATATATATATATATATATATATATATATATATATATATATATATATATATATATATATATATATATATATATATATATATATATATATATATTGGTTGATTCTATTAAAACAAAGCTTTAAGAAAAATAAGTAAAACAAAATTAAAAAATTATTTATAAGGTTTGAATTTTCGTATTATCGTTCACTTAACCATATTTCAAAGTTTAAAAATTGAAGTTTTGTTGTACATAAAAAATAGGTAGTTTTATTATTGTGTATCGATTTTGAATATTTACTGTATAAAAACCATGAATTTGATTCACAAAACAAACCCAAATATAAAAACAGTAAAAACAAACCCAAATATAAAAACAATAAAAACAAACCCAAAACCCACTTAATGAAAACCAAAACTTTAAATTAACATATCTAGAGTATAAATAGTTTTTATGAAAAACTAATTATACCATTAGAACAAGCATTTAATTATCTTTCCAACGAGCACCCACTTAATATATATATATATATATATATATATATATATATATATATATATATATATATATATATATATATATATATATATATATATATATATATATATATATATATATATATATATACTTTTGACGACTTTTTTTAGGTAAAAAATGCATCTAATATAGATTAAAAATGCATCGAACATTTTTTAAACTTTTTGACACAAATATTATCTTAAATGTATTATATAACTCCTTTATGATTAAAGTACATCTAAATTGGGTAAAATGCATCACTTTTATGAATGCATCTACTTGAAAAATGCGTATAAGTTCAAAAAATTAAAAAAAAAAGCATCTAACTTTTTATTAACTTTTTATAAAATATTATCTTAAATGTATTATATATCTTTTTTATGATAAAATTATATCTAGATTGGGTAAAATATATCACTTTTATGGAAAATGCATCTACTTGAAAAAATATACCTAAGTTCGAAAAAAAAATTGTTTTTTTTAACGAAAAGTTACTAAAATTTATTTAATATTCCCAAAGAAAATATAAAACAATGTATTTTTGTGATTTATTAGTTCATTTTAATGTGTTTTTTGGTGGTTTTACCGTTTTTATAGTTGAGGCTGTTTTTACATGAACCTCACCTTATATATATATATATATATATATATATATATATATATATATATATATATATATATATATATATATATATATATATATATATATATATATATATATATATATATATATGTATATATATATATATATGTATATATATATATATCTATATATATATATATATATATATATATATATATATATATATATATATATATATATATATATATATATATATATATATATATATATATATATATATATATATATATATATATATATATATATATATATATTGACTGGTCTGGATCAATCTCAAATGAATAACTAGGTGATTAGAATCACTAATATGTTGCGGAATAACGAATAAGTGATTGAGTTAATGAATTGAACAATGAATAAAAGTAGAATTGAGTAAAAGAAAAATTTTATTCAAAGCCAAATTAGGCGGGAGAAACGGTTACACAAGGTTTCACTCATACAAAAGCACACCTCTCATGTCACACCTCTCCACCTATTTATAGGCTAAGACTTAACACTAATCTATTAAGTTATACAACCCTTGTATTCATTTAAGAATATTTCGGGTGATCAAAATATATAAACACATCATTTAACTTTAAGTCTGGTGAACTTCAGAAAACTTTGCTGAATAGACTAGTTCACTCGAGTTAAAGTCTTCATGAATGGACTATCTAAGTTTTAGTTAGGGTAATGAACATAGTTCACCCGAACTAATTCCTTGGACACAGAAACACTTTTGATGATCTTTTGGAAGCTTTAACCATTACTCCTTTTATGCTCCAACAATATCCCCCTTGGATGATGCTTCAAAAAACTCCATCTTGCTAGGTTTAGCTCCATTCCCATCTTCATACATAATAGGCTTCATGCATCAATCTTCTTCTTTGTATATACCCCATACGAATCCTTTATACTTCCCAAGCAAGTACCTCCGAAGCCATTTTTCCTTCTTTATCACATTCTTTAAGTTTCTCAAGAGGTAATTGATGAATGGTCAATAAATCGTCATTAGTGAGCTCTATTAAGTCTGCATTTTCATACAGTATCTCATCTTCTCCATTATCTCTCTATAATATAATTTCATCATGAACAGAATCCATCCACCGTCTAATGATCTTTGGCTTTTGATGAACAACTTTGACTTTCTTCATTGGAGCTCTGTACATTGTCATCCTTTTTCTTTTAGCTTTAAACTTCTTTCCAAAGTTGACAAAGTCAGTTTTGGCACACTCCTGATTGAATTTTTCATAATCAGTTCCATGAGGATATGCACCATGATTCACCATCTTCAGCTAGCTTAACTGTCTAGCATCTTCCACAGTTATCTTCATAAGTTTCTCAGTTGTGTCATATGACGATGTCATTACACCATTAACACTTTTTCTTTTAATCACTATAGCTCCTTTGTAATGATCAAATTTCCATACCACAATTGACGGAAGAATTCCTCTTCTTGTTATCTCTAGTTCTTCTTTCTCAGCTCTTGCCTCTTCTTGGGTTAACTCTTTGAACCTTGACCCAGATCCTTCTTCATTTCCTTGCACAAATGTTCCTTCTTGTTCAACAGGAAAGCCATACTTGTGAAGTGCACTCCCATCTGCAGCAATATTATCCACCCAATATGACAACTCTTCAATGATCTTGGTTGAAAATGGATCATTAACATAATAACCTTCATGTAGAGTTGATTGAACTCCAGTTTGAGTCTTTTGAATTACATGCTCATCATCCATGTATTCCGCAAAAGGGTCATCATCCTCTTGTTTCACCTTCATCTTTAACTTACCTATGCTTTTTCAACTAGAGACTTCAAGGTTATAGTTTGATTAGGATCAACTGATTGAGTAGAAGATCCTACTACATCCTTTTCAGTAGTTACATGATTCACCACTGGTTTTTCTTTCACAGTTGTTTGACTTGCATCACTTATTTCAACTTCAGCTGATGATTCACCCACGTTCTCCTTTTCTAGTCTTTCTTTCAATCTCCCGTTCAATACCTCATCCAATCTCTTTTCTTTCTTCAACTTCATATCTCTAATCATTATTTTCATATCTCTAATCATTATTTTGGTTTGAACATACATCCAATTCTTCTCTAATGTTTCAATCTTCATTTGACCAACAGATCTTGCAGAGAAGCCACCAGCCAAAACTAAATAGTTTTTCAACTAAATCTTGTACTTTGTCTCAGATAAAACTTTCTTGTAACCAACAATCCTCTTCTTTAATTCTACAACCTTAGCAGGTATTAAGCGTTCCGACTTCACATATGTGGATTTTAACCTATTCCCAGCAAAACATGTTTTAACACCACTGCCTTTACTTATAGTTTCTATCAGTTTGTCATTTGACACATCCTCTTCTTTCACAGCTTTTTCAACTTCATTTTCTTCCATTTGCTGATCATCACTTTCAATATTTATCACCTTCTCTTCTCCACCCAACTTTTTATTCCATACATCACTTTCACCAAAAATAGTCATTTTGGATTCGACTCCTTGATGTAAACAGTGATAACATTAGTTGAGTTTTCATCAACCATGCCTTCATAATGTTTGTCAAAAATTTCTTTATCTATCTCATTTCCAAATTGATCCACTCCTTTGAACTTGTAAACTGTCTTTCGAGACTTAATTTCTTCATTCTCATCACCACCCGAGTTAAAATATTCATCACCAAACTTATTTTCTAAGTCCAAATCTTCACCCGATTTAACTGTCTCCTTACCAGACTTAAATCCCTCTTCACCAGACTTGTTTTCTTCAGTCATTTTCCCTTTTCCTGTGTCACTAACTTATTTTTCTAAGTCTTTTGAAATTTTATCAACTATAGACAAATAAATTTCTTCTTCTTCTTCATTTATGGATTCACTGCTCACATTCTCCCCCTAGGAAACATCATAACCCATTTGTACTGTCTGCTCCATATCAACATCTTCAAGCACCACAGTTTCATCATTCCTTACAGCTTCAGTCATCATCACATCTTCAGTCTCAGATTTATCTCCCCCTATTTTGGTTGCAGCATACAAAGGGAGAGATTTCAACATAAGATTGAATCTTATCTGATCTCTAATGAAATGTTAAATTGCATTTTTCCATATCAACTGAGTGATGAAAGAGTTTTGCCTTTTTACTAACTCTTCCAGCATTTCATTCTTCTGTTTAAGGTCCAAAACTGTCAATAATCCAATCCCTTCTCCCAGTTTCTTCTTGGACGTGTATACTTTCATAGGAACATTTGTAGAAGAAACTTCTGTAATAGTTTGAACATCTATAGTGAGTAGTGTTGGAACAATGGGTGTGTGAATGAGTGTTTCAGCAAGGTTAGACAATGCTTGACTCTAAGCTTGACTATAAAACCACTCCTCATCACTATTACTTTGATCATGCACAGGGGATTGAATGATTGGTGAATGAGGTGGAGGTGATGGAATGTTTATAACAATTGAATTTGGTTGGTTTATGGGTTCTTTCTCTTCTTCATGCTCTTCCTCTTGTTTTGGTTGTTCATGCTCTGTTTGTGGCTGTTCTACTTGATTTTCCATTTCTTAAAAAAATTGTATAGCCACTTGAGCTTGTTCAATCATGTAGGGGAAAATTGGAGTGAATCTTCCAGAAAATACAACTATTACTTTAGGTAGAGATTACTTCATATTGTTCATGATTTTCCAGTTCATGTTCTCACCCGTCATGGTTGTTCCTTCAAGTACAAGACCTGGAACCTCAGATTGCAAAATGATTTGCAAGAATCTTGGGTAGAGTAAGAACTTTTGAGAACTTCCATCAGCCATTCTTTGCAAGCTATCCATAATAAATTTAGAAAAATTAAATTTCACTTGAGTAATCACGCATACAAAAGATGTATCCAACGCTTGATTCATCTCATCATATCCACGGATTTTCTAGAAACGCAGCAAACAACACATGTACTAGGTATCTCCAACTGTAGGATAACCTATTCTTCTTTACCATATTCTTTGGGAAGTCACCTTCATAACCAGCTTGTCTACATACAATTTGAATCTCATCAATCTCCAGTCTCTCAATACCTCCAACATCATTAAAATGCAACACCCATATGATAACATCTTTAGTAATAGAAACAAGTTCCAATTGTATTGAAGATATAATACTTCTAACTCCATCAACCAACCTATACTCTGCATTCTCCCAGAACTCAACTAGGATATCTTGATACATTAAAGGATCCTCTGAGATGGCAAAACATAAGTTGGAATTAATCAAAAACCCCAGAATGATTCTCCATTCATCATCAACAGTAGACTCCCTCATTTCTGGAAAAGCCACCACATTATGCTTTGATTTGTATGGAAATGCCATCTGTAATTAGTCAAACAACACAAACACAACCATATATACATATTTCAAAATCATTATAACAAGGTAAAGACTAACACAAACCTTATAAAAAGTAAAAAACCTGGGAATATGAGCAATCAAACTTTATTATCAAGGAAAAACGAATCTAAAAGACCTAAATTTTTTTTAGTAAATCTGCTATGAGGAAACCTAAGAGATCAGAAAGGTAAGAAACAATATTGAGATTAGGAATTTTGATATAGATAAGATATGCAATTTGCAAGAATTAAAAATGATTATTTGAATTTAAAACTATTAAATGAATCTCAAAGTTAAATTAAGATATTTAATTTTCCCACCAAAAGAAAAATAAACTTCAACTTAAAACATAGAACCTGAACTAAAATTAAAACAAAACAAAGAACCGAACTAGATTTTGGTCAACAAAGTCAACTCACTTACCATACATAAAATAAGTAAAAATGACTAACACCCGACTTAAATATATAACACCCAAATTAAATTAAAATTTTCAAATTTAACCCATTCAAACCTTTCTGAGTTAAAACCTTAACATCAGAATTAAACAATTCATCAGTTAACTTTGAAATTATTTTTCAAAGGCAAAACTTCAATTTCAGAAATCAAAAACTTATATTCCAGAATTTTATAAATTATTTCATATGAGCAAATTTTCTATAGAAATGAAATGTTTTATAAAATGCAAAAACTTGTATTTTTATTAAAAATTCAACTTGTGTTAAAAATTCATAAATTCGTAGAATTCAACTTATGTCAAGTAGAAATAAATAAAAACACTTTATATTTTCTTAAATATGACATGTATACCTTATTGTCATGAAAACACCAAAAATTTAGTGTTTTGAGTTTAACAAAGAATCTATGAGAACACATGTACATTCTACAACCTTTATTCAGACTCCCAGAATATGATTCTTTAACTTTATAAACTTCTTTGTCTCTCAAGATATTTTCGAATGTAAGCATGTTTTTATGTTCAAAATATGACTTAGTTCAATTGTTCCACTTATTCACTTGTCTTTGCCATTTATCAAGTAAGCATCAAGGGTCTCAAAGGATAATAGACTATTTTTATCAAAGAATGGACTTATTCACATGTCTCTGCCGTTTATCAAGTTGGCAAACAAGGATCTCAAAGTCAATAAATTAGAAGGAACACTTTGAACTTTAAAAGTTTTTATGATAAATAGATTTAAATACCATAATTTACTGAAAATATACGTTTTCTTTACTTTTCTACTTGAAAAAACTGACCTCCCATTTGACATTATCCATTTTAAGAACTTGAAGGAATTTATAAACCTACATATTGCTAGAGGTTTCAAAATATAAGAATATGTGCATTTATGAAAACATTTGGTTTCAATAAATTCTATAAATACTGAACTATGTTAAATTATGCGGGAATTTATGTTTATGACTCATTTCTTAGAAATTTTGTTTTTGTGAAACATTTTCAATTTTATAATGTTTTTGATTGGTTTTTCATGTTTTGTATTTGATTTTCCGAAAAGACTCACACAAGAAAAAGAAAGACCAGCTAAAGACTCAAAGACTTAAAATAGAATAGAAAGAAATCTTGTTGAGGTTTATGTATTCAAACAGAAAATCTCAAGGAAAAGAAAGACCAAATAACGACTCAAAGACTTAAAATAGAATAGAAAAAAAAATCTTTTTGTGTTTTATCTATACAAACAGAAAATCACATATTCTTGGATTTTGTTGTACAAAATTCAATACCAAACTTAAAATTTCTTAACCCGACTTAAACAAAAAGTAGCATCACACTTAAAATTTCTTAACCCGACTTAAAAGAAAAAGTAACATCACACTTCAAATTTCTTAACCCGCCTTAAAAGAAAAAGTAACATCACACTTAAAATTTCTTAACCCGACTTAAAAGAAAAGGAACACCAGACTAAAAATATTATTACTTTATACCATTTTTCTCCCCCTCTTTTTGTGTTGTGAATTAGAAAAAGAACAAAATACAAAAATATATGTACACAAATATTTTTGAGAAACACTCAATCAAGATTCATAAGACCAAAAGCTTGAACAAGATAATTGAATCTTGTGACATCAAAAGCCTTTGTGAAAAGGTCAGCAAATTGTAGGTCAATATGAATATTAACTAAGTAAATCAAGTGTTTTTCAAAACAATCTCTTATAAAATGATGTCTAATCTCAATATGTTTGGTTTTGGAATGCTGAACAGGATTCTTAGTTATAAACATTGCAGCAGAGTTGTCTATATGAATAAGAGTGTTCATAAAGATCGGGCCATAGTCTAGCATTTGATTTTGTATCCATAAAACCTGGGAAGTGCAAGAACCAACGCCAATATACTCAGCTTCAACAGATGATTGTGAAACAGAAGTTTGTTTCTTGCACTCCCATGAGACTAGCCTATTTCCTAAGAATTGACAACCTCTTGTGGTAGATTTTCTATTAAGATTGCATCCCCCATAATCACTATCTGTGTAAGCATAGAAGTCAAAGAAAAAAATTCTTAGGATACCAAAGTCCTAAAGAAGGTTGTCATTTAAGGTATCTAAAGATTCTCTTAACAACAATTAAATGGGAAACCTTAGTATTTGCTTGAAATCTAGCACACAGGCAAACTCCAAACATGATGTCAGGCCTACTAGCAGTAAGGTACATTAAAGAACCTGTCATAGACCTGTACATATGTTCATCAACAATTTCACCATCTAAATCAGGATGTAACTTAGTCCTAGTGTCAATAGGAGTTGTAGCAGCCTTACAATAAGTAAATCCAAATTTGACTAATATATCTTTGACATATTTTGATTGGTTAATGAAAATTCCATTGTCCAATTGTTTAACCAGAAGTCTAAAAAGAAAGACATCTCTCCCATAGAGCTCATTTGGAATTTATAATGCATCACATATTCAAATTCGTACACAAAACATCATTAGTTGACCCAAAAATAATGTCATCCACATATATTTGCACAAAAATGATTCCTGGCCAAGTGATTCCTAACAATGTATCATACCATGCTCTAGGAGCTTGATGTAAACCATATAAAGCTTTATTCAACTTAATCACACGATCATGGTAATGATGATTAATGAAACCTGGGGGTTGACTAACATACACAATCTCGTCTAAAACACCATACAAGAAGGCTGACTTAACATCCATTTGATAAACTTTGAAGCTCTTATATGAAGCATAAGCCAAAAACAATCTAATAGCCTCTATTCTAGCAACTGGGGCAAATACCTCATCATAGACAATACCCTTTTCCTCTGTGTATCCTTGAACCACAAGACGAGCATTATTTCTTTCAATAATGCCCCTATCATCTCTTTTGACCTTAAAAATCCATTTAACTGCCTAAATGTGTTCTCTTACATGTCTTTCTACCAAGGTTCCTACTTCCTCTTTCGTGAACTGTAAAAGTTCTTCCTGCAGAGCTTCTACCCAACTATTTATAGTTAAAGCTATATCCACATTCTTAGGCTCAAGTTGTGACAGAAAGCATGAAAACAAACAAAGATTAATCAGCCCATAACTTCCTCTACTTTTGACTCTATCATTCAAATTTCCAATAATATTAGACAAAGGATGAGTGTTATGAATTTTCAAGAAAGTATTTACATCCTCTGTAATATTATCAGACAGATTTGTATCATTTAAGTCAAATTCTTCAATATGTGAGTTAAGAAAATCTTCACTAGATTGATCATAGCTTGTAGAGTCTTGATTTTCATGCACAATGTCAGAAATGATTGGAACTGCTTCAGTCTGAACTGTATTCGAATGAGCTTGAGTTGGAAAGTCTTCACCGGACTTAATTGTTGTACACCAGATTCAATTGAGCATCATCCGAATTAATTTGTGTGCACCAGAGTTGAATTGATCATCACCCGAATTAATTTGTTTTGCCCAGAGTTGAATTGAACATCACCCGAATTAATTTTTTGTGCACCAGAGTTGAATTGATCATCACCCGAATTGTTTTGACTTTCACTTTCTTCCTCAGAGTTAAGTTGTGCTTCATGAGACTCATGATCTGGAACTTCTATAACAATAATGTCTTGAATTTCAGATATCAGTGGAATGTCTTCAACTTCTTGAAGGTCTGCATCAGTCACTATATCTGGATTTTCTTGATAATCAAGAGTTGTTGCTGCAGATAATTGTATTTAATCATTATCTTGATTTTGATTTGTTACATAAACCATTAAAAGAAGTCACAAAAGTATCTAAATCAAATAACCAATCAACTCTTGAATCCTAACATTCGGTGTATGTTCATTGAAAATTACATTGATGGATTCCTCTATGAATCTAGTTCTTATATTATATATCTTGCAGGCCTTTGAAACACTAGAATATCCAAGAAAATATCCTTCATCTACCTTAGAATCAAACTTCTGTAAGTGGTCTTTGGTATTCAAAATAGGACATTGACATCCAAATGCTTTGAAAAAGCCTATGAAAGGTTTTCTGCCTGAGAATAATTCATATGATGTCTTTCCTAAGCTCTTCACAACATGAATTATGTTATTAAGAAAGCACATAGTGTTCACATCTTCTGCCCAAAAAGTGACTGGTAATAAGGATTCCCTTAACATAGCTTTAGCTCCTTCTGTAAGTCCTATTTTTCCTTTCCACAACACCATTCTGTTGAGGTTTACTAGGAGAGCTATATTGTCTAGTGATACCCTTAACAGTAATAAGTCATTCAAAGTGGCATTTTTAAATTCTGTACTATTATCACAC
>CAJVGC010000582.1:45136251-45218424 GCA_910822075.1 Senecio squalidus | reverse complement strand
AATTTTCAATTCATTACAAAATCGTCCTTCAGGACCGGCGCACATGGCCTCTGTGCGTCGTCCTGGACCTTTTTCGTAAAAATTTTTGTGTTTTGGCTGATTTTGTATAATTGGTTCGTTGGAACCTTTTCGTATAACTAAAGTTTTAAAGTATATTACAATATGAACTTAGTTCATTAGGTTTTTTCTTGGCATTAGGACCTATATAAGTTTGATTCCGGTTGTGATTCCGACACTAGTACGGTTCTGGTAAAGGTTCAATTTAAAGATACAATAATAAAACGAGAGACTTAGAACGTAAAGAGGCCTTGAAATTTGACGGTTGTCACATTCTCCCCAGGTAGAAAGCAATTTCGTCCCGAATTTAGTTCGTCTCATGGGGAAAGTGCCGTCGGATCATGGTGGATTCTTCTGACGAGTTTCGGTTCTTGCGTCTTCACGCGGTTTTTGGGACTACGCCGGGGATTACACCGAACTTAGAGATGGGAAAAGGTTCCGTCTAGTTGTTTGACCTTGGAGTCAGCAATTTAAGCGGCTCATCAAGGAATCGTTGGCACACGATCTTGACCTTGTTCTATAGGGGTGACGATGGTCTTATCCGATGAACGCTTTCGAATGTGAGAATGGGACACATAAGAATGTTAGAAGAAGATTGGGGAAATTAAGGCAACGAGTAATTGGATCGATATGTCCTAAGACTTAGATTGGACCGGTGTACCTCGGGCTCAGTTTGCCGCGTTTCCAGAAGCAGGCTAACCCATTTCATGGCGGTATCTTGGGAAGTACTCTATTGCCATCATAGGAACCGAGGTTTCTTCTGGGTTGGTTGCGTAGCTCCTGGCCGGGTACGGAATGCTTCCAGCTTCCACGGTAGAGGTAGACGTAGGACCTTGCAAGTTGCCAATCGTCACTTCTAGCCAACAGGGCGGTGATCGCACTGCGTCCATATGGAGATGAAGGTGCTTAGTGTTGGTATGGAAGCCGTCGTCATAGGTTACTCGACAGTGGGAGGTGAGTGTCATGACTTCCTACTGAGGCAACCATACACGTTCTCATTATCTCTTTAAACGTTTGGATCATCTTCCCGTTCTGACTGTTAGCCGAGATATGGTGTGAAGCGCTGAGTTTTAGTCGCATCCCTAGCGATTCTCTGGAGGGCACTCCGAAGAGGGTGGGACGTAGTTCGACTAATGGAATGATGGGTTTTGGTATTCCGCCTTGACCTTGGAGTAATTAAGGCACTCAGCTAGATACGAGGCAATACCCTTATTCATGTCCAGCTACGAGCAGTATTCTCGGGAACTCT
Source organism: Senecio squalidus (assembly GCA_910822075.1). Classification (NCBI taxonomy): domain Eukaryota; kingdom Viridiplantae; phylum Streptophyta; class Magnoliopsida; order Asterales; family Asteraceae; genus Senecio; species Senecio squalidus. The sequence continues at coordinate 45,217,118 of CAJVGC010000582.1, read as the reverse complement.
TGTACTACAAGTCGGATCCCGGATGGATGGAATAGCGAAATCATGGCCGTTGACGGAAATATTTCCGAATACCTTCGGACTTCAGAACTCATGCTTGGAGCTTGGCGTAACAAGTTACGTTTAGCCTGAGTTCGAATCCTTCACGGTTGGCTACAGAATCGGGGAAAGGTTCTTCTCGGGGTCAGAATTTGCACTTTGGGAAATTGGCGTACAAATCCTTGTCTCGGGAGAGTTCTAGAGTGAGCTTGGGATGTTCACGGGGTCTTCCTTGAGTGGTGAGAGTGTTGAGGAGGAGTATGGTAATTAGTCGTCTAAGTATGGCCTACACACTTTGTACATTAAGTCCATGAATATCGCAGTGTGTTGTTAGGCCTACTGACAGAGGGGAGGCTTGGGTGGCTTGCATCGAGGTTTGGGGATAGCGGTTTTTGGTAATGATGGGTATAATGTCACGACCATGGTGATAACCCGAGCGGGGGGTCGATTTTTGAGAGTTAAGTTGCATCCTGCAACTATTCGAAATAGGTTGTCGATCCTCGGCGGATGGTTATCGGCTCTTGACGGTTGGCATGATACGTTTACGACGATCAGTGTACAAACGGGAGAGTCCGTCTTTCTTTTGATAGGGAAGGTTTGGGGCTTCCCATAGAAATGGGGCTTGAATAGATAGTACTAGGGTCTGGAAGTTCCTACAGCGGCTTTGGCCGCCTTAGCATTTCGGGTGGTGCCAGACGGTAGGGAGCCTTGGCTACTGGTGCTAACAGCGTCAGGTACGAGGGTCAAATCGGAATTTCCACTTGTCGATTTGGCGGTAGCCAGGCAAATTTCTTCAGGAAACACGCTGGATGGTCCTTGACTACGAGAATCTTTCCTTAACGTTTACGTTCGAACGTCGTGAGCGGAGGGTGGGTCCGTAGTCCTTCTCGAGAATACTGGCGCATACTCAAGGGATACACGCTTCGAAGTTGCCATTACAGTTTGTCCCCTCCTGAACGGCGGGAGTTTCACTTTAATGGTAAGGGATAACGGGTGAGTTTGTCGGAACGGACGATCTTGGCTCAAAAATGGGGGTGACCAGTCATCCCGACGATAGCGTCAAAGCTTGATGGTTCGCTAGGGATTGGGTTGATGGGAAAAGGTTTAGGACAAAATGAAGTATCCGGATATCCTAAGTTGTAGTCGAACTTTGCCTATTGACCGCTGCCATATACGGAGAGGAGGGTTATCCGTAAGGGCTTTTGGTCTAGGCCGATGAGGGGTCTAATTTCTAAGGGGGCAAAGTTCCCTTTTAGTTCTTGGATTAAGTAGTACGAAAGAAAATTATAGTTTGAAAAGAGGGCGTACCTGTAACTACATTGGTTGTCCTATTGCGAGAGCACTGAGAGTTTAATGTGAGTATGCTCTAAGAGACAATCCCCACGGAGGTGCTGGTTTCTTCCACATTCGGAGCACCACCGCAGTTTTCTGTTGCATTTTCTGGACAGCACCAGGGGTAATGCCCTACTTCATTGCAAAGTCGGCATACCGTGCATCTTCGAGCATGATGGAAGGTGGCACCTGTTGCACTGGGGGTGCGGTCCCGAGTATCCTTGGGTTACGGTTGGGAGTATCCTGGTTTGTTGCTAGTCCAATGGTTTGGTGTGAATCTTCCTTCTCTTGCTCTCTCATTCGTTGGAAGAGGGCGGAGGGGGAGGTAGGCAGTTGTTCCAAAATCCTCGTCCTCGCCTGCCTAGTTGGTACAAACAAGATGGAGAAGGGGTTCGTTGATTCCGAAGATCCATTGGTTGTGATTCCAGCGACGATCTGGCGATCACGCTTGGAAGTACCAGCTTGGAATTAGCACAACGAGTCTGTCTCACGGGCTATATGGTTCTACAAGGGAAAGAAGAAACTAGTTTAGAACGCACAAATTGGAATTTACCACAGGAATTCAACTCAAGAGTTAACAATTATCGAGTACACGAGGATAATGAGAGTGGACAATTAGTACAAGTATGATAACGATAGTAGTAAATGAGTGTACAAGAAGGTAACAGTATACGCACGTTGATGATACAAGAATTAGATTTAATGTTTGATAATAGTAACAGATTCACGCGATAAGACAAGTGTAATTAAATAGAAGATAGAAATTTTCATTAATAATAGGAGGTTTTAGACATAGAACAAAATACTGAAAGAAATACAAGTACAATACATAGAGAAATAATAGATAATGGCTTAAGTCGGTACAATGGAAAATTACGACTAAGCCGGTACAGTACAAATAAAGGAGGTAGCCTAATAACGCTCTTCAAAAACATCATGGCGGCAATGGCTACGATAAGCGCTCCCATGACAAGCAGGCTCTGTGAGGCACTGCACTGTCCGGCGGTGGCCTGAGCCGTTGCGATGATCCGCCGGGACTGCGGTGCACAACATCGTTCGCAGCATCGGAGACTTCAAAGAGAAGAAGACCCTGCTCATGGGCTTCCTCCGCAGAGTCCCCAGACCTGACGGTGCAGGTTGAGGAACGCATCCGGTGGGAAGAGGCTGGTGAGTAAGTGACATCATGGGTCGGGAGGGCCCGGCCTCCTGGGCACGTCGTCTCTCTTCGATGACTGACGATCCCACACGTAGCGTTCCGAGATTGGAGTACGCAGAGCGGGGTCGTAAGGATCCAAGAAGGACTGGGGGAGGTGCGGGTCGGAACGGGCCCGATTTCTGATGCATAGGTGCTCTAGCATTGGTCCTCGGGGCTGAGACATGGCGTATCTGCGAATAGAGAGTTACATGATTACGGGGAAATTAGAATTAGGAAAAACGTAAGTAAAAATGCATGCGCAGGTCAGTTATGTGAGTGTCGGGAATTGACAAGACCGAGAAATGACTCAAAACCGTTAACGATAGCCATTGACTTTCCGTTCTTGCATATTCATTTGTGAAATATGCACGGTTGATCAAGTCACGCATAGTGAAAAAGATAACCATGCAATTGCGAAAAGTAATGTCCTAAAGTTTGAACCCGAAATGAATTTTTCTGAAAAGCCTTGGTTATAGTTTTGGTTTCAAAAACTTTTTGAAAATTTTTAAAAACCGTTTTCATATATACCCGTGCTCTGATACCAAGTCTGTCACAACCCCGCTAAAGCGGAAACACGGAATGTGAAGAGCAAAGAATTCAGTTTCACGGCTTACACTAAAATCAACGGTTCAAGTCATTACGATTTAAATTGAAAAGTACAAAAGTCGAAGTTACAACCAAGATTCCAAGTTAAGAACCATAGTACATAATATAATGTTTTTAAATAAAAATTCCCAAAATAAGGTCTTCTTCCCGAGGTACAGTTCACATAAAAGACTTGACCCGCCTGAGCAATGCACTTCGAGTTCCTGAAACATGAGATAAAGTGTCAACTACGAAACGTAATGAGTGAGTTACAGTTTATAAGTTGACAAAAGGTTGCAAATAAAAGTTCGACAAGTATATATATATATATATATATATATATATAGATATATATATATATATATATATATATATATATATATATATATATATATATATATATATATATATATATATATATATATATATATATATATATATATATTATATATATATATATATATATATATATATATATATATATATATATATATATATATATATATATATATATATATATATATATATATATATATATATATATATATATATATATATATATATATATATATATACTTGTCGAACTTTTATTTGAAACCTTTTGTCAACTTATAAACTGTAACTCACTCATTACGTTTTCGTAGTTGACACTTTATCTCATGTTTCAGGAACTAAGCGTAAGTTATGAAGTGCATTGCTCAGGCGGGTCAAGTCTTTTATGTGAACTGTACCTCGGGAAGAAGACCTTATTTTGGGAATTTTTATTTAAAAACATTATATTATGTACTATGGTCTTAACTTTGAATCTTGGTTGTAACTTCGACTTTTGTACTTTTCAATTTAAATCGTAATGACTTGAACCGTTGATTTTAGTGTAAGCCGTGAAATGATTCTTTGCTCTTCACATTCCGTGTTTCCGCTTTAGCGGGGTGTGACAGACTTGGTATCAGAGCACGGGTTATATATTGAAAACGGTTTTAAAAATTTTCAAAAAGTTTTTGAAACCAAAACTATAACCAAGGCTTTTCAGAAAAATTCATTTCGGGTTCAAACTTTAGGACATTACTTTTCGCAATTGCATGGTTATCTTTTTCAACTATGCGTGACTTGATCAACCGTGCATATTTCAAAATGAATTATGCAAGAACGGAAAGTCAATGGCTATCGTTAACGGTTTTGAGTCAAAAAAAAAAAAATTTTCTCGGTCTTGTCAATTCCCGACACTCACATAACTGACCTGCGCATGCATTTTACTTACGTTTTTCCTAATTCTAATTTCCCCCGTAATCATGTAACTCTCTATTCGCAGATACGCCATGTCTCAGCCCCGAGGACCCAATGCTAGAGCACCTATGCATCAGAAATCGGGCCCGTTCCGACCCGCACCTCCCCAGTCCTTCTTGGATCCTTACGACCCCGCTCTGCGTACTCCAATCTCGGAACGCTACGTGTGGGATCGTCAGTTCATCGAAGAGAGACGACGTGCCCAGGAGGCCGGGCCCTCCCGACCCATGATGTCACTTACTCACCAGCCTCTTCCACCGGATGCGTTCCTCAACCTGCACCGTCAGGTCTGGGGACTCGCGGAGGAAGCCCATGAGCAGGGTCTTCTTCTCTTTGAAGTCTCCGATGCTGCGAACGAGTTGGCACAGCAGTCCCGGCGGATCATCGCAACGGCTCAGGCCACCGCCGGACAGTGCAGTGCCTCACTAGAGCCTGCTTGGTCATGGGAGCGCTTATCGTAGCCATTGCCGCCATGATGTTCTTTGAAGAGCGTTATTAGGCATACCTCCTTTTATTTGTACTGTACCGGCTTAGTCGTAATTTTTCCATTGTACACGACTTAAGCCATTATCTAATATTTCTCTATGTATTGTATTTGTATTTCTTTCAGTATTTTGTTCTATGTTCTAAAACCTCCTATTATTAATGAAAATTTCTATCCTCTATTTGATTACACTTGTCTTATCGCGTGAATCTGTTACTATTATCAAACATTAAATCTAATTCTTGTATCATCAACGTGCGTATACTGTTACCCTTCTTGTACACTCATTTACTACTATCGTTATCATACTTGTACTAATTGTCCACTCTCATTATCCTCGTGTACTCGATAATTGTTAACTCTTGAGTTGAATTCCTGTGGTAAATTCCAATTTGTGCGTTCTAAACTAGTTTCTTCTTTCCCTTGTAGAACCATGCCTCCCAAGAGAAGCCGCGCTGATCGCATCGCCGAACAGATCGTTGTGCAATTCCAAGCGGTACTTCCAAGCGTGATCGCCCAGATCGTCGCTGGAATCAACCAATGGATCTTCGGAATCAACGAACCCCTTCTCCCTCTTGTACCAACTAGGCAGGACGAGGACGAGGATTTTGGAACCAACTGCCTACCTCCCCCTCCAGCCCTCTTCCAACGAAGAGAGAGCAAGAGAAGGAAGATTCACCACCAAACCTCATGGACTAGCAACAACCAGGAACTCCCAACCGTAACCCAAGACTACTCGGGACCGCACCCCCAGTGCAACAGGTGCCACTTCCATCATGCTCGAAGATGCCCGGTATGCCGACTTTGCAATGAAGTAGGGCATTACCCCTGGTGCTGTCCAGAAAATGCAAACAGAAAACTGCGGTGCCTCGAATGTGGAAGCAACCAGCACCTCCGTGGGGATTGTCTCTTAGAGCATACCACATAAACTCTCAGTGCTCTCGCAATCACGCCCGAGGAGACCCATCAGGACACCAATGTAGTTACCGGTACGCCCTCTTTCAAACGATAATTTTCTTTCGTACTACTTAATCCAAGAACTAAAAGGAACTTTGCCCCCTTAGAAATTAGACCCCTCATCGGCCTAGGACCAAAAGCCCTTACGGATACCCTCCTCTCGTATATGGCAGCGGTCAATAGGCAAAGTTACGAATACAACTTAGGATATCCGATACTTCATTTTCCTAAAACCTTTTCCCATCAACCCAATCCCTAGCGAACCATCAAGCTTTGACGCTATCGTCGGGATGGACTGGTCACCCCATTTTTGAGCCAAGATCGTCCGTTCCGACAAACTCACCCGTATCCCTATCCATAAAGTGAAACTCCCGCCGTTCAGGAGGACAAACCTGAATGGCAACTTCGAAGCGTGTATCCCTTGAGTATGCGCCAGTATCTCGAGAAGGACTACGACACACCCTCCGCTCACGACGTCGAACGTAAACGTAAGGAAAGCCGAGTCCAAGAAATTCCCGTAGTCAAGGACCATCCAGAGTGTTTCCTGAGAAATTGCCTGGCTACCGCCAAATCGACAAGTGGAAATTCCGATTTGACCTCGTACCTGACGCAGCACCAGTAGCCAAGGCTCCCTACCGTCTGGCACCACCCGAAATGCTAAGGCGGCCAAAGCCGCTGTAGGAACTTCCAGACCCTAGTACTATCTATTCAAGCCCATTTCTATGGGAAGCCCCAAACCTTCCCTATCAAAAGAAAGACGGACTCTCCCGTTTGTACACTGATCGTCGTAAACGTATCATGCCAACCGTCAAGAGCCGATAACCATCCCCGAGGATCGACAACCTATTCGAATAGTTGCAGGATGCAACTTAACTCTCAAAAATCGACCCCCGCTCGGGTTATCACCAGGTCGTGACATTATACCCATCATTACCAAAAACCGCATCCCCAAACTCGATGCAAGCCACCCAAGCCTCCCCTCTGTCAGTAGGCCTAAACAACACACTGCCGATATTCATGGACTTAATGTACAAAGTGTGTAGGCCATACTTAGACGACTAATTACCATACTCCTCCTCAACACTCTCACCCACTCAAGGAAGACCCCGTGAACATCCCAAGCTCACTCTAGAACTCTCCCGAGACAAGGATTTGTACGCCAATTTCCCAAAGTGCAAATTCTGACCCCGAGAAGAACCTTTCCCCGATTCTGTAGCCAACCGTGAAGGGATTCGAACTCAGGCTAAACGTAACTTGTTACGCCAAGCTCCAAGCATGAGTTCTGAAGTCCGAAGGTATTCGGAAATATTTCCGTCAACGGCCACTGATTTCGCTATTCCATCCATCCGGGATCCGACTTGTAGTACAAGAGTTCCCGAGAATACTGCTCGTAGCTGGACATGAATAAGGGTATTGCCTCGTATCTAGCTGAGTGCCTTAATTACTCCAAGGTCAAGGCGGAATACCAAAACCCATCATTCCATTAGTCGAACTACGTCCCACCCTCTTCGGAGTGCCCTCCAGAGAATCGCTAGGGATGCGACTAAAACTCAGCGCTTCACACCATATCTCGGCTAACAGTCAGAACGGGAAGATGATCCAAACGTTTAAAGAGATAATGAGAACGTGTATGGTTGCCTCAGTAGGAAGTCATGACACTCACCTCCCACTCGTCGAGTTAACCTATGACGACGGCTTCCATACCAACACTAAGCACCTTTCAATCTCCATATGGACGCAAGTGCCGATCACCGCCCTGTTGGCTAGAAGCTGACGATTGGCAACTTGCAAGGTCCTACGTCTACCTCTACCCGTGGAAGACTGGAAGCATTCCGTACCCGGCCAAGGAGCTACGCAACCAACCAGAAGAAAAACCCTCGGTTCCTATGATGGCAATAGAGTACTTCCCAAGATACCGCCATGAAATGGGTTAGCCTGCTTCTGGAAACGCGGCAAACTGAGCCCGAGGTACACCGGTCCAATCTAAGTCTTAGGACATATCGATCCAATTACTCGTTGCCTTTAATTTCCCCAATCTTCTTCTAACATTCTTATGTGTCCCATTCTCACATTCGAAAGCGTTCATCGGATAAGACCATCGTCACCCCTATAGACAAGGTCAAGATCGGTGCCCAACCGATTTCCTTGATGAGCCGCTTAAATTGCTGACTCCAAGGTCAAACAACCTAGACGGAACCTTGTTCCCATCTCTAAGTTCGGTGTAATCCCCGGCGTAGTCCCAAAACCGCGTGAAGACGCAAGAACCGAAACTCGTCAGAAGAATCCACCATGATCCGACGGCACTTCTTCCCCATGAGACGAACTAAATTTCGGGACGAAATTGCTTTCAACCTGGGGAGAATGTGACAACCGTCAAATTTCAAGTGCCTCTTTACGTTCTAAGTCTCTCGTTTTATCTATTGTATCTTTAAATTGAACCTTTACCAGAACCGTACTAGTGTCGGAATCACAACCGGAATCAACTTATATAGGTCCTAATGCCAAGAAAACACCTAATGAACTTTCCTAAGTTCATATTGTAATATACTTTAAAACTTTAGTTAACGAAAAGGTCCAACGAAACAATTATACAAAATCAGCCAAAACACAAAAATTTTTACGAAAAAGGTCCAGGACGACGCACAGAGGCCATGTGCGCCGTCCTGAAGGACGATTTTTGTAATGAATTTGAAAATTCTGCATGTCTCGTTTTACACACCACCAAACCCAATCAATCTCGAGAATAGGCACTCATTACTGCCATTTCTCTGCCCCCAACACTTCTCTTTACTATTTTCTTTACTCCTCTTTCATTTTATCATTTTATTAAACCAAAAACTAAAACACCTACAAACTTTCTCTCAAAACACTCTCAAGAATCCATCGTTTCCAGTAAATTCAGCCACCTAAACCCCATTTTAATCCATTCTAATCCATACAAATCGATTTAAACATCAATTGAAGCAAGAAGAAGCTAAGTTTTCGAAAAAAGGACCATTTTTTCAAAGATTTTCGGAGCTCAAACATCACCAAATCATCATCCAAACGATTTCCACTAGTAGATTTCTTTTTACATACTGTTTTTATGTAAATAACAACTTGCATGTAAGATCTATCGGTTTAAAATAAGTTTTTATTCAAATCTATGACTTTTTATGGTCACAAACGATTTTTAACCAAAATATTGTTTAGATCTTTGTTTTTATGAATAAAAACACTTTAGAAACACTGGAAATGATGTTTTAATAAGTTTAAAGCTTTTGCATGTCGGAATCTAAGGTTAAATAAACGTTTTACAACAAAAACTCGAAAACCCGCGACCTGTGCGTCGTCCCTATGGCCAGGACGACGCACAAGGTGAAAATTTTGGTCGATGTGCGCCGTTCCAAGGGTCACAACGGCGCACAGGCCACCGATTTTTCCCGATTTTCTTTATTTTGACGTTTTGAACTTGTTTGAGTTGCTGACTTTTCGTAAATACCATTTGGGGACTGAGTTAGGAAAATAAATATACATTGGTGTCTTGTAATGAATATTTGGAACTTAAATGGACTTGTTTGGATATAAAATAGTGTTGTATGTATTTTGTAAGCGGTATTGACATTTAGATTTTTGGATATGAAACTTGGGCGCGGAAGCGCCGCCCAAATTTCATTACAAAAGTCTAAATCAATCCAGCGACCAAAGTTACTTATAACACAATGATAATAAAACGTTTTTAGACTTTTTGGACAAAAACGTAACTTTCACCGTCTTGGGACTATTTTGATTAAACTTAACCTTGACACTTAAAGTTTAATTAAAAACTTGATTATATTATCTTAAGTACAATAAAATAATAAGATGATAACAATTAGACTATCTTGGCATTATTAGGCGACCTGTGATTTCCGGCTTCCGCTTCGATCGATTTCCGAGTCCGTTATCTTCGCAAACCGTCAGTTACACCCCTCCTTACTCTTACCTTTTAAGTACTCTTTTTGGGGGAAACATGAGATCAAAACCTTTGTGAACAATATCCTTTACGTGAAACTAATTTATGCGCTTGAACTTACGTACAACATTTTGTGATCTATTTTTGGAAACTTTATGAACTTTTGAGCTACTTATCTATTTTTGGAAACTCTATGAACTTTTGAGCTACTTATCTATTTTGGAAACTTTATGAACTTTGAGCTACTTATCTATTTTTGGAAACTTTATGAACTTTTGAGCCACTTATCTATTTTTGGAAAATTTACGAACTTGCAACTCTTTGAACTTTTGGACATTGAGAACTATTTGACTATTTTGGAACTTTACAACTAATATGCGTAGACAATATCATTTATTCGGATCGGCTTACTTTAGACTAAATAGGTTTGCCTCTTCAATTTTAAGCACTTGAACTTATTTTGAACTTCTATGACTTTGAACTTGTCTCGAACTTTTACGAACTCTAAATTCTTGATTTGAACTATTACGACAGTATATAAACTATCTTATGCGACTCCTCATTCGCTTACTCATTTTGGAAACTTTGTACTTATATATATATATATATATATATATATATATATATATATATATATATATATATATATATATATATATATATATATATATATATATATATATATATATATATACTTGTCGAACTTTTATTTGAAACCTTTTGTCAACTTATAAACTGTAACCCACTCACTACGTTTTCGTATGAAGTGCATTGCTCAGGCGGGTCAAGTCTTTTATGTGAAATGTACCTCGGGAAGAAGACCTTATTTTGGGAATTTTTATTTAAATACATTATATTATGTACTATGGTCTTAACTTTGAATCTTGGTTGTAACTTCGACTTTTGTACTTTTCAATTTAAATCGTATTGACTTGAACCGTTGATTTTAGTGTAACCCGTGAAATGATTCTTTGCTCTTCACATTCCGTGTTTCCGCTTTAGCGGGGTGTGACAAATATTATATAACAAATGTGAACAAACCTGTAAGTTGTGAAGGATAATCAACAGTTATCATCCCTAAAATAAAATGGAATAATAATTAAGAGTAAATTATGAGATCAAGATGAGGATATATTAATTTTTTTATAATAACAAATATAATTGAAACCTTTAAAAAATGACACCTTTTGTTCTTTGATTAGAATTTTTTAAATAAACTAAAACATGAAAATGAAACAATAACAAATTGCGATCAAAATATCGAATTAATTAATATCATTTAACTTGGTTTGGATGTAGGAGGTTCGGAAATCAGTATGCCTCATAAAGATTGTTACATAACAACAATTAAATGTAATGACCATATTTATTAATAGATAAATAAACAGTATATTAATTAAAAAAAATATACCTTTGTTCTTCAATAAGTTCTTGTTCATTTGTTTTCCTGTTAAATAAACACATATCATGAATACATGAAAACAAATACATGCAAAGCGGTAATCCATAAAACGAAGAAAAAAAAATATTATGAAAACCTGATGACATCTTTAGGAATTTGGCAAGGTATTGGAGAAGAAATGGGTAAGAAACGTATATTGCAGTGTATATGGAATAGGTCTTTATATAAGAAGGCCATAGTTATAATTTAAATAGAACAAATCAATGAGGTAAATCAGGAGATTTAAAATTTAAATTTTTTTTAGTTATGTATTTGAATAATTTTTTCTTTTAATTTTAACTTTTTTTTATATTCGATAACTACTATATTTATATGACAATACATATGTATTTTATTAATTTTTTATTTTAATTTATAAATAATTAATTTTAATTAAATAAAATATTTAAATTATATATGTGAATATAAATGATAGTGTTAGTAGGGAATTGGCTTAGTAAACCCCAAACATCCTGACACAAACACCATAACATCACAAAGGTATTGTTCGAATACGTACTTGGTGACTTATATCCGACTAACATACCCGATGACATCACAAGGTTACGTGTCGTCCGAAACATCTAAACATGCCTGGCTAGTAAAAAATCCAATCGTCGGCTGAATATATCCAACCGCCGGTTGGATATGCCCACACTGGTAAGTTGTGTCCCGACTGGCAAAATCCAATCGTCGGCTGAATATATCCAACCGCCAGCTGGAGCTCGTCTGACAAACATTGCCCGTACGATATTATGTGTCCCGTCTGACAAATATGGCCCAGACGGTACTATGCGCGTCCCGTCTGGCAAATATGTCCTTGACGGCACTATGTGTCCCGTCTGACAAATATGGCACGGACGGTATTATACGTCCCGTAAGGAAAACATGGCACACCGTCTGGCAAACATGATCCAGACGGTATTATGTGTCCCATCTGGCTGAGTGTAGATGGCCAGACACGAAGCGACTATGAATATTGGCATGACATGATAGCATATAGCCTTCGGGACATCTTGGCAGGAGTGAGCCTGGTTAATTTCCATTCATGGAGATAGCCAGACACAACCTTCCCAGCCTAGCAGTCATCTTAATTCCTAATGAATGTATTCAATTAATACATTAAAACCGTATGCCTTATATAAATAAGAGGTGAACGTTGGATCATTATGCCCGTCATTAATTATGACATAATGATCATTAATAGCCAGGCGTTAAGGGTCCTGAAGGAAGTTGGATATAAATACCAACACACGAATTCCTTTCTCCCATCATCTCCATCTACCACGCACAATACTATCATTATCCTCTACAACACAATACTTACACACATTAAACGTGCATACACTCTATCGTCTTGTTCATACTGCTCATAGCAAGAATACCACACGACATCACCTTCAACCTTGATTAGCTTAGGTTCGTGAAGAACTTGGTAGGTTTGCACTGTTTCGACAGGAGATCCAAGGTTGAATCCACCCAAACATCCCATTTCCGTGTTTGACTATCTTTTTATCAAACATTGGAGCCATCTGTGGGACCGTTTTAGATAACGGTTTCTCATTTCATTTTCATCTTTTCATTTCATTTCTTAATTTCACCACCAGTTTGTGTTCTCCATGAAAGATACTCACCCATCTCAAATAAGTTCAGGTAAATCAAAAACCACAACCACCCCAACTAATTGCATATACATGGTGAACGAGGAAGCCACATCTCGTAAAAGAAAAGCATTAGTCCTACAAGATTGGGCGATGGAACCAATTTTTTTCCCACCAATTGAGACCCCTTCTATCAATATTGTAGTAATACATATCTGATTGGCCAACTATGAATTCAACAAGGAATATGTTGATACAAGGAAGCTCATTGGACATCATTTGTGAACATTTTTTCAGGAAGCTCCCTCAAGAAGTACAACATTCAAAACAGCCAACACAATTCCCCCCGGGTGGGGTTTTCAGGCCAGACGCATTGGCTAGTCGGATAGATAGCCATGCACATGATGTTAAAAGAATATCTGCACTACATGTTAGAAATGATAAATTTTGCAATAAGTAATGCACCATTGCCCTACATTTTCCTACTGGGCAGGCCTGCATTACAAAAGTTTGGAAAAATTCCATCAACCATTCATGGCATGATAAAGTTTCCTACCCCAGCTAGCATAGCCACAATCACGACTAGAACATCATGGCCTAAAGAATGCAACCAGGTGGAAAAACCAAAACTGATGGAAGTTCCCAAAGGTGATCCTATAATGGAATTAATTAATGGCCTAAAAAAAGTCATTATTAACAAAAACTTCCCAAAACACCGATGACCATTGGCTCACAATTCCCATCATAGGAAAAAAAAGAAAGTAAACTTATTACTTTACTAGAATAAAACATAGATGTATTTCCATGGCAGAACTCAGACATGATTGGTGTCCCAAGAGATCTAGTTGAACGCGCCCTAAACGCGAATCCCAATATTGTACCAATCCGACAGAAAAAAACGGGGAATGGCCCCAGATAGAAGCAAATTTGCATGCGACCGAGTAAAAAAAATGATCGAAGCAAGGATTGTCAGAGAGGTAAAATAACAGACATGGATCGCTAATCCAGTCATAGTAAAGAAAGGAGATGGATCATGGAGATTGTTAGTTGATTTCAAAGACATCAACAAAGCTTGTCCAAAGGACAATTATTCTTTACCAGAAATTGATTGGAAAGTAGAATCATTAGATGGCTTTACACTGAAATGATTTCTAGACGCATATAAAGGTTATCACCCAATTTCTATGAAAAAAAGTGATGAAGATAAAACAGCTTTTCGTACAGACCAAGGTATATTGTGATTTCAAAAAATGCTATTTGGATTGAAAAATGTTGGGGCAACCTATCAGAGTTTGATTAATAAAGCTTTCAAAGGCCAAGTGGGAAGGAACATAGAAGCCTATGTGGACGTCATAGTCATAAAAGTAACTCAAAATACATCATGTTGGCTGACATAATGGAAATATTCCAAACACTACGTAGCATCAACATGAAACTTAATCCATCCAAATGCATCTTTGGAATGAGAGAAGGAAAATTCTTGGGACATGTTGTCACACCTAGAGGAATCAAAGCCAATCCAAAAAAAGTACAAGCAGACATTGACATGCCATCTCCCACCACTAAAAAGCAAGTCCAGAGCCTAAATGGTAAATTGGCAGCACTTAAACGTTTCTTGTCCAAGTCCGCAGATGGATCCGTTCCTTTTTTCAACACCTTGAAGGGATGCATCAGGAAAAAGGACTTCTCATGGTCTGAAGAAGTAGAAATGGCATTCCAGGAAATTAAGAAGTTCATGGAAATCTCCCAACACTCACAGATCCAATAATCGGGGAGACACTAACTGTATACATGGATGCTTCCAAAGAATGCTTAGCGCAGTTCTAGTGGCCCAAAAGGGAACTTAAAAAATGTCGATCTATTTCATCTGTAGGGCATTGAAGGGTCAGAGGTCAATTACCTATGTTTAGAAAAGCTAGCAGTCTCTTTGGTTCCTGCATCTAGACATTTAAGAGGGCATTTCCAAGGACATCCAATCCAAGTGCTAACAGATTAACCAATCAAACAAGTATTGGGAAAAACGGAAGTATCCAACCGATTAGAAAAATGTGCAATCGAACTTGGAGAACATGAAATTTCTTTCACACCTCGAAACTCGATGAAAGGACAGATCTTGGCAGACTTCTTGGCTGAAATCGAAAGAATGGAAGACACAAAAGAGCCAGCTCTGACAGACGGTCCTCCTTGGACCCCTTTCACATATTGCGCCTCAATTCTAGAAGGATTAGGAGCCGGCATGATACTCATAGATCCATGTAAGAATGAGTATACATGCGCACTTAAGTTTGACTTCCTGACAACCAACAATGAAGCAAAATATGAGGCCCTCTTATCTGAGCTAAAAATAGCCAGGAAGATGGGAGTCCAAAGTATAGAAGTTTTTGTGTATTCCCAGTTAGTGGCCCACCATATCAATGGTAGCTTAGAAGCAAACCAAAGTTCCATGCAACAATACTTGGAAGAGACCAGAAAGGTCATTTCAGAATTCTCAAAATTTACCATAAAAAAATACCAAGAAATCGTAACAAAATAACAGATGCACAGAGCAAGCTCAGCATCTTCCATCGCCCACCTAAAGAAGGAGATATTGGTAGAGGTCCTAACTGAGAAATATATAGTTCCAACAAAGGAAGTGGTCACCATAATGGAAAAAGATTGTTGGATGACTCCAATAACAAACTTTCTTCAAAATGGCCAACTCCCAAAAGATAAACAGTTAGCCAGGAAGGTCAGAATTAAAGCACCAATGTAGGTCCTCATAGACAACTACATGTTCAGGAAGTCATTTTGGGTCCACATCTGAGATCTGTCAGCTCAACATAAGCAAGTGAGCTTATTAAGGATGTACACGGTGGGAGTTGTGGCATTCGTGCAGGCCCTCGCCCAGTAACCACCAAGGTTATGAGACTTGGATACTTTTGGCCATCTATGCATAGAGATGCAAAAGAGGAAATTGAAAAATGTGAATCATGCCAAAGACATGCTTCAGTCTCAAAAATGCCAAAGAAATATCTCATCCCAATCACTACCGATTGGCCATTCTACAAGCGGGGAAACGACATTGGCGGACCGTTTCCCCCTGGAGTAGGTAATGTCAAAACCTCTTAGTGGTTGTGGAGTATTTCACAAAATGGATAGAAGCTAAACCTCTGGCGACTATAACTGGTCCTCGAATGATAAACTTTGTTTGGGAACATATAGTATGTTGATTTGGAGTCCCACATATCCTGGACAGTGATAATGGAAAACAGTTTTCCGACAATCCATTTAAGACTTGGGGTCAGGACATAGACTTCCAACAGCGGTTCACCTCGGTGGCACATCCTTAGGCTAATGGCCAAGTGGAAGTCATGAACAAAGAAATTTTCAAAGGAATAAAGCCAGACCAGGAAAATACGAAAAGGCATGGGTAGACGAAATACCAGGCATCCTGTGGGCACACAGAGCCTCACCTCACAGGTCCACATCTGGAACACCTTTCAATCTCGTTTATGGAACCAAGGCAGTCATCCCACCGGAACTTAGAATCCCTAGCCATCGGATCCTTCACTTTAATCCGGAGCTAAATGAGGAAGCCGTAAGAGAAAAATTGAACATTATCGAAGAGAGAAGAGAAATATCTCTTATCCGACAAGCAGAAAGCCACAGGAAGATGGCCAAGTATTATAGCCAAAAAACCTGTCACACATCTTACAAGATAGGATATCTTGTATGGCGAAAGAATGAATCTATTAGGGTAGAGAACTTGGGCAAACTGGGTCCTACATGGGAAGGCCCGTATAAAGTCCTCGAAGCACATGGAGATGGTTCCTACACCCTTTCTAACCTAGATGGGCAACAATTACCGAGGACATGGAATGCTATGAACTTAATGAGTGGTGTTACGTTTGATATCTCAACATTTCAATACTATTATGAAATCCATCTTCGGCACTTACACACGCTTTCTACCAATACCCACCAAGCTACACCCAGTTGGGTGCTGATTTTTCCTACATGGATTTAACAGTGCCATGGGCACCAAAAGAAAAATAAAAAAATATTCGGCCAACTTGGCATAATCTGGACAACCGGCCAGTCTGGCCGACCTTGATATTTGGACATTCATGCCGACTTTGATATATTGCCAGTCTGGCCCATCTTGATATTTAGCCAGTCTGGCCGAACTTGATATTTGTTAGTCTGTCCAACCTTGATATTTGGCCAGTCTGGCCGAACTTGATTTTTGTCTGTCTGGTCGACCTTGATATTTAAGAGCCGACAAGATCTTGATATTTAACAGGAAACTCATATCATGATATTGGGACAGTCTGGCCGACCTTGATATTTGTCCGCTTCACTCATCGGGGACTTCGTACCAACATTGTAAAACACTCTTAAAGAGCCATACAAGACAATGTCTTTCAGAATAAAAAGTGGTCTGATCTACGTATCCCATAAGGAAATGAAATACCATAAACCCGAGTACAATATTACGCTTGATAGGACGTGGTTATAATCATGTACCTGATATTATCAAGGGAAACAATACCTTTTATTACAAGGTTATACAACAATGCGCATGCACTTTTCTTGCACACATCATATACCAGAACGATATAAACGCATAAGGCCACACATGGATATTTTAGTTCAAGTCATACACATGCGTCATTTGGTACACAACCCTAAATAAGATTTGGGAGAAAATATGTGAGGCAAACATAGACATCTTATGTCTAAGGCAAACGTATATAATTCGTCTTTTTACCTACCGGGAAAAGACAAGCACTTCTTATTGGGAAGCGACACCACTCGCAAGTAAACAAAATAAAGGTTAACCAACATAAGAGATGCACACATCTAGCTATGTCATTGACATGTAAAGGCACAATGCACACCCAAAACGGTGTCATGGACACAACATCCATGATAAAAAGATAAAATGTATTTTTTGCTTGATCATCCAATAAAACATTATTTTTCCACAAACACATTGGACATGGCCAAAACCAACCACACACACACAAGGCAAGCTCGATGCACTTACAAGGACAAGAAAGGCAGAGCTAGGGTTGGAAAAAGCAAATCCAAGGACATACAAGAGCAATGATAGACATGGCCAGCAGACAAGGTCAGACAAAGAAAATCCAAAAAAGGAAACAAAAGACAAGAAGTTAGGCTTCAAAAAACCTTTTTAAAACCTAACTGGGGGGATGATATCGCTCAATTATATGCATATTTTATCACGATATTTGTTATGTTTTTGTGTCAAAACGTAATGGATAAGCCTCGTATTACTTATGTTTGTGTAAAGTTTATGTTTTAGGTGTTTTAACATGTTTGGAGTGAAAAAGAATCATTTTAGGACTAAAAGAGGCGAAATAAGACAAGTTGTAACACCATGATAAAAAGATAAAATGTATTTTTTGCTTGATCATCCAATAAAACATTATTTTTCCACAAACACATTGGACATGGCCAAAACCAACCACACACACACAAGGCAAGCTCGATGCACTTACAAGGTCAAGAAAGGCAGAGCTAGGGTTGGAAAAAGCAAATCCAAGGACATACAAGAGCAATGATAGACATGGCCAGCAGACAAGGTCAGACAAAGAAAATCCAAAAGACGAAACAAAAGACAAGAAGTTAGGCTTCAAAAAACCTTTTTAAAACCTAACTGGGGGGATGATATCGCTCAATTATATGCATATTTTATCGCGATATTTGTTATGTTTTTGTGTCAAAACGTAATGGATAAGCCTCGTATTACTTATGTTTGTATAAAGTTTATGTTTTAGGTGTTTTAACATGTTTGGAGTGAAAAAGAATCATTTTAGGACTAAAAGAGGCGAAATAAGACAAGTTGTAACACCATGATAAAAAGATAAAATGTATTTTTTGCTTGATCATCCAATAAAACATTATTTTTCCACAAACACATTGGACATGGCCAAAACCAACCACACACACACAAGGCAAGCTCGATGCACTTACAAGGTCAAGAAAGGCAGAGCTAGGGTTGGAAAAAGTAAATCCAAGGACATACAAGAGCAATGATAGACATGGCCAGCAGACAAGGTCAGACAAAGAAAATCCAAAAGAGGAAACAAAAGACAAGAAGTTAGGCTTCAAAAAAACTTTTTAAAACCTAACTGGGGGGATGATATCGCTCAATTTTATGCATATTTTATCGCGATATTTGTTATGTTTTTGTGTCAAAACGTAATGGATAAGCCTCGTATTACTTATGTTTGTATAAAGTTTATGTTTTAGGTGTTTTAACATGTTTGGAGTGAAAAAGAATCATTTTAGGACTAAAAGAGGCGAAATAAGACAAGTTGGGAAGCTGCAGGACGCAACACACTGAGGCGCACCTAGAAAAACTGAGGCACACTGAGCAGCATCACAACCCACTGACCCCTAGATGCGCCGCATCTAGAGTGTTATGCGCCGCATTCTTATGCACCAGCAGTTACAAGTCGTTTTTAATGGTTATTCAAGAGGAGAAGTGAAAGGTTTTTGTTTCCAGCTCTTAAGGACGATTTTTGACAGATCACACACCATATTACACACCATCTTGGGGCATCACAATCAGTCTCAAATCATCAAATAATCATCACATAATCATTGGAGATCATCAATCGTAGTAATTTTCGGTTAATTTTAGAAGTAATCTTATGAACACTTTCAGTTTTTCTCATCATCTTGATACTTTGGATACTCATTGGAATTGTTGTTTTCATTTGGTATTGACCTATTTACTCTTTTAATTTAAATTAAATCATGTCTTATTATTATTATTCATGTTTGATAAACATTATGCGTAGCTAATTTCGTTATACGTTTGCTTGGATATGTGATCGTTTGTATGATTAATCTTAAGTATGAAATTGTATAATTATGATGTGTAGAGGTTAATTGGGATCCGTTTGGGTTAAAACTTTAGTTATCTAGTTAAAATTGTTTATACTTTTATTTGGTAATCTAAAAACGGGTATTCGAAAGGAATCCGTAAATTTTTACTAAAATAGAAACGAAATAATCAACCGGTCTATAGTTGATTTAGAGTTTGCGGTATTCGAAAGGAATCGCTAACAACAATTAGAACAAGTATGTGATAACACATACGCTAGTTAATAAATTAAGAGAAATCGGTTTATTGATTAGTAAGCTATTCGAAAGGAAGCTTATAGGTTAATTCTCACACATCGACTTGAAACTTTATACACGGTTATTTTAGGTGTTAACTATATTCGAAAGGAATAGTTACATGGATAAATAATTGGAGAAATCCGGTATTTGAAAGGAACTTAGGATTTTATATTAGAAGTTTATCATCAATTCATACTTAGGAAATGTTTTATCCGTGAACGGTCCAAGCAAGCGTACTTTATCACTATTTGAATTACAAATCACTTTTAGCCGTTTTTACATTAAGTCTTCCTAAGACTAAAACCCACTTGTTACGTGTTATTTGTTACTTTCTCAATTATAAATAGTCCCCATGTTCGAACCCGAAATTTGCCCATACTATACTACGATTGATACGGGTACACTACCCGGTGTCATATCTAGTAAAAAGCTTATTTTCGGAAAACTAGATTTCGCACATCAAGTTTTTGGCGCCGCTGCCGGGGACTTGAGTTAATTGAGATTTTAGTTTTTTTTTTTTTTTGTGTTGGATAGAATTCACGGTATTTTTTTTTGTTAGTTTTGTGATTTTCAGGTTATTATTTGTGGATGTTCACGAGGTCCGAAGGGAAGGAAGTAAACAACCCACTTTCTGACCCGGAAAGGACTTTAAGAAAATAAGGATTTAGAGGAGCGTTATTTAGTGATAAGGAATCTTCCGAAGAGGAAGAGGAATTGGTTTTTGAAGAGGAAATGGCGAAAAATGGAGATGGTAATGCCGTTATTAACCCACCCAACCCATTTGATGAACCTATGATTAACCGAAACCGACCCGTGCCAATCACCCGAGGATCACCAATTATTCCACCGAACGTGGGGAATAGTTTTTCCGTCAAGGGACACCATCATAAAATGATTCAAGAAAACTCCTTTGACCGAAATTCCAAAGCTGACCCGCATAAACATATTGCCACATTTACCAAAATTTGCAAAATGTTTAGGTATGGAGAGGGTTTAAAGGAAGGAGTTATGCTGAGTTTGTTTCCATCATTGTTACGGGGAGAGGCGAGGACATGGTTTTACAAGTTAGAGCCGGAGTCAATTGAGACTTGGGAGGAAATGAGAGAATTATTTGTGACCCGTTTCTTTCTGCCCATCTTGGGTAGGAAATTGCGTAATCAGATTCGAAGCTTCTACCAGTATGATAATGAGACAACAACCGAGGCGTGGATTAGACTTAAGGATCTCTTAAGGAATTGTCATGGGCATGGTCTTGATAAGGAGCAAATAGTTGACATCTTTTACCATGGATTGGATAACCCTCTCAACATGACTTCGATTTAGCGGGTGGTGGAAACTTTTTGTACAAATCACCAAATGACGCACATAGGATGATGGAAGATCAAGTGCAAGCCGGGTTTGCTAGGGATCGATTAAAAAAAAAAGGAAAGTTAGAGGGTCGGTGAATCAACTTAAAGGGAGTAGTGGCGGAAATAATGAGATCGTGAACGAGATCAAGTCACTAGCGGATGAAATGAAGAATAGATTGGGTCGATTGGAAAAGGAAGTTCATTTAGTTACGAATGGGTGTAAGAAATGTGGAGGACCGCACTACACGGAGGATTGTGAGCCAAAAGTTGAAGACGTGAACTATGAAAATTACGGTTATCAAAACCGTAATGATTATCAGAATCGTCAACGACAAGGAGGAGGAAATTTCGGGTATGGTGATCGAAACCAGGATAACAGAATTGAGGGACAAAACCAGTCTAGAAAGAACGAGGATAAAGATTTGAGTTTCCAAGAAATGATGAAAGATTTCATGTATACGTAAAATGCAAAAATTGATTTAATAGCAAACCAAATGAAAGGATTCCACGAGAAGCTTGACCAAATTCAAAGAAATACTCAAGCGAGCATTCAGGATTTGGAGAGGAAGTTTGAAAGAATGAACGATCGGTTATCAAATCAACCAACGGGTCAAATGCCAAGTTCTACCCAACCCAACCCGAGGTCAAACAATTCAAACAATCAAGGAGGTCAATCGAGCCAAGGTCCTAAGTACCAAATACCAAACAATCGGGTGGAGAATGTGAACGCAATTTCTACACGATCGGGTTTTAAGTACGGGGGCGAGAAAGGAAGTGAGTTGAACGGGAACAAAACGGATGAAACTAAACCGTTGCGCATTAGTGAGCCCGTAGACAGCGATTCAGATGAGGAAGAGGAGATCGAAATGGAGAAACGACTCGGGAAAGAACCGAGGTTCCAAGTGAAGAGTAAGGGGCAAAAACGAAAGTCAAAGGAGCTTACAAGCCAAACATCCCTTATCCTCAACGTTTGAAGAAGGAAAAGATTAAAGAACAACATGGTAAACTTTTGGATTTAATTAATTCTTTTCATGTTAATGTTCCTTTGGTCGATTTGATTGTAGGTATGCTGAATTAAAAGAAGTTCATCAAGGATCTCATGAAGGAGAAGGGGAAGGCGATGGAGGATCAAGCGGCTTACCTAAACGCGGAATGCTCGTCGATTGTAAAGAACGACAAGCTTTCACCTAAGCTAAACGATCCAGGGAGTTTCTTAATCACTTGTACTTTTGGTAAAACTTTTCATTGCAATGCCTTAGCTGACTTAAGGGCTAGTATAAATTTAATGCCAAACTCTTTATATATAAAAATTGGCTTTGGGGGTTTTAAGGCCAACAAAAATGAGCATTAAACTAGCCGACCAAACTTTCAAATACCCGCTAGGCATTGTAGAGAACATTTTAGTACAAGTAGGTAGATTCTCATTTCCCGTTGATTTTATTGTGTTGGAAATGGAGGAGGATAACAAAGTGCATTTAATCTTGGGTAGACCATTCTTGAACACCGCGGATGCTATCATCCGTGTGCAAAGTAGGGAAATTTCATTGGGTGTGAATGACGATAGGGAAACCTTTACTTATGAAAAATCTAAAAAACATTCATACTCGACCAATGAAACATGTTTTAGGATAGATGTTATTAATAATGACATGTTTAACCAATATGTGCAGGAATTTCTCGAAGAATAGTTGGATGATGAATTTCACGAGGAAAAGAGTTTAAACGAGGAGTTAAAAGAACTTTGTGGAAAGGATTTGAGGGTTGGAGAAAGTTTTATAAATGGATACATAACGTTAGAGGAGTTTGAGAGAATGTTCGACATTAGCAAGGACCCGGAAAACACAAAGAAAGAGACCGAGGAAGAGCAAAACGGAAGAAAACCCACAAATATGGGATTGATGAGGGGAATGCGGCGCATCACCCATGTGTTGCGGCGCATTCAAGCCTCAGTAAGCCCAGAAATGTGTTCCAACTTGTCTAATGCGGCGTAACCCATTCCGATGTGGGGCATTGAGACCCCAGACCCCGAAAATGACCAAAAAGATGATTTAGAAGCAAAGAATCAAGTGGGGGATGAACCAATGGTCAAAAATGAAGATGGGACACCAAAAACAAACACAAATACACCAATGTAAGAGGAAAGTTTGAAACGGGAATTGGCGGAGCTTAATGGGTGGGAAATGGTGGCGGTTGACAACCCGATTAGTGCAAACATCACTTTGGAGGAAATTGAGGAGTTATTTCATTTGGGAACGAAACCGGTTGTCACCAAAGTAGAGAAAAAGGTTGAAGTCAAGGGGGAGTTGATGCTCGAAAAAGAAATCGTTAAAACAAGTGAAGTGTGCATTAAGCGGAAAATCGATACGGAGCCGAAGTTGAAAGTTAACAAAGACGAGGAGTATGTGAACTTGGATGGCTTAATGAATGGAGAACCAATTGGGAATAGTATGGAAGAAGACAATTATGGGAGAGTTGTTGGAGGTCTTACGGAGCGGAAAGATTGTTTGGTTATGCGGGAAACCAAGGAGTGGCATGACGAATGGGTGAAAACCCGTAACGAGCACGATGTTTCCAACGCTAATATTTTGTTTGATGTTTTTGCTTGTAGGTATATTGGAAAAAGTAATGTGTTGAGAAGTTGGTTTTGGAAGGAAATTGGGGGAAGCCTCGATTTCTAAGTTAGTCGGATTGGGTGAACGGAGGAACGAGTCGAGCTATGGACTCATGACAAAAACAAGCGCTCTACGGGAGGCAACCCGGGTTTTTATTTTCTTTTCTTTTCTTTACTTTTATTTTTGTTTCGTTTGATTATTAGTTTTTAGTTTTTAGTTTCTAGTTTGGAACGCATTCGGGACAATGCGTTAGATAAGTATAGGGGGGACGTCGGGAAATTTGCTAGTTCAATATTCCCTCTCGTATCTATTATGTTTTATTTTGTCCCATTTGAGTCTTATATAAAAAAAATAAATAAAAAAAAATATTTTAAAAATTTTAAAAACGCTTAAACGTCGTTAGGAAGAATGATAGGGGCTTCTATATTTAACTTTATTCCGGTACTTTAACGTGAAATTGTTTAGGAACATCCCTAGTTAATAAAATATCTATAAGTAAGAATTTAGGTTTCTTAGTTTTAGTTCCTTAAATTTCCCCGAAAAATCTAAAATCCGGATAACCGCTAGATATCCTTAGTACCGAGGCCTTGTAGTCCTTGCACCTTTTCGGGGGTAGTTGGGGAATCGTAGTATCACTTAATCCCAAACGAGAGTTAGAGGCGAAGGAAAAGGCCATAGGTCTTTCCCATCAACAAAATTGAACTCATCCTCACTATAACGAAGACTCAAATCCCGTTATAAAAAATGTTCACTTCAAAGAAAATATAAAAATATAAATCTATAATAATTGAAGTGAACAAAAGGGAGAGTAAAGCAAAAAAGATGTAGACTAACCAAAAATTCTCAAAAGAAAGAAGAACCAAAAAATGAAGAAACGGTTTTGTGATATTTTAAGGTTTCCCCATAAAGCAAGGCGGTATAGGGGTCGGCCCGAAAGGCTGATCGCTTCAACTTCGGTTGGATAGTGAGGGAAAATGGGTGGTTATTTAGACATATCAAAACTAGGGGATAAATTAGGAATTAACATTAGGAAATTGCGGTTTTTATTTGCTTAAGTAATTTAGTAGCTTTTGATCTTCGTAGTCGGTTTTACGATCTAGCAGTTTCACGCATATCTTTATTTTGAACACCGGAATGTAGTTAAATGTTAAAGCCCGTGATTCCTTAATTTTTCTTAAGTTGTAATTTTAGAGTTAGTGTGAGTCGGATTTGCTTGGGGACAAGCAAATGCTTAAGTATGGGGGTTTTGATATCGCTCAATTATATACATATTATATCGCGATATGTTATGTTTTTGTGTCAAAACGTAATGGATAAGCCTCGTATTACTTATGTTTGTATAAATTTTATGTTTTAGGTGTTTTAACATGTTTGGAGTGAAAAAGAATCATTTTGGGACTAAAAGATGCGAAATAAGACAAGGTGGGAAGCTGCAGGACGCAACGCACTGAGGCGCACCTAGAAGCACTGAGGCGCACTGAGCAGCATCACAACCCAATGACCCCTAGATGCGCCGCATCTAGGGTGTTATGCGCCGCATTCTTATGCACCAGCAGTTACAAGTCGTTTTTAATGGTTATTCAAGAGGAGAAGTGAAAGGTTTTTTGTTACCAGCTCTTAAGGACGATTTTTGACAGATCACACACCATCTTGGGGCATCACAATCAGTCTCAAATCATCAAATAATCATCACATAATCATTGGAGATCATCAATCGTAGTAATTTTTGGTTAACTTTAGAAGTAATGTTTTGAACACTTTCAGTTTTTCTCATCATCTTGATACTTTGGATACTCATTGGAATTGTTGTTTTCATTTGGTATTGACCTATTTACTCTTTTAATTTCAATTTAATCATGTCTTATTATTATTATTCGTGTTTGATAAACATTATGCATAGCTAATTTCGTTATACGTTTGCTTGGATATGTGATCGTTTGTATAATTAATCTTAAGTATGAAATTGTATGATTATGATGTGTAGAGGTTAATTGGGGATCCGTTTGGGTTAAAACTTTAGTTATCTTGTAAAACTGTTTATACTTTATTTCGTAATCTAAAAACGGGTATTCGAAAGGAATCCGTAAATTTTTACTAAAATAGAAACGAAATAATCAACCGGTCTATAGTTGATTTAGAGTTTGAGGTATTCGAAAGGAATCGCTAACAACAATTAAAACAAGTAAGTGATAACACATACGCTAGTTAATAAATTAAGAGAAATCGGTGTATTGATTAGTAAGCTATTCGAAAGGAATCTTATAGGTTAATTCTCACACATCGACTTGAAACTTTATGCACGGTTATTTTAGGTGTTAACTATATTCGAAAGGAATAGTTACATGGATAAATAATTGGAGAAATCCGGTATTCGAAATGAACTTAGGATTTTATATTAGAAGTTTATCATCAATTCATACTTAGGAAAGGTTTTCTCCGTGAACGGTCCAAGCAAGCGTACTTTATCACTATTTGAATTACAAATCTCTTTTAGACGTTTGGAATTTGATCATCCAATAAAATATTATTTTCCACAAACACATTGGACATGTCCAAAACCAACCACACACACACAAGGCAAGCTCGATGCACTCACAAGGTCAAGAAAGGCAGCGCTAGGGTTGGACAAAGCAAATCCAAGGACATACAACAACAATGATAGATATGGCAAGCAGACAAGGTCAGACAAAGAAAAGCCAAAAGAGGAAACAAAAGACAAGAAGTTAGGCTTCAAAAACCTTTTTTAAAACCTAAGTGGGGGGCATGATAGTGTTAGTAGGGAATTGGCTTAGTAAACCCCAAACACCCTCACACAAACACCATGACATCACAAGGTATGGTCCGGATACGTACACGTACTTAATGACTTATATCCGACTAACATACTCGGTGACCCCACAAGGTTACGCATCGTCCGAAACACCTAAACATGCCCGGTTGGTAAAAGGCCCAACCGCCGGCTGGCAGAATCCAACAGCCAGTTGGATATGACGAAGCTGGTAACTTGTGTCTCGGCTGGCAAAATATCGTCCGACTGACAAATGCGCCCGACTAGCAAAAGCCAACCGCCGGTTGGAGCCCGTCTGACAAACATTGCCCGGACGGTATTATGAGTCCCGTCTAAAAAATATGACCCAGAGGGTACTATGCGTCCCGTATGGCAAATATGGCCCAGACGGCACTGTGCGTCTCGTATGAAAAGTATGGCCGGACGGTATTATACGTCCTGTCTGGCAAAAACATGGCACACCTTCTGGCAAACATGATCCAGACTGTATTATGTCTCCCATCTGGCTGAGTGTAAATGGTCAGACACGAAGCGACTATGGATATTTGCATGACATGATAGCATATACCCTTTTAGGACATGTTGGTAGGAGTCAGCCTTTCTTATTAATTTCTATACATGGAGATAGCCAGACACAACCCTCCCAGCATAGCAGTCATCTTAATACCTAATGAATGTATTCAATTAATACATTAAAACGTTATGCCTGATATAAATTAGAGGTGAACGTTTGATCATTATGCCCGTCATTAATTATAACATAATGATCATTAATAGCCAGTCGTTAAGGCTCCTGAAGGACGTTGGATATAAATACCAACACGGGTATTCCTTTCTCCCATTATCTCCATGTACAACACACAATATTATCATCATCCTCTGCAACACACTACTTACACACAGTAAACGTACACACACTCTATCGTCTTGTTCATACTGCTCGTAGCAAGAACACCACACGACATCACCTTCAACCTTGCTCACCTTAGGTTCGTGAAGAACTTGTTAGGTTTGCACTGATTCAACAGGAAATGCAAGGTTGAATCCACCCAAACATCTTATTTTCGTGTTTGACAATCTTTTAATCAAACAATAATATGTCACAAAAATATGTACAAATAATATGTTTAAGGATAATTTTAGGTTATTTTTGTGACAACCGTCTAATTTCAGGTGAAAACCACATTCTCTATCTTTGACTTAACTGTACATTGATCATATTTTTACTTGTCTCGTAAACGGGCGTGAGTCGGAATCGGAATCGGAATCATAAAATGAACCCTAATACCAAGAAAAAACACTTAGTGAACTTGCCTAAGTTCCTATCTAAAATAACCGGAAACTTGCAACCAACAAAATGCTTAACGTTAAAACAAACGAAAAACGAAAAAGGCAAATCTGCCCTCCAGCACGCCGTGGTGAACCCAGTGCGCCGCGGTGGAGGGTGCTGACAACCAAAAATTCAAAATTTGCTATTTTTCTCAAACGAACCAAACTCGAGGATGCCTCTTTTTGGCCCAGTAAAATGGCCTAGAACCTCCCATTACTTGCTGCAAAGTCCCAACACAAACACAATCCAACACACACACACACAACAAACACTCTTTACTCACTCTCTCTCTCACTCTCAACCAAACTCTCTCAAACTTCTCAAAAATCATAGCCACATTTCAGAAATAATCCATCAAAATCACCACAATAATCACACAAAAATCGTCCATAAACAAGAAGGAAGGAATAAGCTTTCAACTATTTGGGTTAAAATCGTTTTCTAAGCATTTTGGGTCAAAAATCATCAAGAGACTACTTCAATCCTTCCTCAAACCATCATCCATCCGGTAGAAACACTTCCTATCATCTTTATTTACTGATTTAATTCATTGCATGCATCATCTAATAACTAAAAATGAGTTTTTATCAAGATTTGTGACCACTTATGAACAAAAACGGGTTTTGATGAAAGTCACATTAAATCCTTGTTGTTATGAATGAAACCCCAAACTAAACTTGTATTATAAAAGGTTTTACTAGTTTTAGCCATTGCATGTCGACATCTAACTCAAAATAATGAATTTCATCAAAAACGATTTTTGGGTAAAGAATCTGTCTCGGGACCGCGCCACGGTGCCTCCACCGCGAGGCATTCGTAGTGTGACAACCGTCTAAATTTCAGGGGATTCTCAGTTACTTAATCGGTTCGAATCTCTAGTTACTCTTTATCATGTTCATATTGTTCGGGTTCATACTTATTGTGTCTTTTATTGTCGGAACCAAAAGTCCGAATCAACTTATAAATCCTAACACCAAATAAACAATACAAGAACTTGACTAAGTTCATAACGGAAACCAAAAAGATTCTAGTCCTTAACTAATTATAACGGAAAACTTAAAACGTCAAAAAGCTAGATTTTCAATCCAGCCGACGGCTGAATATATTCACCCGGCGGATGAATCCCGCTGTCCAGCTGGACGATGACTCATTTTTGCATGAAAGCTCATTGGACCAACTTTATAACTCGGGACTGGGCAGAAATAACTGGCATTTGTGACCCCCAAGACCAGTCCCCCCCCCCCCCCCCCCCTAATCCCACTCACATTTCACTTTCCATCACAATTCAAACTAACACACACACTAATCTCTCTCACTCTAAACTATCTCTACTCCCTCTCAAGAACACTCAAACAAAGCAGAAATATTTCACTATTATCAGTCCTAAAAACACAAATCCATCCACAAAAATCATACACAAATCGTCCTAGAAGAAAAGGGTAGCAAAAGGAAAGGTTTAAATTGGGTTTTCAAGAAGTTTTTGGAGCTAAATCTCATCCAAACCATCACCTTGCTTTTTCCTCCGGTAGAACTTCTTTATTTTACTCTTTTTACATAAATAATCGGTTGCGTGTAAGATCCACAAACTGAAAACATGTTTTTACAAAGATTTAAAACGTTTTCTTGCTTAAAAACGAGTTTTTATGATAGATCTACATTTTTAACATATGAATCTAAAAGAAACAGTGTTTTGACTCTAAAAATACATATATTTGATAAATATCAGTTTGCATGTCGAATCTAACCGTTAAACAAGCTAAAAATCGGAAAATAAAGAAATCTTGAAACTGGCCTAAGGCTTTTGGCCGGCGGCTGAAGGTTCTCAGCCGACGGCTAAAGTCCAGCCGGCGGCTGAGTACCTCCAGCCGCCGCCTGAATGCTGCTGTTCACTATTTTTGTCGTTTTAAAAGCGTTAAACGTAAAAATAAGCTAAAATAATCTGTCACATAATATATGTTTTGAAGAGCTTACTGTTTTTGGTAAATAAATTGGTTGGAAAGGCTTTTTGAATTGAAACATGTGTATTATCGTTCATAATGATTATATTGGGCATTTTAAAGCAGGAAAGTGTTTTGAAAATGGATTTAAATTTTATAGCGCGGAAGCGCTGCCCAAATTTCACCGTAAAATATTCTTCAATTTCAGTAACTTAATATTTTCGAGACTTACACACTTTGACATTGAACTTGGACACTTTTTGGACTTAATTAGACATATCGGACCCTAAACCGTACACGAACTCGTTTAATCGCACCACCTTCCGTAATAATCTTTTTGGGACAGAATCTAAAATATTAGAACTTAAGGTTTAAAATGTTAAAATGGAACTTTAACATAACCTAATTCATACTAATAATATGTATACGTTATTCCGGTGTTCTAGGTCACTTTTGATCCCCGACGCGTTCCGCTTCGTTTGTGCTTTTAGTACTCTTACTTTACTTCGCAAAACGTGAGTTACAACCCCACCTTGTTTTACTTTTGTGCTTTTAAACATTATTTGGGGGAAACATAAGATATTATGCTTGTAACTTTGAAACTATTTGCGAATTATTGAAACTTTGGAAACTTGCGTGAAACTTTAGAAACTTGAAACATTTTAAACTTATGAAACTCGTAAACTTTGGAAACTTGTACGAAACCTTATTGAACTCTTATGAAACTTTGACTTTGGGAAACTTGGAAACTTGTGAAACTATTATGCGTATATGTGTTGATGCCTTAGCCGGTTAACTAAATTTAGGATACTTGTTAGCGACCAATCCTTGATGAAAATATAAACCCGTAAGAACTTACTGCTACTTTTGGAAACTTTGTTCATTTGCCCCGTTTTTGGTTTAGGAACTTTATACACTATTAGCAATAGCCGTTAGTCATATGGGTATCGATACTTAGGAGCGGTCACTCCTTACTCAGGGTTAGCGACCCAAGTACATATTACTAAGATTCAGTTGGCAACTTTATTGAAACATTTTTGGGCTAGATCAGGACCACACAATCGGTTTAGTGTATACTTACTATTTATATTATGACAAGTGATTGATACGAGTTACTATTTAGTTAAACACATACTCCCTACCCATATACCTTTTTAGCGCCTGGATTCCGCTACAACTTAATTATACGAGTTTTATTTATTTTACTTACTATTTTATATGACGTCACCATTTTCATGTACTTTCTATTTTTGGAAACTTTACCGAAACTCTAAACTGTAACTCACTCACTACTTTATGTAGTTGACACTTTATCTTATGTTTCAGGAAATTAGTGTAACTGTATGGAATGCATGGCAAGGGAAGGGTCACTATGGTTACGTGAGGCGCACAGTGGGAAAAGACCTTTCTATTTTGGGAATTTTATTTTGAAACATTGTACTTGTACTTTATTTAAAACTTGTGAACTGCTTGGTTGTTGAAAGTTGAACTATTTTATTTTTATTGAAATGACTTGAATCGTTTAAATTTGCTTATGACCGTGTAATGATATTCCAGCTCTCACGTTCCGTGTTTCCGCTATAGCGGGGTGTGACAAACTTGGTATCAGAGCACAGGTTATAGTGAAAACGGTTTTGGAAATTTCTAAAAAGTTTTTGAAACCAAACTATAACCAAGGCATTTCGGAAAATCATTATGGGTTCAAAACTTTCGAGAATTAATTTCGCAATTGCATGATTGTTTTTAACTACGCATGGCCTGATCACCCCTGCCTAGTTCAAAATGACTTATGCAAGAACGGAACATAATTACTAATGTTAAACGGTTTTGAGTCAGAAATTCCCGGTCTTACTATTCCCAACCTCACGTGATCGACCCTTACCTGCATTTCCTTACTTATTTTCCTTTAACATTATCTTGCTCATTTACTTACGAAACTTTTTACGTCGCAGATCCGTCATGTCTCAATCGTCACGCTCGCGATCCCCCTCACGATCACAGTCCCGATCCCAGCACCGAGCCGCATCGTCACACGAGCCATCCGAGGGCCATACCGCCTCGGAAAGTCTCCGACACCAGACCACGGACCCCACGGAGGATACCTCCATGGCTGTGTCCAGCAGCATCGGGTCAAGCCGAGGTCGGTTTTACCACCTCCACCGGCCCCCGTTGTCGCGCCACCACAGCGCCGTGGACCACGTGTCGTCACGACGACACGTAAGCAGGTAATTCTTCCGGTTCGGCTACCCGATAGGATGGCGGCGCAGCAGGACGGCCCGTCCAGGCTTGCGCCACCCCATCTTCCATTTGGACACCCCCCTCTCGAGGCTCCACGCACCTCGATGTTGGATCACTACTCGTGGGAGCAACAGCTCGAGCGAGAGGAGATGCAGCGGGCTCGAGACGCGGAGGTAGCTAGGCAGAGGATGCCGCCTACCCCACAGCTACTCCCTCCTACCGCTTTCCTGCACCTTCACCGAGAGGTAAGGGGACTTTCGGAGGAAGCCCAGCAACAAGGGCTGCTCCTCTGTGAGGTCTCCGATGCCGCTCATCGGTTGTCGGAGCAGGCACTGCGACACCTTGATGCCGTCCAGGCCACAGCCCGGACAGTGCAACGTTTGGTCGGAGTTTGTCTGATCATGGGGACCTTGTTGGCGGTTGTCATCGCCAAGATGTTCTTCGAGAGGCGCCGTTAGTTCTTTCCTTCTATTTATGTACTGTAGGCCGATTTGTAATTTTCAAATATATACAACTTCGAGCCACTTTCTTTATTTCCATATTGAATTGTACTGTACTCCTTCTACTTTGAACCTTTACTCAACTTATTATTATATTAATGAATGAAGTTCCATTTCTTTCAACCCGGGGATGATGTGACAACCGTCTAAATTTCAGGTGATTCTCAGTTACTTAATCGGTTCGAATCTCTAGTTACTCTTTATCATTTTCATATTGTTCGGGTTCATACTTATTGTGTCTTTTATTGTCGGAACCAAAAGTCCGAATCAACTTATAAATCCTAACACCAAATAAAAAATACAAGAACTTGACTAAGTTCATAACGGAAACCAAAAAGATTCTAGTCCTTAACTAATTATAACGGAAAACTTAAAACGTCAAAAAGCTGGATTTTCAATCCAGCCGACGGCTGAATCCCGCTGTCCAGCTGGACGATGACTCATTTTTGCATGAAAGCTCATTGGACCAACTTTATAACTCGGGACTGGGTAGAAATAACTGGCATTTGTGACCCCCAAGACCGGTCCCTCCCCCCTAATCCCACTCACATTTCACTTTCCATCACAATTCAAACTAACACACACACACTAATCTCTCTCACTCTAAACTCTCTCTACTCCCTCTCAAGAACACTCAAACAAAGCAGAAATATTTCACTATTATCAGTCCTAAAAACACAAATCCATCCACAAAAATCATACACAAATCGTCCTAGAAGAAAAGGGTAGCAAAAGGAAAGGTTTAAATCGGGTTTTCAAGAAGTTTTTGGAGCTAAATCTCATCCAAACCATCACCTTGCTTTTTCCTCCGGTAGAACTTCTTTAGTTTACTCTTTTTACATAAATAATCGGTTGCATGTAAGATCCATAAACTGAAAACATGTTTTTACAAAGATTTAAAACGTTTTCTTGCTTAAAAACGAGTTTTTATGATAGATCTACATTTTTAACATACGAATCTAAAAGAAACAGTGTTTTGACTCTAAAAATACATATATTTGATAAATATCAGTTTGCATGTCGAATCTAACCGTTAAACAAGCTAAAAATCGGAAAATAAAGCAATCTTGAAACTGGCCGAAGGCTTTTGGCCGGCGGCTGAAGGTTCTCAGCCGACGGCTAAACTCCAGCCGGCGGCTGAGTACCTCCAGTCGCCGCCTGAATGTTGTTGTTCACTATTTTTGTCGTTTTAATAGCGTTAAACGTAAAAATAAGCTAAAATAATTTGAAGAGCTTACTGTTTTTGGTAAATAAATTGGTTGGAAAGGCTTTTTGAATTGAAACATGTGTATTATCGTTCATAATGATTATATTGGGCATTTTAAAGCAGGAAAGTGTTTTGAAAATGGATTTAAATTTTATAGCGCGGAAGCGCTGCCCAAATTTCACCGTAAAATATTCTTCAATTTCAGTAACTTAATATTTTCGAGACTTACACACT
The DNA here is from genome assembly GCA_910822075.1 of Senecio squalidus. Taxonomy (NCBI): domain Eukaryota; kingdom Viridiplantae; phylum Streptophyta; class Magnoliopsida; order Asterales; family Asteraceae; genus Senecio; species Senecio squalidus. The sequence continues at coordinate 45,182,937 of CAJVGC010000582.1, read as the reverse complement.
TTGACATTGAACTTGGACACTTTTTGGACTTAATTGGATATATCGGACCCTAAACCGTACACGAACTCGTTTAATCACACCACCTTCCGTAATAATCTTTTTGGGACATAATCTAAAATATTAGAACTTAAGGTTTAAAATGTTAAAATGGAACTTTAACATAACCTAATTCATACTAATAATATGTATACTTTATTCCGGTGTTCTAGGTCACTTTTGACTTTGAAACTATTATTTGGGGGAAACATAAGATATTATTCTAGGTCACTTTTGAGTTTGAAACTATTATTTTGACTTTAACATAACCTAATTCGCAAACCGTGAGTTACAACCCCACCTTGTTTTACTTTTGTACTTTTAAACATTATTTGGGGCAAACATAAGATATTATGCTTGTAACTTTGAAACTATTTGCGAATTATTGAAACTTTGGAAACTTGCGTGAAACTTTAGAAACTTGAAACATTTTAAACTTATGAAACTCGTAAACTTTGGAAACTTGTACGAAACCTTATTGAACTCTTATGAAACTTTGAACTCTGGGAAACTTGGAAACTTGTGAAACTATTATGCGTATATGTGTTGATGCCTTAGCCGGTTAACTAAATTTAGGATACTTGTTAGCGACCAATCCTTCATGAAAATATAAACCCGTAAGAACTTACTGCTACTTTTGGAAACTTTGTTCATTTGCCCCGTTTTTGGTTCAGGAACTTTATACACTATTAGCAATAGCCGTTAGTCATATGGGTATCGATACTTAGGAGCGGTCACTCCTTACTCAGGGTTAGCGACCCAAGTACATATATATTACTAAGATTCAGTTGGCAACTTTATTGAAACATTTTTGGGCTAGATCAGGACCACACAATCGGTTTAGTGTATACTTACTATTTATATTATGCCAAGTGATTGATACGAGTTACTATTTAGTTAAACACATACTCCCTACGCATATACCTTTTTAGCGCCTGGATTCCGCTACAACTTAATTATACGAGTTTTATTTATTTTACTTGCGTATGTACAAACCTTTTACTATTTACATATATGTTCAAACGTCGCTCCGTTCCTTTTTCATATGACGTCACCATTTTCATGTACTTTCTATTTTTGGAAACTTTACCGAAACTCTATTTTGCGAATTTTATTTTGAAACATTGTACTTGTACTTTATTTAAAACTTGTGAACTGCTTTGTTGTTGAAACTTGAACTATTTTATTTTTATTGAAATGACTTGAATCGTTTAAATTTGCTTATGACCGTGTAATGATATTCCAGCTCTCACGTTCCGTGTTTCCGCTATAGCGGGGTGTGACACGTAGTGAACCAGTGACCGCGGCGCAGTCCCGCCACCGCGAGGCGGTCGTGGTGACCCCTTGACCACGGCGCAGTCCCTCCACCGCGAGGCGGTCGTGGTGCAGACTCGTTACAAAACCTTATTTAAGTCGTAATTAAGCGTAACTCTAAACTTGTTGCTTTAACTTATATTCGAAACTGAATTTACGAACTATAACCTATAATGAGTGTGACTTTTATATAAAGGGACTAAATGAACAAGTTTTATATGACATTGTATTGGTAAATATATGTAATATGTTTATGGAAATTGTTAAGCGGGAAAGTGTTTTAAAATTTGGACTTAATGATTTTGGCGCGGAAGCGTTGCCCGTTTTTCGATAGACCTAACCAACACATATAATAAAAGCATCTCGTTAACTAACAACGTTATAAACGTACAAACATTGGTACTCATTAAAATCTTGGTATTACTATTGGATTCCCGTGATTCCGACCCGTTTCGATCACTCTTCGCGCTCGTAGCTTATCTCCGCAACCCGTGAGTTACAACCCCACTATGTTTTTACTATTTTAAATTACTTATTTAGGGGAAACATAAGATTGTATGTTTACGTAACTTTATTGAAACTATATGCAACTCGTACGAAACTTTTGAAACTTATAGAACTTGTAAACTTTGGAAACTCGTGAAACTTGAAACCCTTGAAACTTATGGAACTTGTAACCTTTGGAAGCTCGTGAAACTCTTGAAACATGTGAAACTTGGAAACTTTGGAAACTTTGGAAACCATGGGAACTTGTGAAACTATTATGCGTTTTATGTGTTAATGCCCCTTAATTGGCTAAACTAAATTTAGGATACTTGTAGGCGAGACCAATCCTTGATGAAAATATAAACCCGTAAGTGCTTACTACTATTTTTAGAAACAGGACTTAATTGCCCCGTTTTTGGTTCGAAACTTTACACACTATTAGCAATAGCCGTTAGTATTATGGGTATCGATACTTAGGAGATGTCACTCCTTGCTTGTGGTTCGCGTCCTAAGCACATACTACTAGATTTAGGTAGAAACTCAATGAAACATTTTGGGGCTAGATCTGACCAGACAATCGGTTTAGTGTAGACTTACCTTTATATTATGCCAAGTAATTGATACAAGTTACTAATTTAGTTAAGCACATAGTACCTACGCATATACTATATTTTAGCGATGGATTCCGCTTCAACTTTTATTATACGAGTTCTATTTTTACTTACGTATGTGCGAAACTCTTTACTATTTATATATATGTTCTAGCGTCGTTCCGTTCCTTTTCACTCATGACATTATTACATATATATATATATATATATATTTCTATTTTGGAAACTTTTATCGAGAAACTCAAAACTGTAACTCACTCACTACATTATGTAGTTGACACTTTATCTTATATTTCAGGAAACTAGTGTAAGTGTAGAAGTGCATGGCAAGGAAGGGTCGGTTTGGTCACGTGAGGCGAAGCTTGGGAAAGACCCCTTTTTGTTTTGGGAATTTATTTGGAAACTTTGTATTTTGTACTTGGATTTAAACTATTAAACTGCTTGGTTGATTTCGGATTATGAACTATTTTATTTTAATGAAATGACTTGAATCGTTTATTTTGCTTATAACCGTGTAATGATATTCCAGCTATCACATTCCGTGTTTCCGCTATAGCGGGGTGTGACAATTTTAAAATGTAATAAGGTTTTATTTGTTAAAGTAATGTATATAGTACATTTCTTATTAACATAAAATCATAATGAACATAATGTATAATTAGTTAAGAATTTTAGTTAAATATTGGAAATTTAAAAATTTGAACAAATTCAGTTTAGGAATCGCTATAGAGGATAATAAATGTAATGAATGATATATAAATCATTAAAATTTAATTATTTGTATTGGTCATTTATAATTATCGATATAAATATAGGAGGTTTATATTTTAGATTTTAAAAATATAAATGACATAATACGTTATAAAATGCGTTTAGAAAATAAAAATAGCAAAATTTTTCATTATAGGATACAAATATGATCAAGAAAATGCTTTTAGATAATATATTTAATAAATTTTGAACATATATGTTTCTTTTTAATTTAAAATTAATAACAATTATTTAGCATTGTAATTTTATAAAATTATAAGAAAAAGGAATAAAAATACAAAATTGTATAATTAATGAGATATGATATTAATAGTTAAATAATAATAATAATAATACGAAATTAAGGAAAAACATTAATTAAAAAACTTTCTCTCTTAAAGAAATCGAAATAATTTTATTAAATTTTCTTTTATATAAAGACGAATTATATAGGGATGAGAGAGGCGGGAAATTGGAGATAGAAGGAGGCTCCATTGTGCAAGATGACATCACCAAATTAGCTTTAGAATTCTATTTTACATAATATATAGATACATCCAGATTGATCATTATAAAACCAAACAAAATGCTCATTAATAGAAGTTTATTTTCATATATATCTTCAGTTTCTTTCGACTATTATTTTCAGTTTATTCGTTTTCACACTCAACAATCATGTGATTACCCTACTTTCCAACATATTCTATGTGCAGTTTCATATATACTTGTTTTTACTTGTTTTACAACTATTTTGTGCTAGTTACAATCTCGGAAATTCTAATCGATTCTTACGGATAAGGCATTGAGATCACATCACATTTGAAGCTTTTCTTCGTGTTTCTCTTTGAGTGATTCGTTTGAGGTTGTTGAAACCACATAAAAATGTTCTTTGCATAATGTGTTTTTTGAGAAGAACGGGTGGGTTAATAAATCTGATAAATGGGTTTGGATATGTTCTAGTTTTGATGTTATATTTTCCAACTTCCTATAAAACTTTTAACCTGTCGGACCTTTTCTAGAGCTAATGAGACGGGATCATTGACATACGAAAGCTCTCCAGTTAACTGAAACTCCGCCACTCACTTATTCTTTTTTTTTGGATCTTCTACCATTATATCAAAATGTATAAATTAAATTGATTTTTCGGAAATCAAACCCTGTTAGAAAAGCAAACATATATAAAGAAACATGATTAGTAATCAAATGATATAAGAGTCAACTAAAAAAGTCAAACCTTACGATTGTGGGACTATAATGATCCAGGGACCAATTTAGATAAGTCATCCTTGCACAATAAAAAAAAATAGATGATCCACAAACATGACAATTTGGAATCTATTTTGATTAAAATGATCTTTGAACCAAACCGAAAGTAGTCAACGGTCATACATATAAGTCAACTTAGACATTTTGGACAGGTGATCGAGAAACATGAAAATTTCAAGATTTTAAAACAAACGATCTAAAGAGCCTATTTATAGAAGTCACACCTTATCAGTGAGAACAAAATGACAAGATTCGACACTCAAATGATCTATGACCCAATTTATAGAAGACAAACCCGAAGAACATATAGAAGTTAAACCTGATGTACATAGAACGGTAAAACCAGAAGAACAAATGATAATATTAAGTTTTCAAGACCTAAATGTTACAAGAACCAAGTGTATAGTATATTCGTCTCTTTTCCTGAAAACTTAGCGCATTGAGATCAGGAAATTTGTTGTTTAATTTCCAATTTCTATTGATTCTTGTGTTAGCTAGCGTTTAAATTCCACCAATGCTTATTTCGTCATCTGTTAATTTATATACATACAAGTAAATATATTTAATCGTGAATACTCTTCTTATTTGAAAATGGAGGGCGATAAACAAGAGTATAATAATGGGAGAGTCTTTTCATTCAAACAATATCCATCATATGATCTTTGTTCACAATTGCTTGTTTATTTAATTTAATATGACCTTATTGAAAACTTGAAATAGCGACAACTACAAAAATTTATTGGCTTGAAACACAAAGTTACAAGAGCTTGAAATCTATATACACATATGAACACTCGATGGAAAATATAATCATAAAATGTTTTCCCTGCCAGTGAGACAAATAAACTCAAAATAAAAATCATAAAAGAGCATCATAAGTCATTTTCCTTAAATATTGAGACACCTCATTGAAATAAATCTTGTTATCATAAGATTTATTGATTATATTTCCTATTTGTAACTGAATTTCTCTAATAACTACTTAAATCATAATTATTATTTTATTTATGCCAAATATCAGTATCTCCTTAAACACCATACATTGGACGACTTAGAGTAATTTCATATTCTTGAGTACACAACATTGAGCGAAACAGATTCGATTTCATAAATTTTACTATCCCCTCGTTTATTAAAATGTTGTTCGGGTCCAAATTTATTCTAACTCAACTAATATATATACACACACACACACATATATATATATATATAGCTACTCGATCACTAGAAGTTTACGTGCGAGTAGTATGTTTTTCCCGCTTCAAAGTCTGCTGGAATAACATCCTGAGCCAGAATTGACTTATTTGTTGGAGACGTGAGCCAGAACGAGAATGGTCCACGAAAAGATGGATTGATGTTTACTGACCAAACTGCACCCCAAATATTTTGCATTTGAATGAAGTGTTTGGAATTCGCATGTCCTATCGCAATGTAGCTAAGTTCACCAAATCCATCTACGAATTCTATTGCACTTGCGAACCAGTCAGGGTTTGTTTTTTCCTCGATCTTGAACGCAATCTTAGTTCTACCGTAGTTGCATGACACCCTGGACATGCATGTTTTGGTCATTTGTAAACACTATAGGAGGATTGAATATTAATTATAATAACAATAATAATAAAGGAAAACTATAACAAAATATATTAATTTACTACAATAACAATAATAATAAAGGAAAAATATAATAACAATAATAATAAAGGAAAACCATAATAAAATATATTTTAAAATACAATACCTATAATATATTGTTGTGGGAGGAACTTTTGTATTAAATAAAGTTACTTGCCAATCATATATCTTGCGACAATTTTATGGTTAAGGTTTTTATGATAATGGGTTTTTACTAATCAACTTATACCTATGATGAAAACTCTATATACAACTATTTTTTTATATGAAAAATTAACCATAATATCTAGGGTGTTAATCAATAGTTTTAAGTGCTATGATTATCCCTTTTCTTTAATCAACATATTTATAAACCTGCGATATTGAATATCAACTTGGCCAAGATCTCGAAGACTATCAGCTTGCCCTGGACTAGCCATTGCACCAAAAGCCGTTCCGCTTAAATCAAAATGGAAGGGAACATTGTCGCATCCACGCGGACACTCATCTGTTATCGTCAATGTAACAGGATTTCCAGAGCAATATGGCTTTCGACTACATTTAATCTGAAAAAAACCAACATCATATATAACTATATCAATAAGTGCATAAACATTAACATAATTAACATTATATTTTAAAAGAAAATTTTGTATACACCTGATAGCAATCCCCACATCCTTTACCATGCAAAAAAATTCTCGAATTTCCGGCTGCTATCATGGATGAGAAAGGAGGTAACTGTACATCATTACCCCATCCACAAGCTCCTCCTATAAAATTCATATTCATATATAATAACATTTTTTTCTCTAAAAATGAAACCAAATAAAAATACAATAATCTATTTATATTGAGATGTAATTACCACTTCCAGCACCATGAGGATCCCCATACCATGTTCCTAAACCGGGCAAAAACTCTTTTTTGTCATTCGCTTTAACCGGGAGTTCAGGGCTAAAGGAAGAAGAATAGCTTACGAAAAGAGATGATAACAAAGTCACAAATATAAAAGTTAAGGGGTTTCTAATTTTCAAGGCCATATTGCATGCAAGTGATCAGTGGATATGTATAACCCTAGTTCATGTATCTACTTATACTAATAATCAAAATTATTATGCTCTTAATGATTATTAAATATCCATATATATTATCATTAACTAAAAGTATATTTCTAATTAATTCCCATTATTTTGTATCTTTCAGTAGATCATCGAAGTGTACGTGGTGAAACATTTTGAGCTTATCCTACGTCACATATTTTTTTGGGGGTAAAGAGGAGGGTACCCCGGTAAAATTTTATAAACAAAAATATACAAATCGTTGATATGACATACCCTTATCGAGAGAAAGAAACTAACAAGACCCTATAACTCGAAAGTTTCTAAAATATATCCAAAACACGACCAAATGTTCTAGACAAAGCAACCCATAAAACATTAGCACTAAACCGTATGTTTATGCCTCAAAAATCCGGTCCAACTTCCAAAACTCCAAAAGCGCCACAATTCCACTAGATCGCTTAAAACGTAAACTTTGTAGTTTAAGAAGAATCACTTCAAGGATTACATTCAACAATATGTTAGTTGAGCGAAAACCTTTTTAGAAATATGATGGTTCCTTTCTTCCCAAATATAATATGTTGATGCACCCACAGTTTGCCTACCAATCACGCTTCTGCATATATTACAATTAGCGATCAACTTTAACCAATTTGTAATATTTGTCCAATTAGGAGTCACTACCTCCATACAGGCAAAATTCCTAATATGATACCATATTTGAGATGAATATGTGCATTCAAAAAATAAATGAGAATGTGAATCTTGAACACACGAACAAAGAAGACATTTCAGATTCATTATATGAGTCGAGCTTGGAACATCTTATAGGATACAAATATGATCAAGAAAATGTTTTTAGATAATATGTTTAATAAATTTTGAACATATATGTTTCTTTTTCTTTTAAAATTAATAACAATTACTTAGCATTGTTATTTTATAAAATTATAAGAAAGAGGAATAAAAATACAAAATTGTATAATTAATGAGATATGATATTAATAGTTAAATAATAATAATATTAATGTGAATCTTGAACACACGAACAAAGAAGACATTTCAGATTCATTATATGAGTCGAGGTTGGAACATCTCATGGTTTAAGATTGTCTTGTGTCTTTAACCGATTACCCATAAGCAACCACACTAGAAAATAATGCCTCGGGATACACTGTGAAAACTACATAATGTTGGACCATGGAACTTCTGGATAAAAGCCTCACAAAGTATTCCATGCAACGTGAACATAATGCTCAACAAGATTATTTGATTCGTCAATCCAACACACCTTGTCACCAACCTGATTATTAAGCATAGGAGGAGCTACGATTTAATTCAAAATAGGGTATTTAATATTCCAAGTCTGGCCAACGCCATCGATTTTCACTAATAACATCACACACTAGAGAACGAGTATTTAAACGAACCAAATGAATATCTCGAAATGAAACTATATTACTAAGTTGGCCAATATTGCACCAAAAACCAAACCACGCAGAAGTTTTTTTACCATCACCAACTTCAGGAAAAATTATCGGTCTAATAATATCTCTAAGTTATAATATATTCCGCCACCCACAACTTGCATCAGCACGGACACGAACTTCCCAAAAACTAGAACTACCAAAACCCCCACCCCAAACCCACGGCTACACACATGCCCACTTCAAAACTCAACCAAACCTTTTCTAAATCATCCACACGCTCACTAAAAAGCCTTAGATCTAAGTTTTAGAAGTTTTGTTAGGTTATTTTCAAGGTAAATTTATGGTACAAACAATAACATATAAACATCTAACATCTAACTTTTATTTTTACTTACTTTCATGCACCTTTACTTTATTTACTATGTTCTCAGGGGAAACCCCTTCTTTTGTTTAATTTCTATGTCTTTATTTTCCTTTTCTATTACAAATCGCCCTATATGTGCGACTATGGCGACTTGGGATGATTATGAATCGGTGTATACAACTTTACTTGATGTTGATACACATATTTGGTGTTAGCAAGGGATAGTAACCCGGAAAGTATGCTAGATCTTCGGATCTATAGATCCCATGAAGATGTTAGTATTTTTACGAGAAACCGATGGCAAAACCCCACCATGAAAATGGCCAAAACCGATTGGGGTTTGGAGTAGGAAGACACAAAGCTAAGGGAAAGGTTTGGATAAATTAAATTGGTAATAAAGATAAGGGAACAAACTTGCATGTTTGTATTAAACTTTGCAACTTTCAAAACACCCACTCATTTAGTACAAGTAATAAAACTAGAATCATGCATGAGTCATCAATGCAAGGTGTGAACATGAAATAATGAAGGAATTGGTGTAAAAACGTTTTGGGAGTCAAGTGCAAAATGGACATAATCTCTCGAAGAAATTAGTCCATTTTCAAATGGGCCATATTTCGGAAACGGTTATACCAATTCTTTAGTTTCTTTTTGAAAATGATAGATTGTGGAGTCTAGTTTTCAGAAAGTACAACCACTCGTTCTAATTCCACTTATTTGGCACTGAAATGGCGTTTAAACCACAAGCTATACAAACTGAGTTTTTATCAAATTATTTTGATCAACTTTACATGGTCACATCTCACTCAAATTTTCTCCAAACATGATGAGACCAGTGGGAAAAGCTAGATATTTTTATTGACTTTATTTAACTACTATGTCATCCCACGAATCCAAACGTGTGAAATCCATCTAAATTTCAAGTGATTTCCCGTCTTCTATATCTTTGAGATATTTGTCATTGTTCTTAACTGCATTTATACCGTAAATGTATGTGTGTCGGAATTTAAATCGGAATCAATAAATGAATCCTAAAACCAAGAAACCACATTATGAACTTTCCTAAGTTCATAACAAGAACGAACGTAAAACTATGATCTAATGCTTAACGATAACGAAAACTTAAAACGAACTTAAGCTGGAACAGCCATCCAACTGATGGCTGAATGATCCAGCCAACGACTGAGGCCCAGCTAGCGGCTGGAGGTGCTCAGCCGGCGGCTAAAATTTCCTGCACCAGCCACTAACGTTTTGGTGAGTCATATTTGCATGTCCATCTATTGGACCAAAACACCAAAAAATGGGGTTGGACCTCAATTTTGTCCAGACCTGGCACCAACAAGACCTTAGCTTTCCCACTAACTCACTTCTTTCATTGTAAGAAAGCAAACACACACACACACACACTCACACACACACACACACACACACACACACACACTTACATACACTCTCTAGAAACTCTCTCTCTCTCTCAACTTTCTCAAAACTCTCTCAAACTACCTCAAAATTCCAGTGAATTTTCAGAAAGAAAACAACAAGAACATCACTAAAATAACCACTAGAATCGTCCTGTTAATCAAGGGAAGCAAGGAGGTGATCATCCAATTGTTACAAAAACATTTTCTCACCATTTTGAAGTTTAACTCTCCATCAAAACATCATCAAATCTTTTCCATCCGAAAAAAAAGCTCTTCTAATGGTTATTATTACTCTCTAAACTCATTGCATGTAACATCAAACATATAAAAACATGTTTTTGTGAAGTTTTATAACCATTTACATACAAAAACGGGTTTTTATAAACTATTACATAAATCTATGTATTTGTGGTTAAAAATCTAAAAGAAACTGAGGTTTGAATATATATTTACATACTTTCACGATTTGTCAGTTGCATGTCGAAATCTAGCTTAAAAATTTGTAAAAATCGCGATAATGGAAAAATGGGAAAACTGGTCACGACCCTCCAGCCGGCGGCTGAAATAATTCAGCCATGCTGAGGTCCAGCTGTCGGCTGACTTATTTCAGCCGTTGGCTAATTCTTGCTGTTGAACAAAATTTCACTTTTACATTTTAACGGTAAAAATCAACGTATAAATAACATCTTCACAGTTTATAAAATGTTATAACAGATTATATATTTTGGAAACATGAGTGATTTGGTTGAGTTTAAATAACAAATCTATCACGTTGTTATATATTGTCATCTTATATATTGAAATGAGCGGGAAAGTGTTGGATAAATTGGACTTAAATTTTTATAGCGCGGAAGCGCTGCCCAAATTTTATTAGACCAATATAACACTTCAGAAACGAAACAATAAAATAACAAAACCTTATTGACCTTGGACATCAAGTGTTTTGGACATATTTGAACTAAACGAAAATTAAACAATATAACAATATTCGGACATACTAAGTTTTCGGTATCAAAGTTAAGCAATGGAGTTGAACTTATAAAATGTTAAAAGAGAATTTAACATAAATCATAATACTTATCCGAGGCTTGGATTTTTTTTTTTAGGGTTTCCTTGATTCCGACGTGTCCCGACTCTCCTTTCACACGCTCATATCTTCGCAATCCGTGAGTTACGTCCCCTATTATTTATTGGTTTTACATAACTCTTTTGGGGGAAACATGAGAATTAAACTTTTATGAACTTATATGCGTATACATTTTTGGCTTGCCACCGCATCGGCACTTGTTCGAACTTATGATTGATTGTATAGCTTCCAACCCTTGATGAGAATATAACATGTTCGTAAGTGCCTACTATCATTTTAAAAAGTAACATTTGTGCCCAGTTTTCGCAACGCACACTATTAGCTTCTTCAGCCGTTTAGTAATTATGGGTATCGATACTTTGGAAAGGACCGTTCCTTAGTTAGATGGCAGTCTAAGTACATATTACTAAGACATAGTCCTCGCAGATAGTGCGGGGTAAGGGGACTCACGATCGGTTAATCGGTTTAGTGTGAACACTTATAGTTATATTATGCCAAGAGGTTGATACAATGTTCCAATCAATAGTTGACTTTTCTTTTACGCATATATATTTGGCGATATATGATTTCGTAAACATTTTACAAGTACTGCAACACTTGTCCGTGAACATTCTTACAAGTATATACTTTTAAGCACTGCATCGCTTCATTTATGTTGAGAAATCTTTTATACTTATATACTTGTCGTAAATCTTTTTAGTCAAGGACTAGAAAACTAAAAACTCACTCACTACTCGTTGTAGTTGACACTTTTTCCATTGTTTTGGGAAATCAAGTGTAAGGACAGAAGTGCATATCGTGGACGGGTCAGGCAAGTCGCGTGAATTATGAATCGGGAGAAGACCTTGTTCAATGTCTATTTTGGGAATGTTATAAAAATGATTAATTATGTACTTATTTAAAGTGAATTGAAGTACACTTGGTTATTTTCAAATTTGTAAGCTTTATATTTTTTTTATGCAAATGACTTGAAACTGTTATGTTCTACTGTGACTCGTGTTACGATATCGATGCTCTTCGCACCTCGTGTTTCCGCTTTAGCGGGTTGTGACAGACTTGGTATCAGGGCACTGGTTATAGTGAATACGGGTTTTCAAATTTTCAAAATTTCAAAACCAAACTATAACCAAGTTTTTTCGGAAAAATTATTTCACGGGTTTAAACTTTAGTGGATTAATTCCGCAATTGCATGAAATGTTTCCAACTACGCGTAATTTGATCAACTACGCCTAGTTCGAAATAAATTATGCGAGAACGGAACATAATTGCTATCGTTAACTGTTTTCGAGTCGAAAATTCCCGGTCTCACTGATTCCCAATTCTCACGTGACTGACCAGTACATGCATTTCTTTTACATTTTTCCTTTTTCCCCCTATACCCAAGTGTACCGTTTATCCGCAGATTCGACATGTCGCAATCGTCACACTCACGCTCACAGTCTCACTCAAACTCGAGGGTTGTCTACTCGCACTGAGTCTCAGACGATTTCACCGCTTCAGAGGCCCAGCACCATGAGACAACCGACCCCACCGAGGAGAGTTCGATGGCTTTCTCCAGTAGCCACGACACGTCCAACTCGAGGACGGTTTTTCCAGTCGCACCACCACCGTCTCCGGCTGCTGGGCCACAACAGTGTGGACCCCGTGTTAGGATGCTTGCTCGTAAAGATGGTTGTCCTCCCGGGCCGCTTTCCAGATCGGATGGTCGGACAGACTCCCGACCCAGCCAGACCCACTACTCCTCATATGTCGATGCCCTCCTAGGACCCGTACGCAGCATTGTGTACTTCGACCATGGACCGTTATCGGTGGGAGCAGCTTCAGGGCTACCAGATGCAGCGTCCCGACGGCGCAGGACCATCCCGACCACCTAAGATGCCGCCTACTCGGAGGTCGCCAGCCGAGTTCCTCGCGGTCCGTCGAGATCTCCAGGGACTCACGGAGGAGGCCGAGCAGCAGGCCCATCTGCTGTTCGAGGTCTCCGGCGCCGCTCACTGGTTGTCGGAGCACTCCATCCGAGTCTCCACTTCGACTCAAGCCACTTCGAGGACGTTTCAGCGCCTCGACAGCGCATGCATGGTGATGAGGACTCTGATTGTCGTCATCTTGGTGAAGATGTTCCTAGAGAGGTGTCGTTAGTTATTTCCTTATTATGTATTGTACTTCAGCTTAAGTTGCATTTTTCCCTTATGTACACAACTTAAAGCTAGTTTCATAGTCGAGCAGGTCGCTGCTCAGCTCAACGCTGACATGCCCAACATGATCGCCCAGATCACTGTTGGGATAAACAACAACATCAACAACCAAAACCAGCAACAACAACAACAGCAACAACAACAACAACAGAAACAATAGCAGCAACAACAACAGGGCGATAACAAGAACCAAAACCAAAACCGCCCCGTTTGCACATATAAGGGCTCTTTGGCTTGTAAGCCAAAGGAGTTTCATGGCACCACTGGTGATGTAGAGCTACTCTCCTGGTTCGAGAGCATCAAATCAGTCCTCACATCAGCCGTTGTGCTGAAACGGAGAAAGTGGAGTATGCTTCTTGTGTACTCCACGGACGGGCCCTGTCATGGTGGAAACTCGTGGTCCAAACCCAAGGACGTGAAGCTGCCTATGCCCTCACATGGGATGAATTCAAGAAGCTCCTTGTCGATGAAAATTGCTCCAAGGGTGAGGTAAAAAAGCTCGCGGCATAGCTCTGGGATCACACGATGTTCGGCAACGACATCGACGGGTACACTACCAGATTCCATGAGCTGGCCCGGCTAGTACCCAGGTTGGTAACCTCAGAGGAAAACCGGATTGACCGGTACATTTCCGGTCTTGTTCCCGAAATCAGGGGAATGGTTATCTCTGCGGAACCATTGACCCTTCAGAGCGTTGTTGTCCTAGCGCACCGGTTGACAAACAACCTCCTCTCCACACCAGCATCCGCCAAGAAAGTGGGAGGTGAGAAAAGAAAGGTTGAACATTAGCCGAGGAGAAGCGACCGAATCAAGAAATCCAAAACCACCTGCAACTATGTGGTGACTGTTACACCCACACCCAGACCACCAACTGGAACCCGAAACTACACTGGGACCAACCCCAAGTGTTTCAAGTGCAACTTCCACCACAACGGGAACTGCCCGGTGTGCCACAAGTGCCAGAAGGTGAGTCACTACTCTAGATACTGCACAGAGGGAACAGACAACGAAGGTAAGAAGCCGGTATGCTTCGAGTGTGGAAGTGACAAACACTTCCTGAACACCTTCCCCAAACTACAAAATGCCCAACCAAATCAAGGTGGGCGAGGTCGCGGTCGTGCATTTGTGGTCACAGCTGAGGAAGCTCGACAGGACCCGAATGCGGTAACGGGTACGTTTTCAGTAAACAATCATTATGCCTCCATACTATTCGATTCAGGAGCTGAGAGAAGCTTGGTGTCCTTAGAATTTAGACCTCTTATTAATTTAGGATCTAAAGTTCTTAAGGATAGCTTCACTATAGAATATGCCAATGGTCAAGAGTTTGAAGCTAAGGATATAATCCTAGGATATTCAATGTGCCTAGCTGATAAGGTTTTCCCCATCGATCTGATTCCCATTGAGCTAAAAAGTTTTGACATCATCGTCGGAATGGACTGGTTATCTCGCTTTCGGGCCAAGATCGTCTGTTTCGACAAATTTATCCGAATACCTCTTTGAGACAGCGAAACCCTCGTTTTACAGGGAGACAAACCTGGACAACAACTCCGCATTGTCTCAATCATGAAAATGCACAAGTACCTCGAGAAGGACTACGATGCTTTCCTAGCGCATGTTGTCGAACATAAACCCAAGGAGAAACGAGTGCAAGACATCCCCGTAGTCAAGGATCATCCAGAGGTTTTTCCAGAGGATTTACCCGAGCTACCACCACCTCGACAAGTGGAATTAAGAATAGACCTCGTTCCTGGTGCAGCACCGGTTTCCAAGACACTGTATCGTCTGGCACCACCTGAAATGCAAGAGCTCTCTGAACAGATGCAGGAACTTCTAGACCATGGTCTTATTCGACCAAGTACGTCCCCCTGGGTAGCCCCAATCCTCTTCGTGACAAAAAAAAGAAAGACGGATCCTTCCGGATGTGCATCGATTACCGCGAACTCAACAAACTGACTATCAAGAACCGATACCCTCTCCCCAGAATCGATGATCTATTCGACCAGTTGCAGGGTGCAACTTACTTATCTAAGATCGATCTCCGTTCAGGGTATCATCAGGTTCGAGTCAGTGAAACCGATATTCCTAAAACCGGTTTCCAAACTCTCTACGGGCATTACGAATTCCTCGTTATGCCATTTGGTCTGACCAACGCACCAGCGGTGTTCATGGATCTGATGAACAGGGTGTGTAAAACGTATCTGGATAAATTTGTGATCGTTTTCATAGAGGACATCGTCATCTACTTACGGAACAAGGAGGATCACGCGAAACACTTGAAACTCATCCTAGAACTCCTTAGGGATCATAAATTGTACGCCAAATTCTCGAAGTGTGAATTCTAGCTCCGAGAGGTACACTTCCTTGGTCATGTGATCAACCAAGAGGGAATTCATGTAGACCAAGAAAAGATCGAGGCGATCGAGAAATGCCAAGCCCCAACGACTCCTACGAAAATCCGACAATTCCTAGGATTGGCTGGCTACTACCAAAGGTTCATTCAGAAGGATAAGGATTTTATTTGGGGCAAAGATCAGGAAGAATCAATCCAGAAGCTCAAACACAAATTTTGCCACCCATTCTGTCCCTACCGGACGGTACGGACAACTTCGTAGCGTATTGCAATGCATCTCATCAATGTCTTGGATGCGTCCTTATGCAAAAAGACAATGTCATCGCATACGCTTCGAGGCAACTGAAGGTACACGAGCAGAATTACACAACACACGAATTAGAGGTGGGAGTTGTCGTGTTCGCATTGAAAATCTGTAGGCATTACTTATATGGTACTAAGTGCACGGTTTTCACGAACCACAAAAGCCTTCAACACATCCTCGATCAGAAAATTCTCAACATGAGGTAATGGAGATGGATTGAACTTCTAAGCGACTACGATAGCGAGATCAAATACCACCCCGGTAAGGAAAAAGTAGTGGCAGATGCCCTGAGTCGGAAGGAAAGGGTAAGGCCATCTCGAGTTAGAGCTTTGGGGATACAGGTTCAGAGAAGCCTACAAACGCGGATCACTAGAGCTCAGCGAGAAGCACTAAAACCCGAGAACCTTAAGGACGAAACCCTGCATAATCACGAGAAGGAATTCGAGCTCAAACCAGACGGAATTCACTACTTCAAGAATCGAGCGTGGATTCCGAAGTCCGAGAGCCTTTGTCACACCCCGCTATAGCGGAAACACGAGGTGCGAAGAGCAAAGATATCATAACACGAGTCATAAAACATAACGGTTTCAAGTCATTTGATTAAGAAAATAAAAGTTACATGTCCTAAAATAACCAAGTATTTAACATTTCAACATAACAAAATACATGATTAAGCGTTTTAACAAAATTCCCAAAATAGTTAATCAGGTCTTCTCCCAATTCCTGATTCACGTGACATGCCTGACCCGTCCACGATATGCACTTCGTTTCCTTACACTTGATTTCCTAAAACATGAGAAAAAGTTTCAACTACATAGAGTAGTGAGTGAGTTATACTTTTCTAGTCCTCGACTAAAATTATTTAAGACAAGTATATAAGTATAAAAGAGTTCTCAATATAAATGAAGCGAATACGGTGCTTAAAAGTACATATACTTGTAAAAATGTTCGCGGGCAAGTAGAGCAATACTTGTAAAAATGGTTGCGGAACTCGTATATCTCTAACTATATACGCGCAACGAAAATGCGTAAAAGAAAAGTAACTATGATTGGAACCATTGTATCAACCTCTTGGCATAATATAGCTATAAGTGTTCACACTAAACCGATTAACCAACCGTGAGGCCCCTTACCCCGCACTATCTACGAGGATTATTTCTGATCTAGTAATATGTACTTAGACTGCCGCCTAAGCAAGGAACGGTTTTTTCCTAGTATCGATACCCATAATTACTAACGACTTAAGAAGCTAATAGTGTGCAACGAACTAAAACTGGGCACGTATGCAATTTTAAAAATGATAGTAGTCACTTACGAAGGTGTTATATTCTCATCAAGGGTTGGAAGTTATACAATCAATCATTAGTCCGAACGAGTGTCGAACGTGGAAATATAAAAAATTTACGCATATAAGTTCATAAAACGTTCATAAGACCGCAAGTTCATAAAATAGTTCAAAATTTCACATGTTCACAAATTAGTTCATAAGTTCGCAATATTGGTTCGTTCTCATGCTTCCCCCAAAATAGTACTAAAAGGTTAAAAGAGTGGGGATGTAACTCCAGTTTGCAAAGGTATGAGTTGTGTACGAAAAGTGGTCGAAGCGTGTCGGAATCACGGAAGTCCTATAAGAATACCAAGATCGAATAAGTACGATGATTACCTTATGTTAATATATCATTTAACATTTTGTAAGTTGTTATCTTTTGCTTAAATTTTAATACCAAAAGTTAATATGTCCAAATATTGCTCTTATTGTTTATCGTACATTTAGTCCAAATATGTCTAAATTCAATATTAGTTCGTTAATTTATTCGTTCGTTTCTGATGTGTTATGACATGGTCTAGCGGAAATTGGGCAACGCTTCCGCGTTATAATATTTATGTCCAAAATTTCTACACTTTCCCGCTTACAATTTTTATAGCAATATTTAACTATATTCACAAACACAACTTAATGGTTATGTGTCACACCCCGCTATAGCGGAAACACGGAATGTGAGAGCTGGAATATCATTACACGGTCATAAGCAAATTTAAACGATTCAAGTCATTTCATTAAAATAAAAAAAAAGTTCAAAGTTTAAATCAACCAAGCAGTTCATAAGTTAATTTCAAGTACAAATACAAAGTTTCAAAATAAAATTCCCAAAATAGAAAGGTCTTTTCCCAAAGTGCGCCTCACGTAACCATAGTGACCCTTCCTTGCCAAGCATTCCAACACTTACACTAATTTCCTGAAACATAAGATAAAGTGTCAACTACATAAAGTAGTGAGTGAGTTACAGTTTAGAGTTTCGATAAAGTTTCCAAAAATAGAAAGTACATGAAAATAGTGACGTCATAAGAAAAAGGAACGGAGCGACATTAGAACATTCATGTAACTAGTAAAAGGTTTGTACACACGTAAGAAAAATAAATAAATAAATAAAACTCGTTTAAATAAAGTTGTAGCGGAATCCAGGCGCTAAAAAGGTATATGCGTAGGGAGTATGTGCTTAACTAAATAGTAACTCGTATCAATCACTTGGCATAATATAAATAGTAAGTATACACTAAACCGATTGTGTGGTCCTGATCTAGCCCAAAAATGTTTCAATAAGTTGCCAACTGAATCTTAGTAATATGTACTTGGGTCGCTAACCCTGAGTAAGGAGTGACCGCTCCTAAGTATCGATACCCATAAAACTAACGGCTATTGCTAATAGTGTATAAAGTTCCTGACCAAAAACGGGGCAAACGAACAAACTTTCCAAAAGTAGCAGTAAGCACTTACGGGTTTATATATTCATCAAGGATTGGTCGCTAAAAAGTATTGTAAATTTAGTTAACCGGCTAAGGCATCAACACATATACGCATAATAGTTTCACAAGTTTCCAAGTTTCCCAAAGTTCAAAGTTTCATAAGAGTTTCATAAGAGTTTCAATAAGGTTTCGTACAAGTTTCCAAAGTTTACGAGTTTCATAAGTTTAAAATGTTTCAAGTTTCTAAAGTTTCACACAAGTTTCCAAAAGTTTCAATAATTCGCAAATAGTTTCAAAAGTTACAAATCATATAATCTTATATTTCCCCCAAATAATGTTTAAAAGAACAAAAGTAAAACAAAGTGGGGTTGTAACTCACGGTTTGCGAAGAAAAGAGATATGAACTAGCACGAAAGAAGCGGAACGCGTCGGGAATCACAAATGACCTAAAACACCGGAATGTTGTACAATTTTTATTAGTATAATTTGAGTTATGTTAAGTTCCAATTTAACATTTTAAATTCCCAATTTCTTATACTTAGATTATGTCCCAAAAATATTATCACGGAAAGTTTGTAAGATTCATGTGTTCGTGTACGTTTTATAGTCCAATAAGTCCAATTATGTCCAAAAGTGTCCAAGTTCAAAGTTAACGTGAATGAGTTATAGGATCCTTAAGTTACTGAAGTTGATGTATATTTTACGGTGAAATTTGGGCAGCGCTTCCGCGCTATAAAAATTATGTCGCTATAAAAATTATGTCCATTTCCAAAACACTTTCCCGCTTTAAGATACACAATATAACTAATACGAACGATAATACACATATTTCAATTCCAAAAGCTTTTCCAAACATTTTATATGTCAAAACATTAGCTTTTCAAGATATATATATATTATGTGACAAATTAGTTTAGCTTATTTTTACGTTTAGAGCTTTTAAAACGACGAATATGGCGAACAGCAGCATTCAGGCGGCGGCTGGAGACACTCAGCCGCCGGCTGGACTTTAGCCGTCAACCTTCAGCCGCCGGCCAAAAGCCTTAGGCCAGTTTCAATATTACGTTATTTTTCGATTTTTAGCTTGTTTCACGGTTAGATTCGACATGCAAACTGTTATAAACCAAATATATGTGTTTTTAAAGTAAAGTCACTGTTTCTTTTAGATTTATATGTTAAAAATGTAGATCTATCATAAAAACCCGTTTTTAAGCAAGAAAACGTTTTAAATCTTTGTAAAAACATATTTTCAGTTTATGGATCTTACATGCAACCGATTATTTATATAAAAACAGTAAAAAGAAAGTGTTTTACCGAAGGAAAAAGCAAAATGACGGTTGGATGAGTTTCTAGCTTCAAAAGTGTTGGACAAGTTCTTCAAAAACCCGATTTAAACCTTTCCTTTTGCTACCCTTTGCTCTTGGAACGATTTGTGTATGATTGATGGTCGATTTATGTGTGTTTATGGACTGTTTTATGGTGCAAAGTTTTTGGATTTAATATGAGTTTAGAGGGAATTTCTAGAGAGAGAGTTATGTGTGTGTGTTTTGTGTGTGTTAATTTGAAAATGAAATGATAGATGAAATGAAAGTGGAATTAGGGGGGAGGGACTGGCCTTGGGGGTCTCAATGGCAGTTAATTCTGCCCCAATCCCGAGTTGGCCACTATCTTTTCATGCAAAAATGAGTCATCGTCCAACTGGACAACGGGATTCAGCCGCCGGCTGAATATATCCAGCCGCTGACGTTTTAAGTTTTCCGTTATAATTAGTTAAGGACTAGAATCTTTTTGGTTTCCGTTATGAACTTAGTCAAGTTCTTGTATTGTTTAATTGGTGTTAGGATTTATAAATTGATTCCGACTTTTGGTTCCGACAATAGAGGACACAATAATTACGAACCCGAACAATATGAACATGATAAAAGAGTAACTAGAGAATCGAACCGATTGAGTAACTGAGAATCACCTGAAATTTAGATGGTTGTCACATCATCCCCGGGTTGAAAGAAATTTCGTCCCGAAATTTGACTCGTCCCATCAGGTAGAAGTATCTTTGAACAAATGCGGATACTTTTGACGTATCTGGTCTTCACGTTCCCATGTGAATTCGTGACCACGTCGGGAGTTCCAACGAACCCTGACAATAGGAACTCGGCTTTGCCTGAGTTGCTTGACCTCTCGATCTACAACTTCAAGCGGTTCCTCGATGAAATTGAGCTTGTTGTCGATCATGACCTCGTCGAGTGGGATGACGATGGTCTCATCAGATAGGCACGTTTTCAAGTGCGAGACATGGAACACGTTATGAACATTGGAAAGAACTGGCGGGAGTTGGAGTCGATATGCTACTGGACCAATACGCTCGATAACTTCAAACGGTCCTGTGTACCTCGGGCTTAGCTTGTCGCGTTTCCCGAAGCGAACTACCCCTTTCCATGGCGATACTTTAAGGAGCACCCGATCGCCAACCTGGAACTCAAGGGGTTTCCTTCGGTTATCGGCGTAGCTCTTCAGCCGAGTACGGGACGTCTTCAGTCGCTCTCTGATGGTGGTGATCTTGTCGATGGTTTCTTGAACAATGTCGAGCCTTGTGAGCTGTCGATCACCAGCTTCTAGCCAACAAAGCGGCGATCGGCACTTGCGTCCATATAAGGCCTCGAACGGGGCAAACTTAATGCTCGCATGGTAGCTGTTGTTGTACGAAAACTCAACCAATGGAAGATGAGTATCCCAACTTCCTCCAAAGTCAACTACGCATGCTCTAAGCATATCCTCAAGCGTTTGGATCGTCCTCCCGCTTTGACCGTCGGTCTGAGGGTGGTAAGTTGTGCTAAGATCTAGTCGCGTCCCGAGAGAGTTTTGAACCGTCTATCCCTGTCAGAAATGATGGAGAGAGGTGTGCCGTGAGATGATCTTGTTGATGTAGATTTGCGCGAACTTCTCCATCGAATGGGTTTCTCGCACCGGCATAAAGTGAGCAGACTTCGTCAAACGGTCCACAATTACCCAAATTGTGTCGTTACCCTTTGCCGTCCTGGGTAACTTGGTAATGAAGTCCGTGGAGATTTGCTCCCACTTCCACATAGGAATCTCCGGTTGCTGCAATAGTCCTGAAGGTTTCTGATATTCCGCCTTGACCTTGGAGCAAGTAAGACACTTGGCTACGTACAAGGCGATATCTTTCTTCATGCCCGGCCACCAGTAATACTCCCTAAGGTCCTTGTACAACTTGTCGGATCCTGGGTGAATGGAGTATCGGGAACGGTGGCCCTCATCCAAGATTAGTTTTCGAAGATCCTCGGACTTCGGAATCCATGCTCGGCGCTTGAAGTAGTGAATTCCGTCGGATTTGCGTTCGAACTCTGTCTCATGATTGTGCAAAGTTTCTCCCTTTAGGTTCTCGGGCTTCAATGCTTCTCGCTGAGCCTCGGCGATTTGCGTTTGAAGGTTAGTCTGAATCTGGATACCTAAAGCTCTTACCCGAGATGGTCTCACCCTTTCCTTCCGACTTAGGGCGTCTGCTACTACGTTTGCTTTACCTGGGTGGTACTTGATCTCGCAATCGTAGTCACTCAGCAGTTCGATCCATCTCCTCTGCCTCATGTTGAGCATCTTCTGGTCTAGGATGTGTTGAAGGCTCTTATGATCCGTGAAAACCGTGCATTTAGTCCCATACAGATAGTGTCTCCAGATCTTTAGTGCAAACACGACTGCTCCCAGCTCTAGGGCGTGAGTACTATAGTTCTGTTCGTGAACCTTGAGTTGTCTTGAAGCGTAGGCGATGACTTTGTCCTTCTGCATAAGGACACACCCAAGTCCTTGATGGGATGCATCGCAGAATACTACGAAGTTATCCGTACCCTCTGGTAGAGACAAAATTGGTGCGTGGCAAAGCTGGCGCTTAAGTTTCTGGAAGGATTCCTCTTGCTTCGTACCCAAAACAAAATCCTTATCCTTCTGAGTGAGCTCGGTGAGTGGCTTAGCGATCTTCGAGAAATTCTCGATGAACCTTCGATAATAGCCGGCCAACCCTAGGAATTGACGAATTTCCGTAGGAGTCGTCGGGGCTTGCCATTTCTCGATCACTTCTATCTTAGCCGGATCCACATGGATCCCGTCTTGGTTGACCACATGACCAAGGAAATGTACTTCCCGGAGCCAAAATTCACACTTAGAGAATTTGGCGTACAGTTTCTGTTCTCTGAGGAGTTCTAAGATGAGTTTCAGATGTTTCGCGTGATCCTCTTTGTTTCTCGAGTAGATAAGAATGTCGTCAATGAACACGATCACGAATTTGTCCAAATAAGGTCTACACACCCTGTTCATCAAGTCCATGAACACCGCTGGTGCGTTGGTTAGACCGAATGGCATGACAAGGAATTCGTAATGACCGTAACGGGTACAAAAAGCGGTTTTTGGAATATCGGTCTCGCTGACACGAACCTGATGATAACCCGAACGGAGGTCGATTTTTGAGAAATAAGTTGCACCCCGCAACTGGTCGAAAAGGTCATCGATCCTCGGGAGTGGGTATCGGTTCTTGACGGTCAGCTTGTTCAGTTCACGGTAGTCGATGCACATACGGAAGGATCTGTCTTTCTTTTTAACGAAGAGTATGGGGGCTCCCCAGGGGGACGAGCTAGGACGAATAAGACCATGATCCAAAAATTCCTGAAGTTGTTTGGATAGCTCTTGCATTTCCGGTGGGGCTAGACGGTACGGTGTCCTAGCGACCGGGGCTGCACCAGGAATGAGGTCTATCCGGAATTCCACTTGTCGAAGCGGAGGTAGCCCGGGAAAATCTTTGCGAAAGACTTCAGGGTGATCCTTGACTACTGGAATATCTTGAATACGGATCTCTTTGGGTTTACGTTCGACAACGTGAGAAAGAAACGCGTCACAGTCCTTCTCGAGGTACGTACGCATTTTTATGGACGACACGAGACGGAGTGAATGTCCGGGTTTGTCTCCTTGAACAACTAAGGTTTCAGTGTCGGAAAGAGGGATGCGGATGAGTTTGTCAAAACAGACGATTTCGGCTCGGAAACGAGAGAGCCAGTCCATTCCGACGATAACATCAAAGCTTTTCAGCTCGATTGGAATTAAATCAATAGGGAAGGTTTTATCGGACAGGCATATGGAACATCCTATGATTATATCCTTAGCTTTGAACTCCTGACCGTTAGCGTACTCTATGGTGAAGCTATCCTTAAGAACCTTAGATCCTAAGTTAATAAGGGGTCTAAATTCTAAGGACACAAAGCTTCTTTCGGCTCCAGAATCGAACAAAACGGATGCATAATGGTTATTAACAGGAAACGTACCGTTCACCGCATTCGGGTCCTGTCGAGCCTCCTCAGCTGTGAGTGCGAATGCCACTTCCTCGACCTCGCCCGCCTTGGTTGGGTTGGGCGTTTCGGAGTCTTGGGCAAGCATTCCGGAGGTGCTGGTCACTTCCGCACTCGAAGCACACCGGCTTTTGACCTGGAGCTGCCAACTTGTCCGAGCAATACTTAGCAAAGTACCCTTCCTTCTGGCACCTCAAACACACGGGGCATTTACCGTGGTGGTGGAAATTTCACTTGTTGCACTTGGGGTTCGTCCCCGTGTATCGATTTCCAGCTGGTGGAGGTGGCGGTGGCGGTGCTACAACTGCTATGGCAAGATTGCGGGTGGTCTTCCTCTTCTTGTTCCTATCACTCTGCCTTGGAGTCTGGTCAGACTTTCTTTTCTCACCCGACTTCTTCTTGGATGAGGTAGGAGCGGTGAGTAGGTTGCTTGTGAGGCGGTGAGCTAGGATGATGGCACTCTGGAGGGTCTGGGGTTCCTTAGTGAGAACCATTCCCCTGATTTCAGGAACAAGACCGGAGACGTACATGTCAATCTTGTTCTCTTCGGGAGTCACTAGCCTTGGGACCAGTCGGGCCAACTCATGGAATCGGGCAGTGTACCCTTCGATGTCGTTTCCGATCATCTCAAGATCCTAGAGCTCGGCTTCGAACTTTTTAATTTCCCCTTTGGGGCAGTACTCCTCAATTAGGAGGTTCTTGAATTGTTCCAAGGTGAGAGCATAATCGGTCTCACGTCCCCTATTGCGGACCACATTGTTCCACCAAGTCAGTGCTTTCCCATGCAATACGCAGGAGGCGTACTGCACTTTCATATCTTCAGCACATCCACTGATGTGCAGCACCGACTCGATGCTCTCGAACCATGATACCAGGCCTACGGAACCAGTTGTGCCATGGAATTCCTTGGGCTTGCAGGCCATGAAACTCTTGTAGGTGCAAGCTGGTGGGTTTGGGTGTTGGTTCTGATTCTGATGGTTGTTCTGCTGTTGCTGCCGCTGTTGTTGCTGTTGCTGCTGTTGCTGTTGCTGTTGCTGTTGTTGTTGTTATTGTTGCTGTTGTTGCTGTTGCTGATGCTGGTGGTGGTTGTTGACATTGGCATTGATCCCCGCAGTGATCTGGGAGATCATGTTGGGCATCGCTGCGTTCAACTGCTCAGCGACTTGTTCAGCGATGATGCTAGCATTGGTTCGGGGTGCCATGATTCTACAATAGATAACAGATTCAGTTTAGAACGCACGATTAGAATATGATAAGAATTGAATTCATGAACAAGTTAAGAATCACACAAGAGTAAGGTAATGGAACAGATAGTACACGCATGACAAGGTTTCAAGAGATTCACACGACAAGGATTCATACGTAAGAAAATGAGTCAACACAGTACAAGATTCACAAGACAAGTTAATAATAGATAATAATAAATGGAACTTCATTCATTAATATAATAATAAGTTGAGTACAAGGTTTAGAGTAAAAGAAGTACAGTACAATACAATATGGAAATAAAGAAAGTGGCGCGAAGCTGTGTACATTTGAAAATTACAATTCGGCCTACAATACATAAATAGAAGGAGAAAACTAGTGACGTTTCTCTAGGAGCATCTTGGCCATCATGACCACGATCAAGGTTCCCATTACCAGACACGCCCCTACGAGATGCTGCACAGTTCGTACCGTGGCTCGTGTCGATGCGATAACTCGCAGTGCCTGCTCGGACAAATGGTGCGCCGCGTCGGTGACTTTGCTGGTGAGGAGTCCTTGTTGTTGGTTCTCCTCTGCGAGTGCCCGAACCTCGTGGTGCAGGTGCAGGAATGCGGCCGGTGGGGGTGACTGGAGAGTGGGTGGCATCATAGGTAGGGAGGTTCCGGCCTCCTGAGCACGTCACCGCTTCTCAAGGAACTGACGTTCCAACGCATAGCGTTCCATTACCGGAGTGCGCAGGGCGGGGTCGTAATGTTCCACAAAGGACTGAGGAGGTGCGGGTCGAAACGGGCCCGGCTGCTGGCGTGCTGTCAACCTAGCGCGGAGCCCTTGGGGCTGCGGTGGTACAGTGACGGGCGCTGGTAGAGGGGGTGGAAGCACAGATCTCGGGCTGGATCCTTGACTGCTACTGATCGTCATCGATGTGTCCTCTGTCGGGTCAGTCGTCTGGTGACGCTGACTATCAGATGCCGTGTGGCCCTCGGAAGGTTCGTTCGGTGGGGAAACGGCTCGCGAGAGGGATCGTGACTGAGATCGTGAACGAGATAACTGAGACATGACAGATCTGCGACGTAAAGAGTTTCGTAAGTACATGAACAAGATAACGTTAAAGGCAAATGAGTAAGGAATGCAGGTAAGGGTCAATCACGTGAGGTTGGGAATAGTAAGACCGTGAATTTTTCGACTCAAAACCGTTTATCTTTAGTAATTATGTTCCGTTCTTGCATAAGCCATTTTGAACTAGGCAGGGGTGATCACGCCATGCGTAGTTAAAAACAATCATGCAATTGCGAAATTAATTCTCTAAAGTTTTGAACCCATAATGATTTTCCGAAAAGCCTTGGTTATAGTTTGGTTTCAAAAACTTTTTAGAAATTTCTAAAACCGTTTTCACTATAACCTGTGCTCTGATACCAAGTCTGTCACACCCCGCTATAGCGGAAACACGAAATGTGAGAGCTGGAATATCATTACACGGTCATAAGCAAATTTAAACGATTCAAGTCATTTCATTAAAATAAAACAAAGTTCAAAGTTTAAATCAACCAAGCAGTTCATAAGTTAATTCCAAGTACAAATACAAAGTTTCAAACTAAAATTCCCAAAATAGAAAGGTCTTTTCCCAAAGTGCGCCTCACGTAACCATAGTGACCCTTCCTTGCCAAGCATTTCAACACTTACACTAATTTCCTGAAACATAAGATAAAGTGTCAACTACATAAAGTAGTGAGTGAGTTACAGTTTAGAGTTTCGATAAAGTTTCCGAAAATAGAAAGTACATGAAAATAGTGACGTCATAAGAAAAAGGAACGGAGCGACGTTAGAACATTCATGTAACTAGTAAAAGGTTTGTACACACGTAAGAAAAATAAATAAATAAATAAATAAATAAACCTCGTATAAATAAAGTTGTAGCGGAATCCAGGCGCTAAAAAGGTATATGCGTAGGGAGTATGTGCTTAACTAAATAGTAACTCGTATCAATCACTTGGCATAATATAAATAGTAAGTATACACTAAACCAATTGTGTGGTCCTGATCTAGCCCAAAAATGTTTCAATAAGTTGCCAACTGAATCTTAGTAATATGTACTTGGGTCGCTAACCCTGAGTAAGGAGTGACCGCTCCTAAGTATCGATACCCATAAAACTAACGGCTATTGCTAATAGTGTATAAAGTTCCTGAACCAAAAACGGGGCAAATGAACAAAGTTTCCAAAAGTAGCGGTAAGCACTTACGGGTTTATATATTCATCAAGGATTGGTCGCTAACAAGTATCCTAAATTTAGTTAACCGGCTAAGGCATCAACACATATACGCATAATAGTTTCACAAGTTTCCAAGTTTCCCAAAGTTCAAAGTTTCATAAGAGTTTCAATAAGGTTTCGTACAAGTTTCCAAAGTTTACGAGTTTCATAAGTTTAAAATGTTTCAAGTTTCTAAAGTTTCACACAAGTTTCCAAAATTTTCAATAATTCGCAAATAGTTTCAAAAGTTACAAAGCATATAATCTTATGTTTCCCCCAAATAATGTTTAAAAGAACAAAAGTAAAACAAAGTGGGGTTGTAACTCACGATTTGCGAAGAAAAGAGATATGAACTAGCACGAAAGAAGCGGAACGCGTCGGGAATCACAAATGACCTAAAACACCGGAATGTTGTACAAGTTTTATTAGTATAATTTGAGTTATGTTAAGTTCCAATTTAACCTTTTAAATTCCCAATTTCTTATACTTAGATTCTGTCCCAAAAAGATTATCACGGAAAGTTTGTAAGATTCATGTGTTCGTGTACGTTTTATAGTCCAATAAGTCCAATTATGTCAAAAAGTGTCCAAGTTCAAAGTTAACGTGAATGAGTTATAGGATCCTTAAGTTACTGAAGTTGGTGTATATTTTACGGTGAAATTTGGGCAGCGCTTCCGCGCTATAAAAATTATGTCCATTTCCAAAACACTTTCCCGCTTTAAGATACACAATATAACTAATACGAACGATAATACACATATTTCAATTCCAAAAGCTTTTCCAAACATTTTATATGTCAAAACAGTAGCTTTTCAAGATATATATATATATATATATTCTGTGACAAATTAGTTTAGCTTATTTTTACGTTTAGAGCTTTTAAAACGATGAATATGGCGAACAGCAGCATTCAGGCGGCGGCTGGAGACACTCATCCGCCGGCTGGACTTTAGCCGTCGGCTGAGAACCTTCAGCCGCCGGCCAAAAGCCTTCGGCCAGTTTCAATATTACGTTATGTTTCGATTTTTAGCTTGTTTCACGGTTAGATTCGACATGCAAACTGTTATAAACCAAATATATGTGTTTTTAAAGTAAAATCACTGTTTCTTTTAGATTTATATGTTAAAAATGTAGATCTATCATAAAAACCCGTTTTTAAGCAAGAAAACGTTTTAAATCTTTGTAAAAACATATTTTGAGTTTATGGATCTTACATGCAACCGATTATTTATATAAAAACAGTAAAAAGAAAGTGTTTTACCGAAGGAAAAAGCAAAATGACGGTTGGATGAGTTTCTAGCTTCAAAAGTGTTGGACAAGTTCTTCAAAAACCCGATTTAAACCTTTCCTTTTGCTACCCTTTGCTCTTGGAACGATTTGTGTATGATTGATGGTCGATTTATGTGTGTTTATGGACTGTTTTATGGTGCAAAGTTTTTGGATTTAATATGAGTTTAGAGGGAATTTCTAGAGAGAGAGTTATGTGTGTGTTAATTTGAAAATGAAATGATAGATGAAATGAAAGTGGAATTAGGGGGGAGGGACTGGCCTTGGGGGTCTCAATGGCAGTAAATTCTGCCCCAATCCCGAGTTGGCCACTATCTTTTCATGCAAAAATGAGTCATCGTCCAGCTGGACAGCGGGATTCAGCCGCCGGCTTAATATATCCAGCGGCCGGCTGGATTGGAATTCCAGCCTTTTGACGTTTTAAGTTTTCCGTTATAATTAGTTAAGGACTAGAATCTTTTTGGTTTCCGTTATGAACTTAGTCAAGTTCTTGTATTGTTTAATTGGTGTTAGGATTTATAAATTGATTCCGACTTTTGGTTCCGACAATAGAGGACACAATAATTACGAACCCGAACAATATGAACATGATAAAAGAGTAACTAGAATATCGAACCGATTGAGTAACTGAGAATCACCTAAAATTTAGACGGTTGTCACATTATGAGTCAAATTACTCACCTTAAACACAAGTATTTGTTCATTACAGTTGCTTATATTCAGATTCAAGAGAATAGGTTCAACGTGACGATTTTTATCAATTTAACAACGATTTTTGGAGCTGTCAGCAGCTCGGTGCGCAGCACTGGTTTATAGGTGTTGCGCACCTGCTGCCTGAACTTCTCCAAAATTCATTGGAAGATTTTTTTACCGGAGTGAAAGCTTTGGGGGTGATTTGTTGGAGATTTAAGCTTCAAAAGTGTAGAAAACGTCTATGCAACCCCAAATAAGTGAACCATTTGCTACCCTTGCTTATTAGAACAATTTTTGTGGAGTTTTAATGGTGATTTTAACTACCAAAGTGACTGTAAATAATGGGGCTTTAAAGAGAATTTGTATGAAGTGTGTGTGATTGTGATTGTGATGTTACAAATGAGAGAAAAGAGAAGGAAAATGGGTTAAAAGACTCAATTCCTGCAACTTTGGGAGGTCCTCTCGTGTGTGGACAAGTATGGCTTTGGTGTTACATGCAGAAATGAGTCATGGAACCTAAAAAAAAAAGTTGTCATGGGCACCAGTACGTCGCACCCAGCCCTTAGTGTGGCGCAACGGGCAGTTTTTTGGGATTTTCCGTTTTTCAGTTTTCGTTATCGTTAAGCTTTTTCGTTCGTTGAAAGTTTACGATTTGTTATTAAATGAACTTAGGCAAGTTCATTATGTGGTTTCTTGGTATTAGGATTCATTTATTGATTCCGATTCAATTCCGGCACAAACACGTTTACGGTAAAAGAACAGTTACAGATATCTCAAGGATATAGAATACGGAATTCACCTGAAATTTAGACGGTTGTCACAGCCTTTGAAAACTCATATTGGATGAGGGCCACCTTTCCCGATACTCTATCCACCCTTGATCCGACAAGTTGTACAAGGATCTCCGGGAATACTACTGGTGGCCGGGCACGAAGAAGGAAATTTCCTTGTACGTGGCTAAGTGTCTTACGTGCTCCAAGGTGAAGGCGGAATATCAGAACCTCTCAGGCCTACTTCAGCATTCGGAGATCCCCTTGTGGAAATGGGAACAAATCTCCATAGACTTCGTCACCAAGTTACCCCGGCAAAGTGGTAATGACATGATTTGGGTTATCGTGGATCGGTTGACAAAATCCGCACACTTTCTACCGGTACGAGAGAACTACTCGATGGAAAAGTTCGCTCGGGTATACATCAACGAGATCGTCTCTCGTCACGCCTCTCTCCATTATCTCCGACAGGGATAGTCGATTCACGTCCCGATTTTGGAATGCACTTCAAAAATCTCTCGGGACGCGACTAGACCTTAGCACAGCCTACCATTCCCAGACCGATGGTCAGAGTGAAAGGACTATTCAAACGCTTGAAGATATGCTAAGAGCGTGTGTAGTTGACTTCGGAGGAAGTTGGGATGCTCACTTTCATTTGGTCGAGTTCTCCTACAATAACAGCTACCACACTAGCATCAAGTGTGCACCATTCGAGGCCTTATACGGACGCAAGTGTCGGTCACAACTTTGTTGGCTTGAAGCCGGTGATCGACAACTAACAAGGCTCGATATCGTCCAGGAAACCATAGACAAGATCACTACTATTCGGGAAAGGCTGAAGACATCCCATACCCGGCAGAAGATGTCACACCCCGCTAAAGCGGAAACACGAGATGTGAAGAGCAAAGAATGTTTTCACGAGTTATACCAAAAGTAAATGGTTCAAGTCATTTAAATTGAAGTTAAAAAGTACCAATGTTCAAAAGATACAACCAAGATTCATAAGTTTAACACGACAAATACATAATAAAGTATTTTAATAAAAATTCCCAAATAACAAAGGCCTTTTCCCGAGTTACACTTCACATAACTAGCTTGACCCGCCTGAGCAATGCCCTTCATGACTTACGCTTAGTTTCCTGAAACATGAGATCAAGTGTCAACTACGAAATGTAGTGAGTGAGTTACAGTTTATAAGTTTTTGAAAATGTTCTGACAAAAGTTCCGACAAGTATATATATAGTATAAGGTTCTCTTAAAAGAAGATAGCGGATGAAAATGCTTAAAATATATATATACTGTTATAGTAGTTCAAAGACAAATAGCTCAATATTTGTAAAAGTTCAAGTTGCGTAAATAAATAATCTTAGTTCAAACCAGTGCCGAGTAAATTGGGTAAACCATTAAGCCGAGTATAGGGGGAAAGCCATAGCCAATTAACGGGGGCAAGCCAGTAAGCCGAGTAAAGGTGGCAAGCCATAGCCAATTAACGGGGGCAAGCCAGTAAGCCAAGTAAAGGTGGAAAGCCATCGCCAATTAACGGGGGCAAGCCAGTAAGTTTATTGTATGCCAATCGGGGCAAATAAAACTGTTTACGCATATAAGTTTCACAAAAGTTCATTAGTAGACCAATAGTTCATAATAGTTTCAAAAGTTCATACAGTTGCAAAAGTTTATAAAAGTTTCCAAAGACCAATAGCTCATAAAGTCATTGTACTTAAATTCAAAGTTCATAAAGCAGTTGCACATAAAAGATATCGTTCATAAACAGTTGCACATAAAAGATATAGTTCATAAAACAGTTGCACATAAAAGATATCGTTCATAAAACAGTTGCACATAAAAGATATAGTTCATAAACGGTTTTAGATCTCATGTTTCCCCCAAAAAGAGTACTTAAAAATATAGAAGTAGAGAGGGGTGTAACTCACGGGTTGCGAAGATAAGAACTCGGGAAACGGTCGGAAATGAGAGCCGGGAATCACGGAACGCCTAAGGATACCAAGATTGTTCAGGTGTTATTATTATATTAAGTTATTATACACAATATATAATAGACGTAATTTTTGTTAAACTTTAACTGTCAAGGTTAATATAGTCCCAAAAATGGTCCGAAGCGGTTAACGTTATATTTAGTCCGAAAAGTCCAAAGTTAACGTTATTATTATTATGATAGACATTTTTTGCTTGCTGAAGTGGTTTAGGTTTTCTAACAAAATTTGGGCAGCGCTTCCGCGCCCAAATTTCATGTCCAAAACCTAAAGTCACTTTCCGCTCACAAAACGCATATATATACATAATCTTATTTAAACAAGTTCATAATATTGTAAATAGTCCAATACATGCCACCAATATAAACATTTTACTCATCTCAGTCCCAAAATGTTAATAACGAAAATCCATAACACGTACATAAGTTTTAAACTACCAAAACGACGATTTTCGGGAAGGACAGCAGCCCGGTACGCCGCACTGGGCACAGGTGCGGCGCACTGCCAGCTGTCTTTTCCCGTTTTGTGTTTTTCTTGCCAAAAACGATTTATTTACCATAGATTCCGACATGCATTTAGTAGATACTTCATAATATAGTATTTTTGCAGTTTCTAAACAACTTTTAACCACCAAAAACATAGATCTAAGTATTATTTAGTTAAAAATCGTTTTTGTATAAAAAGAGTTATAAATCTTTATAAAAACACATTTTTGTGCCATGGATCATCCTTGCAAATGGTAAAAACAGTAAATAAAGTAAAATGAAGGATTTCTACCGGATGAAATGGCTTGGATGATGTTTCGGAAAATTTTTGAGCTCCAAAAATTGTGAAAATGCTTTGAAACCGAAATAACTTTGATCCCCTTGCTTCCTTTTGATGTTAGAACGTTTTTAGATGGTGATTTTATGGACTTTCTTGGCTGTATTTTACTGGTTTTAGTGGAAGAAGAAGAAGGATTTTGAGAGAAAATGAAAATTAAAAGGAAAATGATAAGGTAAACAATAAAGGACTTTGGGACTGTGAAAATACAGTATAGGCAAGTCAAATCCCGTGTGGGATTGGTTTTGAGTTTGTGTAAAACGAGGCAAGTTTTTAAAAACGAATTTTTTTTGAATCTGCTTGGGCAATGCGTCGCACTGCCTCCCTGTGCAGCGCACTGACCCAAATTTCAGTGTTTTTTGATTTTTCGTTTTTACGTTTTGCTTCGTTGGACACTTTCTTTAACTGAAAGTTCTTAATTTTAGTACGTTATGAACTTAGGAAAGTTCATTAGGTGTTTTCTTGGTATTAGGACTTATATAATTCGATTCCAGGAGTGATTCTGACACTCATGCGTTCCCGGTAAATGTACAGTTAAGGACAACGACTGACAATATAAGAGACATAGAGTGTAAAATGCACCTGAAATTTGACGGTTGTCACATTCTCCCCGGGTTGAAAGAAATTTCGTCCCGAAATTTAATTCGTCACATCATGAAGAGGTGTTCTCGAATAGATGTGGATACTTCTGACGGATTTGGTCCTCACGTTCCCACGTGAATTCGTGACCACGTCGGGAATTCCACCGAACTTTGACAATAGGAACACGACAACAACGTCAAGCGGTTCTTCAATGAAATTGAGTTTGTCATCGATCTTGACCTCGTCGAGGGGGATGACGATGGTGTCATCAGATAAACACTTTTCCAAGTGCGAGACATGGGGAAAGCATTATGAACGTTGGAAAGAGTCTGAGGGAGTTGGAGACGATAAGCAACTGGACCAATACGCTCTACGACTTCGAATGGGCCGGTGTACCCTGGGCTGGGCTTAGTTTTCCCCGCGTTCACAGATAGTGGTGATCTTGCCAATGGTTTCCCGGACGATGTCGAGCGTTGTGAGTTGTCGATCTCCAGCTTCTAGCCAACAAAGCGGTGACCGACACTTGCGTCCATATAAGGCCTCGAACGGTGCGCACTTGATGCTGGCATGGTAGCTGTTGTTATAGGAGAACTCGACCAAAGGAAGGTGAGCGTCCTAACTTCGTCTGAAGACAACTACACACGCTCTCAGCATATCTTCAAGCGTTTGGATTGTCATTTCACTCTGACCATCGGTCTGAGGGTGGTATGAAGTGTTGAGGTATATTCGCGTCCCGAGTGATTTTTGAAGGGAATTCCAAAAACGGGGCGTGAATCGACTATCCCTATCGGAGATGATGGAGAGAGGTGTTCCGTAACGGGAGACGATCTCGTTGATGTAGATTTGAGTGAATTTCTCCATCGAGTGGTTTTCTCGTACCGAAAGGAAATGAGCGGATTTTGTCAAACGGTCTACGATGGCCCAAATCGAGTCGTTACCCCTTGCCGTACGGAGCAACTTGGTGATGAAGTCCATAGAGATTTGTCCCCACCTCCACATGGGAATCTCCGGTTGTTGAAGTAGGCCTTAGGGCTTCTGATATTCCGCCTTGACCTTAGAGCAAGTAAGGCACTTAGATACATACAAGGCGATGTCCTTCTTTATGCCCGGCCACCAATAATATTTTCGGAGATCCTTATACAAATTGTCGGATCCCGGATGGATGGAATACCGAGATCGGTGGCCCTCGTCCAAGATGAGTTTACGAAGATCTTCGGATTTCGGAATTC
This sequence comes from Senecio squalidus, assembly GCA_910822075.1. Taxonomy (NCBI): domain Eukaryota; kingdom Viridiplantae; phylum Streptophyta; class Magnoliopsida; order Asterales; family Asteraceae; genus Senecio; species Senecio squalidus. The sequence goes on along the minus strand of CAJVGC010000582.1, from coordinate 45,147,732 downwards.
ATGCTCGGCCCTTGACGTAGTGGTTTCCGTTTGATTTGAGTTCGAATTCCTTCTTGTTTGACCACAGGACCAGGGAATTCCTTCGAGAATTTGGCGAACAATTTCTGATCTCTGAGGAGTTCTAGAATGAGCTTAAGGTGTTTCACATGATATTCCTTTGTTCCTGGAGTATATGAGAAGGTCGTCTACGAATACGATTATGAATTTGTGTAAGTATGGCCTACACACTCTGCTCATTAGGTCCATGAACACTGTTGGTGCGTTGGTTAGACCAAATGGCATGACGAGGAATTCGTAATTCCCGTATCGAGTTCGGAATGCGGTTTTAGGAATGTCGGTTTTACTAACACGAACCTGATGATAATCAGAGCGGATGTGACAACCGTCCAATTTCAGGTGCATTTCATACTCCTTGTCTCTCTTTTGGTCTACCTAGTCTTTAACTGTTCAATAACCGGAAACGCGACAGTGTCGGAATCACACCCGGAATAAATTTATATAAGTCCTAATACCAAGAAAACTCCTAATGAACTTTCCTAAGTTCATAATGTATCATACTATAAAACTTTAGTTAACGAAAAGGTCCAACGAAACAATAATACAAAAACAGCCAAAACACAAAATTTGTTACAAAATTGGTCCAGGACGACGCACACAAGCCTTGTGCGCCGTCCTAGCAGGACGAATTTTGCAAAGAATTTGAAAACTTTGCATGCCTCGTTTTCCCAACTTTAACCACCAATCTATCTCGAGAATAGGCCCTCATTACTGCCATTTCTCTGCCCGAACACACTATCTTTACTATTTTCTTTCTTTCCTTTTCATTTTATCATTTACTAAATCAAAAACTAAAACACCTACAACATTTTCTCCCTAAAAACCTCTCAAGACTTCCTTATTTCCAGTAAATCACAGCTCCTAAAACACCATTTTTATCCATACAAAACGTTTGAAACACCAAGAGAAGCAGGAGGAGCCAAATATTTCGGTAAAGGACCATTTTCGTCAAGATTTTTAAGCTCTAAATCCGGCCAAATCACCATCCAAGCTAATCCCTTCGGTAGAAATCACTCCGTTTTCATTATTTACTGATTTTATTACTTGCATATAAGATCTAAGACCTAAAAAATAAGTTTTTACAAAGATCTATGACTTTTTATTGTCAAAAACGCTTTTAACCGAAATAACCTTTGAATCCACGAATTTGTGACTTAAAATACTTTAGAAACTGTTAAAATGAAGTTTTAATAAGTTTAAACCTAATGCATGTCGAGATCTATGGCTAAAATAAACGTTTTGCAAACCAAGAAAAACGAGGCTGTGTGCCGTCCTAGAAGCCAGGACGACGCAGCGGGACACAAAAATGTGTTATGTGCGTCGTCCCAGCCTTCACAGCGGCGCACAGGCCTGCTTTTCTTCCGAAACTTTGTCGTTTTGTCGTTTTAAACAACTTTGACCCGCTGACTTTTTCGTGACTATCATTTTGGGACTGAATAAGTAAAAATAATAACATTTGGGACTCGTGTGGACTATTTGGACATAAAATGAACTAGAATAAATATGATATTGTGATATAGGTGATTTGTGAGCGGAAGTGGAAAGTGTATTTTTGGATATGAAATTTGGGCGCAGAAGCGCTGCCCAAATTTCATTAGAAAAATACAAACCATTACCGCAAGCAAAAGCACTTGTGACGTAATAATAATAAACGTTAAACCGGACCTTTTGGACAAAAACGTGAAAATTACCATTTCGGACCATTTTGGACAATACTTAACCTTGACACTTACAGTTTAATTAAATTTTATCTATTATATTACATAAAAAAACATAATAAGATAATAACTTATTGAACTATCTTGGTAATAAAGGCGATCCGTGATTCCCGGCTTCCATTCCGACCGACTTTCGCATTCTTACTCTTCGAAATCCGTGAGTTACAACCCCTTTTACTTAATGTATATTTTGCATGATTTTTGGGGGAAACATAAGATTAATTGTATTTTGAAAACTTTACGAACAATTGCAACTTTTGTGAACTTTTGAATCTATTACGAACTTATGAAACTATTGTGAACTTGGAAACTTTTATGGAACTATGGATCTATTTTGGACAAACTTTTTGAAACTCTTATGCGTAAACACTTATTTGCTCTACTGGCTTACTTGAACTTACCGGCTTGCCCCCTTTTCGGCAAAACTAATTATTGATACTTGTATGCGAGACCGACCCTTGATGAGACTATAACATGATTCTTAAGTGACAACTATCTTTTTTTTTTGAAACGAAACTACTTAGTGCCCAACTGCTTTTTAGAACTCTACACACTATTAACTTCTGAGCCGTTTAGTAATAATGGGTATCAATACTTCGGAAAGAACCGTTCCTTGCTTAGATGGCAGTCTAAGTACATATTACTAAGAACTTGACACTCCCCGTAGGATATGCGGGGTAAGGGGCCTCACGGTTGAACAATCGGTTTAGTGTGAACACTTAAGTTATAGAATGCCAAGAGGTTGATACAAGAATCTAATTAGTTACTTATACGCATAAATTTATGAACTTTTAGCGACTGATTCCGCAACTATGATTTTACTAAATATGACTCTACTTGGTCTATACGAACTTTAGGGCATTGATACGCCCGTTACTTAGAAACTTTAAAAGTATATAAATTTTAAGCGACTTTCTCCGCTAACCTCCTTTTTGGAAACTTTTACTTTTATATACTTAACCGAACTTTTGCCGAGAAACTTAAACTATAACTCACTCACTACTTTCGTAGTTGACACTTTATCTTATGTTTCAAGATATTTAGTGTAAGCATGAAGTGCATGGCATGGACGGGTCAAGGCGGTCGCGTGAGAACTGATTTGGGAAAAGACTGTCCACTTTCTTTTGGGAAATTTTAAATTGAAACTTTATTTATGTATTCGTACTAAATTTCTATGACTTGGGTATTTCTTTTGAAATTGTAAACACTTTTACTTATTAATCTATGACTTGAGGCCGTTATGCTTATTATGACCAGTGTAATGATGTTCCAGCTCTTCACATCTGGTGTTTCCGCTTTAGCGGGGTGTGACAGCGGAGGTCTACCCTTGAGATGTAAGTTGCATCCAGCAACTGTTCGAATAGGTCGTCGATCCTCGGGGGTGGTTATCGGTTCTTGACGGTCAGCTTGTTAAGTTCACGATAATCGACGCACATACGGAAGGATCCATCCTTCTTTTTTACAAATAGGATTGGGGCTCCCCAGGGGGACGAACTTGGACGAATAAGACCATGGTCTAAAAGTTCCTGCAACTGTTTTGACAGTTCTTGCATTTCGGGTGGTGCTAGACGGTATGCTGTCTTGGCAACCGGTGTTGCGCCAGGAACGAGGTCTATTCGGAATTCCACTTGTCGATGCGGCGGTAGCTCAGGCAAATCCTCAGGAAGGACTCTGGATGATCCTTGACTACGGGAATGTCTTGGACTCGGCTTTCTTTAGGTTTACGTTCGACGACACGAGCGAGGAATGCGTCGTAGTCCTTCTCGAGGTACTTGCGCATTTTTAAGGAAGACGCGATGAGAAATTGTCGTCCAGGTTTGTCTCCCTGAACGACGAGAGTTTCACTTTCTGCAAGAGGGATACGAATGAGTTTGTCGAAACAGACGATCTCGGCTCGAAAACGAGATTGCCAGTCCATTCCGACGATAACGTCAAAGCTTGTCCGCTCGATAGGAATTAGATCGATGGGGAAGATTTGGTCAGATAGGCACAAGGACATCCCAAAAAGAGTACTTAAAAATATATAAGTAGAGAGGGGTGTAACTCACGGGTTGCGAAGATAAGAACTCGGAAAACGGTCGGAAATGAGAGCCGGGAATCACGGAACGCCTAAAGATACCAAGATTGTTCAGGTGTTATTATTATATTAAGTTATTATACACAATATATAATAGACTTAATTTTTGTTAAACTTTAAGTGTCACGGTTAATATAGTCCCAAAAATGGTCCGAAGCGGTTAACGTTATATTTAGTCCGAAAAGTCCAAAGTTAACGTTATTATTATTATTATGATAGACATGTTTTGCTTGCTGAAGTGGTTTAGGTTTTCTAACGAAATTTGGGTAGCGCTTCCGCGCCTAAATTTCATGTCCAAAACCTAAAGTCACTTTCCGCTCACAAAACGCATATATATACATAATCTTATTTAAACAAGTTCATTATATTGTAAATAGTCCAATACATGCCACCAATATAAACATTGTACTCATCTCAGTCCCAAAATGTCAATAACGAAAATCCATAACACGTACATAAGTTTTAAACGACCAAAACGACGATTTTCGGGAAGGACAGCAGCCCGGTGCGCCGCACTGGGCACAGGTGCGGCGCACTGCCTGCTGTCTTTTCCCGTTTTGTGTTTTTCTTGCCAAAAACGATTTGTTACCCATAGATTCCGACATGCATTTAGTAGATACTTCATATATATTATTTTTACAGTTTCTAAACAACTTTTAACCACCAAAAACATAGATCTAAGTATTATTTAGTTAAAAATCGTTTTTGTATAAAAAGAGTTATAAATCTTTATAAAAACTCATTTTTTTTTCCATGGATCATCTATGCAAATTGTAAAAACAGTAAATAAAGTAAAATGAAGGACTTCTACCGGATGAAATGGCTTGGATGATGTTTTAGAAGTGTTTTGAGCTCCAAAAATTGTGAAAATGCTTTGAAACCGAAATAACTTTGATCCCCTTGCTTCCTCTTGATGTTATAACGTTTTTAGATGGTGATTTTATGGACTTTCTTGGCTGTATTTTACTGGTTTTAGTGGAGGAAGAAGAAGGATTTTGAGAGAAAGTTAAGAAAATGGGTGTATGTGTGTGTTTTGTTTATAAGAAAAAATGAAAATGAAAAGGAAAATGATAAGGTAAACAATAAAGGACTTTGGGACTGTGAAAATACAGTATAGGCAAGTCAAATCCTGTGTGGGATTGGTTTTAAGTTTGTGTAAAACGAGGCAAGTTTTTAAAAACGAATTTTTTTTGAATCTGCGTGGGCAATGCGTCGCACTGCCACCCTGTGCGACGCACCGACCCAAATTTCAGTGTTTTCTGATTTTCCGTTTTTACGTTTTGCTTCATTGGACACTTTCATTAACTGAAAGTTCTTAATTTTAGTACGTTATGAACTTAGGTGTGACAACCGTCTAAATTCCAGGTGCATTTTACAATCTATGTCTCTTTCGGTCTAACTAGTCTTTAACTTTTACTATAATCGGAAACGCGACAACGTCGGAATCACAACCGGAATCAAATTAAATAAGTCCTAATACCAAGAAAACCCCTAATGAATTTCCTAAGTTCATAATGTAACATACTTTAAAACTTTAGTTAACGAAAAGGTCCAACGAAACACTTGTACAAAAACAGCCAAAATACAAATTTTGTCACAAAAATGGTCCTGGACGGCGCACACATGCCTTGTGTGCCGTCCTGCAGGACGAAATTTGTAACAAATTCAAATTTGTTGCATGTCTCGATTTACCAACCTTTTTAACCAATCAAGCACGATTTTTAGGCATCATTACTGCCCATTTTGCAGTCCCAACACCCTCTTTCATTACTACCTCTATTTTCATTTTTATTTCTCATTTTATCAAACATAAAACACACACAAAACTCTTTTTCTCTTAACTTTTCCCTAAAGAGCCACCATTTCCAGAGACTTTCCACCATAAAAATCCATCTTTTATCCATACAAATCGTTCCAAACATCAAAAGAAGCAAAAGGGTGTCGTTTGTTTCAAAAAGGACTAAGCTTGTAAAGATTTTTGAAGCGTAAATCCGACCAAAACTCATCATCCGAGCTTTTCCTTCGGTAGATTTCTTTCTTTTTACTATTTTTATACAAATAATCAGTTGCATGTAGGATCTAACGGTTAAAAATAAGTTTTTATGTAAATCTATGACTTTTTATGGTCAAAAACGTTTTTAACCGAAATAACCTTTAGATCCACGGTTTTGTAACTAAAAATGCTTTATAAACTGTTAAAATGATGTTTTAATAAGGTTAAACCTATTGCATGTCGAGATCTATGGCTTAAAATACGTTTTGCAACAAAAACTCAAAAACCCGGGTCATGTGCGCCGTCCTAAGGCTTAGAACGACGCAGCGGGCAACGATTTCAGCTTCTGTGCGCCGTTCTAGTGGTCACAACGGCGCACAGAGCTGCAGGATTTTCAAAACTCGTCGTTTTTGTCGTTTTTAGCACGATTGGACCATTTGTGACCGCTGACTTTTGGACTTATGACATTTTGGGACTGATTATGTAAAAGTAGTAACGTTTTGGACAAGTGTGGACTATCTGGACTTGAGTTGAACTATAATATGTATATTATTGCGTTTTAGGTGATTTGTGAGCGGAAGTGATTGTTCAATTTTTGGATATGAAATTTGGGCGCGGAAGCGCTGCCCAAATTTCCTTAGAAAATTGTAAATCACTTCAGCGAGCAAAAGCACTTAAGACATAATAATCAAAAACGTTAAATCGGACTTTTGGACAAAAACGTGACAACTACCTTTTCGGACTATTTTAACTATACTTAACCTTGACACTTAAAGTTTAATAAAATTTTATCTATATTATTATATAAGAACATAATTATATAACAACTAATTACACTATCTTGGTATTATTAGGCAATCCGTGATTCCCGGCTTCCATTTCCGACCGAGTTTCCGTATCTTACTCTTCGCAATCCGTGAATTACAACCCCTTATTTTATATGTATTTTGCATAAATTTTGGGGGAAACATAAGATTACCTATATTTGAAAACTTTATGAATCAAATTGCAACTTTATGAACTTTGACTTATTACACTATTTGGAACTTATTTTGACTTTGGAACCTATTTTGACTTTGAAACTTATTTTGACTTGAAACTTATTGAACAAATTGAACTTTGGAACTTATGGAACTATTTTGAACAACTCTTTGAACTCTTATGCGTAAAACACTTTTTACTCTACTTGAACTTACTGGCTTGCTCCCTTTTGAACTAAACTAATTATTGATGCTTGTATGCGGACCGACCCTTGATGGAACTATAACATGATATTAAGTGACGGAACAACTATCTCTCTTTAAAACAAAACTACTTAGTGCCCAGCTACTTTTTCTAGAACTTTACACACTATTAACTACAGAGCCGTTTAGTAATTATGGGTATCGATACATAGGAAAGAACCGTTCCTTGCTTAGATAGCAGTCTAAGTACATATTACTAAGAACTTGAACAACTTCCCGTAGGATAGGCGGGAAGAGGGGCCTCGCGGTTGAACAATCGGATTAGTGTGAACACTTAAGTTATAGATGCCAAGAGGTTGATACAAGAAATCTAATTAGTTACTTACGCATAAATTTACGAACTTTTAGCGATAGATTTCCGCAACTACAATTTGACTAAATTTGACTCTACTTAGTCTTTACGAACTTAGGGCACCGATTCGCCCGTTACTTGAACTTTAAAAAGTATATAAATTTTAAGCGACTTTTCTCCGCCAAATCTCCTTTTGGAAACTTTTACTTTTATATACTTTACTTATATTTTTCCGAACTACTTAAACTGTAACTCACTCAATACTTTCGTAGTTGACACTTTATCTTATGTTTCAGGAAATTAAGTGTAAGTATGGAATGCATGGCATGGACGGGTCGAGGCGGTCGTGTGAGAACCTTTTCGGGAAAAGACTTGTTCACTACTTTTGGGAATTTTATTTTGGAACTTTAAACTTATGTATTTTGTGTACTAAATTCTATGACTTGGTTGTTTTCATGAACATGTAAACTCTTTTAATATTTTAAATGACTTGAATGCCGTTGTATTTTCATATGACCCGTGTAATGATCTTCCAGCTCTTCACATTCCGTGTTTCCGCTTTTCCCGATTCTCACATGACTGACCCGTACATGCATATCATTACACATTTCCCTTATTATTCTTTTGTATCTTCTAGTACTCACGAAACTCATTTTTCACAGATCCGTCATGTCTCACTCTTCACGCTCACGTTCACCGTCACACTCACATTCCCGCTCCCTACCTAGAGCCGCTTCGCCTTCCGAGGGCCGTACCGCCTCCGAGAGCCAGCGACATCAGACTACCGATCCCACGGAGGATACCTCCATGGCGATCTCTAGCAGCATCGGGTCCAGCCCGAGGGCTGTGCTACCACCCCCTCCACAGGTACCCGTTGCCGCCACACTCCACTACCGGGGCCCGCGCACCAGGTTGACCGCGCGAAAGCAGGTCATCCTCCCGGTCCGTCTGCCGGATAGGATGGCTGCGCGCCAGGAGGGACCATCCCAACCTACTCCATCACACCTTCCTTTTGGTCACCCTCCAGAGGTCCCACGGAACCCTACCATGGACCACTACTCCTGGGAGAGGCAGTTTGAGCGCGAGGAAATGCAGCGCGTTAGAGACGCCGAGGCCGCGAGGCAGAGGATGCCTCCTACCCTTCAACCTCCCCCACCGGCCGCGTTCCTTCACTTGCACCGCGAAGTGCGGGGACTGGCCCAGGAGACCCAGCACCAGGGGCACCTTATCAGTGAGGTTACTGACTCTGCACAACAGTTGCCGGAGCAGGCGTTGTGATTCATCGCATCGACCCGAGCTACGGCCCAAACTGTGCAGCGCCTCATTGGTGTGTGCCTGGTAATGGGCGCGTTGATTGTGGTTATGGCAGCCAAGATGTTTCTAGAGAGGCGCCACTAGTTATTTCTTTTATTGTACTGTACTTGGTCTAGTCGTAATTTTCTCACTGTACACGACATAGACTTTTATTATCTTTCCTTTCATGTATTGTAACAGTATCTCCCATTTCAGTGCTTGTACCAAACTTAATTATTATTAATGGAAATTTCTATCTTTTATCATTATACTTATCTTACCTTATGAATCTTGTACTTGTGGCAATCATTGCAACTCTATCTCTTGGATAATAATCTTACGTGTACTACCTGATCATTCATCTTAATCTCGTGCTATGATTATCTATGGTCACTAAATTGCATTCTTATCATATTCCATTCGTGCGTTCTAAACTAAATCTGTTCTTCTGATTGTAGAATCATGGCTCCTCGCACCAATGCTAGCATCATTGCCGAGCAAATTGCTGAACAGTTGAGAGCGGCAATGCCCAACATGATCGCCTAGATCACTGCGGGAATCAATGCCAATGTCAACAACCACCAACAACAACAGCAACAGCAACAGCAGCAGCAGCAGCAACAGCAGAACAATCAAAACCAAAATCAGAACCAGAACCAGCACCCGAACCCTCCTCCATGCAACTACAAGAGCTTTATGGCGTGTAAGCCAAAGGAGTTCCATGGCACAACTGGTGTTTTAGGACTGCTCCAATGGTTCGAGAGCATCGAATCTGTCATGCACATCAGCCGATGTGCTGAGGCAAGCAAGGTGGAGTACGCATCCTGCGTATTCCATGGCCGAGCTCTGTCTTGGTGGAACACTGTTGTCCAAACCCGAGGACGTGACAATGCCTATGCTCTTCCTTGGAACACCTTCAAGAACCTACTCATCGAGGAGTACTGCCCAAGAGGGGAAATCAAGAGGCTCGAGGCTGAGCTGTGGGACCACAAGATGATCGGTAACGACATCGAGAAGTACACCACCCGGTTCCATGAGCTCGCCCGGCTGGTTCCAAGACTGGTAACCCCTGAGGAGAACCGAATCGACCTGTACATCTCTGGTCTGGTCCCAGAAATCCGTGGCATAGTCATCTCATTGGAACCGCAGACCCTCCAGAGTGCAATTATCCTGGCTCACCGTCTCACCAGCAACCTCCTCACCGCTCCTGGATCCTCCAAGAAGGAGTCGGGTGAGAAGAGAAAGGCCGAGCCAACCCCAAGGAGAAGTGACCGCAACAAGAAGTCCCGTAGCACCCGCAATTTCGCCGTGACTGTCGCACCTGCACCTGCACCCGCACCACCTGCTAAATCTGGGTCCTACTCCGGACCACACCCGAAGTGCAACAAGTGCAACTTCCACCATCTCGGGAACTGCCCGTTATGCCTTAGGTGCCAAAAGGTGGGACACTATGCCAAGTACTGCCCTGACAAGACAACTGCTCCAGCCCAGAAACTGACATGCTACGAGTGCGGAAGCGACAAGCACCTCCGCAATGCCTGCCCTAAGCTCAATCGGACTCCACAGAATCAAGGAGGGCAAGGCAGGGTCCGCGCTTACGCACTAACGGCCGAGGAAGCACGTCAGGACCCCAATGCAGTTACTGGTACGTTTTCCCTCAACAATAATTTTGCTTCCGTACTATTCGACTCAGGAGCTGAGAGAAGTTTCGTTTCCTTAGAATTTAGACCCCTCATAGATTTAGAATCTAAAGTTCTTAAGGATAGCTTTACCGTCGAATATGCTAACGACCAAGAGTTTGAAGCTAAGGACATAATCTTAGGGTGTTCACTATGCCTATCTGATAAAATCTTTCCCATCGATCTAATTCCTATCGAGCTTTCAAGTTTCGACATTATTGTTGGAATGGATTGGCTATCTCGCTTTCGAGCAGAAATCGTTTGTTTCGACAAACTCATCCGTATCCCTCTTTCGGAAAAAGAGACTCTCGTTGTCCAGGGAGACAAGCCCGGACGAAAACTTCGCATCGTATCTTCCATCAAAATGCGCAAGTACCTTCAGAAGGACTATGACGCATTCCTTGCCCATGTCGTCAAGCGTAAACCTTCAGAGATTCGAATCCAAGATATTCCAGTAGTCAAGGATCATCCCGAAGTCTTTCCCGAGGATTTGCCAGGGCTGCCACCTCAACGACAAGTGGAATTCCGAATAGACCTCATTCCTGGCGCAGCACCGGTTGCCAAGCTGACCGTCAAGAACCGATACCCTCTCCCGAGGATCGATGATCTCTTCGACCAGTTGCAGGGTGAAACTTACTTCTCCAAAATCGACCTCCGTTCAGGTTATCACCAAGTTCGCGTCAGCGAGATCGACACTTCGAAAACCGCATTTCGCACTCGATACGGCCATTACGAATTCCTTGTCATGCCTTTTGGTCTGACCAACGCACCAGCTGTGTTCATGGATCTAATGAACAGAGTGTGTCGACCATACTTAGACAAATTCGTAATCGTATTCATAGACGACATTCTCATCTACTCGAGGAACAAGGAAGATCATGTGAAACACCTTAAGCTCATTTTAGAACTCTCGAGATCAGAAATTGTACGCCAAATTCTCGAAGTGTGAATTCTGGCTCCGAGAGTACACTTCCTTGGTCATGTGGTCAACAAGAAGGGATTCATGTAGATCCAGCCAAATCGAAGCGATCGAGAAATGGCAAGCCCCGACAACCCCGACGGAAATCCGTCAGTTCCTAGGATTGGCGGGCTATTACGAAGATTCATTGAGAATTTCTCGAAGATCGC
>CAJVGC010000582.1:45100342-45136231 GCA_910822075.1 Senecio squalidus | reverse complement strand
GCTGTGTTCATGGATCTAATGAACAGAGTGTGTCGACCATACTTAGACAAATTCGTAATCGTATTCATAGACGACATTCTCATCTACTCGAGGAACAAGGAAGATCATGCGAAACACCTTAAGCTCATTTTAGAACTCCTCCGAGATCAGAAATTGTACGCCAAATTCTCGAAGTGTGAATTCTGGCTCCGAGAGGTACACTTCCTTGGTCATGTGGTCAACCAAGAAGGGATTCATGTAGATCCAGCCAAAATCGAAGCGATCGAGAAATGGCAAGCCCCGACAACCCCGACGGAAATCCGTCAGTTCCTAGGATTGGCGGGCTATTACCGAAGATTCATTGAGAATTTCTCGAAGATCGCGAAACCCCTCACCGAGCTCACTTAGAAGGACAAGGACTTTATTTGGGGAAAAGATCAGGAGGATTCTTTCCAGAAGCTCAAGTACCAACTTTGTCACGCACCGATTCTATCCCTGCCGGAGGGCACAGATAACTTTATAGTATTTTGCGATGCCTCCCACCAAGGACTTGGGTGTGTTCTAATGCAGAAGGACAAGGTCATCGCTTACGCTTCCAGGCAGCTGAAAGTCCATGAGCAGAACTACACAACGCACGACTTAGAGTTAGGAGTCGTCGTGTTTGCTTTAAAGATCTGGAGACACTACCTATATGGCACTAAGTGTACGGTCTACACTGACCACAAGAGCCTCCATCACATTTTAGATCAGAAAATGCTCAACATGAGGCAGCGTAGGTGGATAGAACTGCTGAGTGACTACGATTGCAAGATCAAATACCACCCGGGTAAAGAAAACGTAGTAGCAGATGCCCTGAGCCGGAAGGAAAGGGTAAAGCCATCTCGAGTTCGAGCATTGGGTATTCAATTTCAGACGAGCCTTCGAACGCAGATTGCAAACGCGTAGCAAGACGCGTTGAAACCCGAGAACATTAAGGTTGAGACGCTGCATAATCATGAGAAAGAATTCGAACGCAAGTCCGACAGAATCTACTACTTCAAAGGTTGAGCATGGATTCCAAAATCTGAGGACCTTTGCAAACTCATTTTGGACGAGGGCCACCAGATACTCTATCCATCTGGGATCCGAAAAGTTGTACAAGGACCTCCGAGAGTACTACTGGTGGCCGGGCATGAAGAAAGATATCGATGTGTATGTAGCCAAGTGCCTTACTTGCTCCAAGGTCAAGGCGGAATATCAAAAGCCCTCAGGTTTACTTCAGCAACCGGAAATTCCCATGTGGAAGTGGGAACAAATTTCCATGGACTTCGTCACTAAGTTGCCCCGTACGGCTAAGGGTAACGACACGATTTGGGTAATCGTGGACCGTTTGACTAAATCCACCCATTTCTTGCCGATTCGAGAAAATCACTCGATGGAGAAGCTAGCTCAGGTCTACATCGAGATCGTCTCTCGTCATGGAACACCTCTCTCCATCATCTCCGATAGGGATAGTCGATTCACTTCCCGTTTTTGGAATGTTCTTCAGAAGTCTTTAGGTACTCGACTAGACCTCAGTACTGCATATCACCCTCAGACCGACGGCCAGAGCGAAAGGACGATCCAAACACTTGAGGACATGCTGAGAGCATGTGTAGTCGACTTCGGAGGAAGTTGGGACACTCACCTCCCCTTGGTCGAGTTCTCCTATAATAACAGCTACCATGCCAGCATCAAGTGCGCACCATTCGAGGCTCTCTATGGACGTAAGTGTCGGTCACCGCTATGCTGGCTAGAAGCTGGCGATCGACAACTTACGAGACTCGATATCGTCCAGGAGACCATTGACAAGATCACCACTATTCGTGAAAGACTGAAGACATCCCGTACCCGAAAGAAGAGCTACGCAGACAACCGAAGGAAACCCCTCGAGTTCCAAGTTGGCGACAGAGTGCTCCTCAAGGTATCGCCCTGGAAAGGGGTAGTCCGCTTTGGAAAGCGCGGTAAACTAAGTCCAAGGTACACCTGTCCATTCGAGGTCATTGAGCGCATCGGTCCCGTCGCTTATCGTCTCCAACTCCCCCAGGCTCTCGCGAATGTTCATAATGTATTCCATGTCTCACACTTGACAAAGTGTCTGTCTGATGAGACCATCGTCATCCCTCTAGACGAGGTCAAAATCGACAACAAGCTAAACTTCATCGAGGAACCGCTCGAGGTTGTTGACCGCGAGGTCAAACAACTCAGGCAGAGCCGTACTCCGATAATTAAGGTCCGGTGGAATTCCCGACGTGGTCACGAATTCACATGGGAGCGTGAAGACCAATTCCGTCAGAAATATCCACATCTATTCGGGAACTCTTCTTCATGATGGGACGAACTAAATTTCGGGACGAGTTATATTTCGGGACGAAATTTCTTTCAACCCGGGGAGAATGTGACAACCGTCTAAATTCCAGGTGCATTTTACAATCTATGTCTCTTTCGGTCTAACTAGTCTTTAACTTTTTCTATAATCGGAAACGCGACAAAGTCGGAATCACAACCGGAATCAAATTAAATAAGTCCTAATACCAAGAAAACCCCTAATGAACTTTCCTAAGTTCATAATGTAACATACTTTAAAACTTTAGTTAACGAAAAGGTCCAACGAAACACTTGTACAAAAACAGCCAAAATACAAATTTTGTTACAAAAATGGTCCTGGACGGCGCACACATGCCTTCTGCGCCGTCCTGCAGGACGAAATTTGTAACAAATTCAAATTTGTTGCATGTCTCGATTTACCAACCTTTTTAACCAATTAAGCAGGATTTTTATGCATCATTACTGCCCATTTTGCAGTCCCAACACCCTCTTTCATTACTACCTCTATTTTCATTTTTATTTCTCATTTTATCAAACATAAAATACACACAAAACTCTTTTTCTCTCAACTTTTCCCACAAGAGCCACCATTTCCAGAGACTTTCCACCATAAAAATCCATCTTTTATCCATACAAATCGTTCCAAACATCAAGAGAAACAAAAGGGTGTCGTTTGTTTCAAAAAGGACTAAGCTTGTAAAGACTTTTGAAGCGTAAATCCGACCAAAACTCATCATCCGAGATTTTCCTTCGGTAGATTTTTCTTTTTACTATTTTTATACAAATAATCAATTGCATGTAGGATCTAACGGTTAAAAATAAGGTTTTATGTAAATCTATGACTTTTTATGGTCAAAAACGTTTTTAACCGAAATAACCTTTAGATCCACGGTTTTGTAACTAAAAATGCTTTATAAACTGTTAAAATGATGTTTTAATAAGTTTAAACCTATTGCATGTCGAGATCTATGGCTTAAAATACATTTTGCAACAAAAACTCAAAAACTCGCGTCATGTGCGCCGTCCTAAGGCTTAGAACGACGCAGCGGGCAACGATTTCAGCTTCTGTGCGCCGTTCTAGTGTTCACAACGGCGCACAGAGCTGCTGGATTTTCAAAACTCGTCGTTTTTGTCGTTTTTAGCACGATTGGACCATTTGTGACCGCTGACTTTTGGACTTACGACATTTTGGGACTGATTATGTAAAAGTAGTAACGTTTTGGACAACTGTGGACTATTTGGACTTGAGTTGAACTATAATATGTATATTATTGCGTTTTAGGTGATTTGTGAGCGGAAGTGATTGTTCAATTTTTGGATATGAAATTTGGGCGCGGAAGCGCTGCCCAAATTTCCTTAGAAAATTGTAAATTACTTCAGCGAGCAAAAGCACTTAAGACATAATAATCAAAAACGTTAAATCGGACTTTTGGACAAAAACGTGACAACTACCTTTTCGGACTATTTTAACTATACTTAACCTTGACACTTAAAGTTTAATTAAATTTTATCTATGTTATTATATAAGAACATAATTATATAACAACTAATTACACTATCTTGGTATTATTAGGCAATCCGTGATTCCCGGCTTCCATTTCCGACCGAGTTTCCGTATCTTACTCTTCGCAATCCGTGAGTTACAACCCCTTATTTTATATGTATTTTGCATGAATTTTGGGGGAAACATAAGATTACCTATATTTGAAAAATTTATGAATCAAATTGCAACTTTATGAACTTTGACTTATTACACTATTTGGAACTTATTTTGACTTTGGAACCTATTTTGACTTTGAAACTTATTTTGACTTGGAACTTATTGAACAAATTGAACTTTGGAACTTATGGAACTATTTTGAACAACTCTTTGAACTCTTATGCGTAAAACACTTTTTACTCTACTTGAACTTACTGGCTTGCTCCCTTTTGAACTAAACTAATTATTGATGCTTGTATGCCGACCGACCCTTGATGGAACTATAACATGATCTTAAGTGACGGAACAACTATCTCTCTTTAAAACAAAACTACTTAGTGCCCAGCTACTTTTTCTAGAACTTTACACACTATTAACTACAGAGCCGTTTAATAATTATGGGTATCGATACATAGGAAAGAGCCGTTCCTTGCTTAGATGGCAGTCTAAGTACATATTACTAAGAACTTGAACAACTTCCCGTAGGATAGGCGGGAAGAGGGGCCTCGCGGTTGAACAATCGGATTAGTGTGAACACTTAAGTTATAGATGCCAAGAGGTTGATACAAGAAATCTAATTAGTTACTTACGCATAAATTTACGAACTTTTAGCGATTGATTTCCGCAACTACAATTTGACTAAATTTGACTCTACTTAGTCTTTACGAACTTAGGGCACCGATTCGCCCGTTACTTGAACTTTAAAAAGTATATAAATTTTAAGCGACTTTTCTCCGCCAAATCTCCTTTTGGAAACTTTTACTTTTATATACTTTACTTATATTTTGCCGAACTACTTAAACTGTAACTCACTCAATACTTTCGTAGTTGACACTTTATCTTATGTTTCAGGAAATTAAGTGTAAGTATGGAATGCATGGCATGGACGGGTCGAGGCGGTCGTGTGAGAACCTTTTCGGGAAAAGACTTGTTCACAACTTTTTGGAATTTTATTTTGGAACTTTAAACTTATGTATTTTGTGTACTAAATTCTATGACTTGGTTGTTTTCATGAACATGTAAACTCTTTTAATATTTTAAATGACTTGAATGCCGTTGTATTTTCATATGACCCGTGTAATGATCTTCCAGCTCTTCACATTCCGTGTTTCCGCTTTAGCGGGGTGTGACAGACTTGGTATCAGAGCACAGGTTATAGAGAAAAACGGTTTTAAAAATTTTCAAAAAAAAAAAATTTCGAAACCAAACTATAACCAAGGCTTTTCGGAAAATCATTTATGGGTCTAAACTTTAGAGAATTAATTTCTCGATTGCATGTTTATTTTTAACTACGCATGGCCTGATCACCCATGCCTAGTTCAAAATGGATTATGCAAGGACGAAACGTAATTACAATTGTTAACGGTTTTGAGTCAAAATTCCCTGTACTGTCTTTTCCCGATTCTCACATGACTGACCCGTACATGCATATCATTACACATTTCCCTTATTATTCTTTTGTATCTTCTAGTACTCACGAAACTCATTATTCACAGATCCGTCATGTCTCACTCTTCACGCTCACGTTCACCGTCACACTCACAGTCCCGCTCCCTACCTAGAGCCGCTTCGCCTTCCGAGGGCCGTACCGCCTCCGAGAGCCAGCGACATCAGACCACCGATCCCACGGAGGATACATCCATGGCGATCTCTAGCAGCATCGGGTCCAGCCTGAGGGCTGTGCTACCACCCCCTCCACCGGTACCCGTTGCCGCCACACTCCACTACCGGGGCCCGCGCACCAGGTTGACCGCGCGAAAGCAGGTCATCCTCCCGGTCCGTCTGCCGGATAGGATGGCTGCGCGCCAGGAGGGACCATCCCAGCCTACTCCATCACACCTTCCCTTTGGTCAACCTCCAGAGGTCCCATGGAACCCTACCATGGACCACTACTCCTGGGAGAGGCAGTTTGAGCGCGAGGAAATGCAGCGCGTTAGAGACGCCGAGGCCGCGAGGCAGAGGATGCCTCCTACCCTTCAACCTCCCCCACCGGCCGCGTTCCTTCACTTGCACCGCGAAGTGCGGGGACTGGCCCAGGAGACCCAGCACCAGGGGCACCTTATCAGTGAGGTTACTGACTCTGCACAACAGTTGTCGGAGCAGGCGTTGCGATTCATCGCATCGACCCGAGCTACGGCCCAAACTGTGCAGCGCCTCATTGGTGTGTGCCTGGTAATGGGCGCGTTGATTGTGGTTATGGCAGCCAAGATGTTTCTAGAGAGGCGCCACTAGTTTTTTCTTTTATTGTACTGTACTTGGTCTAGTCGTAATTTTCTCACTGTACACGACATAGACTTTTATTATCTTTCCTTTCATGTATTGTAATAGTATCTCCCATTTCAGTGCTTGTACCAAACTTAATTATTATTAATGGAAATTTCTATCTTTTATCATTATACTTATCTTACCTTATGAATCTTGTACTTGTGGCTATCATTGCAACTCTATCTCTTGGATAATAATCTTACGTGTACTACCTGATCATTCATCTTAATCTCGTGTTATGATTATCTATGGTCACTAAATTGCATTCTTATCATATTCCATTCGTGCGTTCTAAACTAAATCTTTTCTTCTGATTGTAGAATCATGGCTCCTCGCACCAATGCTAGCATCATTGCCGAGCAAGTTGCTGAACAGTTGAGCGCGGCAATGCCCAACATGATCGCCCAGATCACTGCGGGAATCAATGCCAATGTCAACAACCACCAACAGCAACAACAACAGCAACAACAGCAGCAGCAACAACAGCAGAAAAATCAAAACCAAAATCAGAACCAGAACCAGCACCCGAACCCTCCTCCATGCAACTACAAGAGCTTTATGGCGTGTAAGCCAAAGGAGTTCCATGGCACAACTGGTGCTGTAGGACTGCTCCAATGGTTCGAGAGCATCGAATTTGTCCTGCATATCAGCCGATGTGCTGAGGCAAGCAAGGTGGAGTATGCATCCTGCGTATTCCATGGCCGAGCTCTATCTTGGTGGAACACTGTTGTCCAAACCCGAGGACGTGACAATGCCTATGCTCTTCCCTGGAACACCTTCAAGAACCTACTCATCGAGGAGTACTGCCCAAGAGGGGAAATCAAGAGGCTCGAGGCTGAGCTGTGGGACCACAAGATGATCGGTCAAAGAACTCAAGTGTAAGTATGGAATACATGGCATGGACGGATCGAGGCGGTCGTGTGAGAACCTTTTCGGGAAAAGACTTGTTCACTACTTTTGGGAATTTTATTTTGGAACTTTAAACTTATGTATTTTGTGTACTAAATTCTATGACTTGGTTGTTTTCATGAACATGTAAACTCTTTTAATATTTTAAATGACTTGAATGTCGTTGTGTTTTCATATGACCCGTGTAATGATCTTCCAGCTCTTCACATTCCGTGTTTCCGCTTTAGCGGGGTGTGACATTAGGAAAGTTCATTAGGTGTTTTCTTGGTATTAGGACTTATATAATTTGATTCCGGGAGTGATTCCGACACTGACGCGTTCCCGGTAAATGTACAGTTAAGGACAACGACTGACAATATAAGAGACATAGAGTGTAAAATGCACCTGAAATTTGACGGTTGTAACAAAAAAGCTATGCCAACAACCGAAGGAAACCCCTTGAGTTCCAAGTTGGCGATAGAGTGCTCCTCAAGATATCGTCGTGGAAAGGGGTAATCCGTTTCGGGAAGCGTGACAAGCTAAGCCCAAGGTACACCGGACCGTTCGAGGTGATAGAGCGAATCGGCCCGGTGGCGTATCGACTCCAACTTCCACAAGAACTTTCCGGCATCCACAACGTCTTCATGTCTTGCACTTGAAAAGGTGCTTATCTGATGAGACCATTGTCATCCCGCTCGATGAGGTCCAGATCGACAATAAACTCAATTTCATCGAAGAACCACTTGAGATTGTAGACCGAGAGGTCAAAGAACTCAAGCAGAGTCGAATCCCTGTCGTCAAAGTTCGGTGGAAATCCCGACGAGGTCATGAATTCACGTGAGAGCGTGAAGACCAGATTCGTCAGAAATATCCTCATCTATTCAACGACTCTTCCTCCCGATGAGGCGAATCGATTTCGGGACGAAATTCTTTTCAACCCGGGGAGAATGTGACATCCGTCTAAATTTCAGGTGATTTCTCGTGTTCTTTATCTTTGAGATATCTGTCATTGTTCTTAACTGCATTTATACCGCAAACGTATGTGTGTCATAATCGAAATCGGAATCAATAAATGAATCCTAAAACCAAGAAACCACATTATGAACTTGCTTAAGTTCATAACAAGAACGAACATAAAACTCTGATCTAATGCTTAACGATAATGAAAACTTAAAACGAACTTAAGTTGGAACAGACATCGAGCCGATGGCTGAATGATCCAGCCAACGGCTGAGGCCCAACCGGCGGCTGGAGGTGCTCAGCCGGCGGCTAAAAGCGCCTGCACCAGCAACCAACTTTTTGGTGAGTCATATTTGCATGTCCGTCTATTGGACCAAAACTCCCAAAACGGGATTGGACCTCAATTTTGTCCATACCTGGCACCAACAACACCTTAGCTTTCCCACTAACTCACTTCTTTCATTGTAACAAAGAAAAAACACATACACACACACACGCACACACTTACATACACT
This sequence comes from Senecio squalidus, assembly GCA_910822075.1. Lineage (NCBI taxonomy): Eukaryota > Viridiplantae > Streptophyta > Magnoliopsida > Asterales > Asteraceae > Senecio > Senecio squalidus. The sequence continues at coordinate 45,127,579 of CAJVGC010000582.1, read as the reverse complement.
CTCTAGCAACTCTCTCTCAACTTTCTCAAAACTCTCTCAAACTACCTCAAAATTACAGTGAATTTTCAGAAAGAAAACAGCAAGAACATCACTAAAATCACCACTAAAATCGTCCTATTAATCAAGGGAAGCAAGGAGGTGATCATCCAATTGTTACAAAAACGTTTTCTCACCATTTTGAAGCTTAAATCTCCATCAAAACATCACCAAAGCTTTTCCATCCGGTAAAAAACTCTTCTAATGGTTATTATTACTCTCTAAACTCATTGCATGTAAGATCAAACATATAAAAACATGGTTTTGTGAAGTTTTATAACCATTTACATACAAAAACGCGTTTTTATAATCTATTACATAAATCTATGTATTTGTGGTTAAAAATCTAAAAGAAACTGAGGTTTGAATATATATTTACATACTTTCAAGATTCGTCAGTTGCATGTCGAAATCTAGCTTAAAAATATGTAAAAATCGCGATAATGGCAAAATGGGAAAACTGGTCACGACCCTCCAGCCGGCGGCTGAAATAATTCAGCCGACGGCTAGGTCCGGTCGACGGCTACTTATTTCAGGCGCTGGCTAAATCTTGTTGTTGAATAAAATTTCACTTTTACGTTTTAAACTGTAAAAATTAACGTATAAATAACATCTTCACAGTTAATAAAATGTTATAACAGATTATATATTTTGAAAACATGAATGAGTTGGTTGAGTTTAAATAACTAATCTATCACGTTGTTATATATTGTCATCTTATATATTGAAATGAGCGGGAAAGTGTTGGATAAATTGGACTTAATTTTTATAGCGCTGCCCAAATTTTGTTGGACCATATTATAACACTTCAGAAACGAAACAATAAAATAACAAAACCTTATTGACCTTGGACATCAAGTGTTTTGGACATATTTGGACTAAACGAAAATTAAACAATATAACAATATTCAGACATACTAAGTTTTCGGTATCAAAGTTAAGCAATGGAGTTGAACTTATAAAATGTTAAAAAAATTTAACATAAATCATAATACTTATCCGAGACTTGGTTTTTTTTTAGGGTTTCCTTGATTCCGACGTGTCCCGACTCTCCTTTCACACTCTCATATATTCGCAATCCGTGAGTTACATCCCCTATTAATTACTGTTTTTACATAACTCTTTTTGGGGGAAACATGAGAATTAAACTTTTATGAACTTATATGCGTATACACTCGTTCAAACTTATGATTGATTGTATAGCTTCCAACCCTTGATGAGAATATAACATGTTCGTAAGTGCCTACTATCATTTTAAAAATTAACATTTGTGCCCAGTTTTCGCAACGCACACTATTAGCTTCTTAAGTCGTTTAGTAATTATGGGTATCGATACTTAGGAAAGGATTGTTCCTTACTTAGATGGCAGTCTAAGTACATATTACTAAGACATACTCCTCGTAGATAGTGCGGGGTAAGGGGCCTCACGGTCGGTTAATTGGTTTAGTGTGAACACTTATAGTTATATTATGCCAAGAGGTTGATACAATGTTCCAATCAATAGTTGACTTTTCTTTTACGCATATATATTTAGAGATATATGATTCCGTAAACATTGTTACAAGTACTGCAACACTTGTCCGTGAACATTCCATCAAGTATATACTTTTGAGCACTGCATCGCTTCATTTCTATTGAGGAATCTTTTATACTTATATACTTGTCATAAATCTTTTTAGTCGAGGACTAGAAAACTGTAACTCACTCACTACTCGTTATAGTTGACACTTTTTCTCATGTTTTCAGGAAATCAAGTGTAAGGACAGAAGTGCATATCGGGGACGGGTCAGGAAAGTCGCGTGAATTATGAATCGGGAGAAGACCTTGTTCAATGTCTATTTTGGGAATGATATAAAAATGTTTTATGTACTTATTTGAAATGAATTGAAGTACACTTGGTTATTTTCAAATTTCTAAACTTTTTATTTCTAACGCAAATGACTTGAAACCGTTATATTATACTGTGACTTGTGTCATAATATCGATGCTCTTCGCACCTCGTGTTTCCGCTTTAGCGGGGTGTGACAAAACGGTTTATTCTCAGCAAGCCGGAGAAGGCACTAGTGTGATAGTGTCCAACAGATTTCTAAACTTATGAGACCGAAAGTATGAGGCCTTTCCATTGAGTTACACCTATATAGAAATGATCAAAAATTGAGATTACACTCCTGACATACTATATTTGATAATCTGAAAGATCATGATCAGATTCATCTTGTAACATGTTAATTTTGATATTTTAACCAATTAAAAAATTTGGACAGTTTAAGTTGTTTTCTGTTTTGAGACTTTGGATTAATTTTAAGTTATCTGATACTTTATTCTAGCATAAACATCCTATTTTTCTATACCGAGAAACTTATATAAACTTTTCTTCACTCTCTTAGGTCTTCTCTAAGATTCTCGATTTATTCCTTTACTAGCTTTCCCCGAGATCCCTAAGCAAGGTGAGTACATGGATCCCATTTTAAACTTTAAACTTTTGGGAAGAGAACATGTGAACAAGTTTTTTTAGAATGCAAGAATGTCTAAACACTTTGTATAAATTACATGAGTTAGCCAACGAACTAGTCGCAACATACTTTTCCCACACATGAAATGTTAATTAGTGGTATTTTTGCGAGCCTAATGGATAGTACTATTGGACTTGACCATTCCCGTTCGGATAGGGTAGCTCCTATTGGGTAAACGAACGCATTGTAGGTTTTGAGGTTATTTACAAGGGACTTGACTAGTGTACTTGTAGGGGCACAAAAAAGATATTTTATATCACACGGTTAAGGATTCATTTCATGGATGATGTAGTTATAAAAAGTTTTTACTTACGTTACTTTTGCGTTATATTTGCTTGCATTCTACTTGTGTCTATTTATTAAACCCATGTTATTCACCAGCCTTTGTTGACGTATTATTTTCACGTGTTCTTAGGTAACGTATTTGAAGTGCGATGCCATGAAAAATGTGTTAGATAACATGTTTTGATTTAGATATTCGTCATTTAAATTATTAACTTTTGAAAACCATTTTTCGCCATGTCAAGGGCGCTTGTATTTTATTTTTATTTACGCTTCCGCGCTTATATTTTGAATTATGTAAACTTTTAAAATCACTCTTTTACCATGGTACGACCCACGGATAAACCCCGGTTTTATGAGTCTAGTTCAACTATTTTAATAAAATAAACATTTAGACATCGCGCTTTGTGCAATGAGGTATCTATGAAAGTCCACCTAAGTCGATTTTGACGGGGTGTGACATATGTGTTTCATATTAAATTCACGTGGCCCACTAACTAAATTAATAAATTAATTTAACCGGCAACTTAAACAAAAGGTTACACATTACATTGTTTATGGAAAATTAAGACTTAATTACATACAATAGCATGTTTAAGAATAGGATGCATACAATAGCAAAACGTGTATATTTTGTTACATCCCCAAGCACTTTGCCATATATATATATATATATATATATATATATATATATATATATATATATATATATATATATATATATATATATATATATATATATATATATATATATATATATATATATATATATATATATATATATATATATATATATATATATATATAGTCTTTAATCTTTAATATATATTAAAAGATGGGCCTTAAATGCCAAATGGCGAAATAAGATCCTTTGGATGGATTAACTTCTTTGATTTCAGCCGTTAGATGTGATTGATGATGTCATCAAAGATTATTATCACTTTACACCCTCTGACAATACATAATTACATTTTCTATTTCATTTTATCTGCACTTAAATAGATAATTTTAATTTACTTATAAATCGCTCAATTTGAACTATATTTACCTTATTGTTATTATTTACCTTATTTTTATTCTAAAATCTTCTTATACAAAGTATCAAAACATATGTGTAAACGTAAAGGTGTATATTGTCACACCCCGCTATAGCGGAAACACGAGATGTGAGAGCTGGAATATCATTACACGGGTTATAAAAAAATAAACGGTTCAAGTCATTGCATTAAAATAAAATTTGTTCACAATCCCAAAAACAACCAAGTAGTTTAAATATTTAATACAAATACATGGTACGAAGTTTCAAATTCATAAATTCCCAAAATAAAAAGTTCTTACCCAAATTGCGCCTCACGTGACCATACCGACCCTTCCATGCCATTCACTTCGACTCTTACACTTAATTTCCTGAAACATAAGATAAAGTGTCAACTACAATAAAGTAGCGAGTGAGTTACAGTTTGAGTTTCTCGATCAAAGTTTTCAAAAGTTTATATATGTGTAAAGAGTTTCATAAATGAAAAGAAAGCGGAGCGGCGCTAAAACATATATATATACTTTAAAAGTTTCGAACACACGCAAGTAAAGTAGAACTCGTATCATAAAAGTTATAGCGGAAGCCATCGCCAAAATAATGTATATGCGTAAATAATATGTGAGTAACTAAATTAGTATCTTGTATCAATCTCTTGGCTTAATATAACGTAAGTCTACACTAAACCGATTGTCTGGTCAGAACACGCCCCAAAGTTTCACAATAAATGGAGTTCCATCTGATTCTTAGTAATATGTACTTAGGTCGCGAACCACAAGAAAGGAGTGACATCTCCTAAGTATCGATACCCATAATACTACCGACCAATGCTAATAGTGTATAATGTTTCCGAACTAAAAAAACGGGGCACTTTGAACTCTTTGTCTAAAACTAGTAGTAAGCACTTACGGAGTTTATATTCTCAACAAGGATTGGTTTCGCATACAAGTAACCTTAATTTAGTTTAGTTTACGCATATAAGTTTCACAAGTTTCACGAGTTTCTCAAGTTTCCAAAGTTTCACAAGTTTCCAAAGTTTCATAAAGTTTCACAAGTTTCACAAGTTTTCATACGAGTTGCAAAAAGTTTCATAAAAGTTACATAAACATGCACATCTTATGTTTCCCCCAAAATAATCTTAAAAACAGTAAAATATTGTGGGGTTGTAACTCACGGGTTGCGAAGAATAGTCTCGAGTAAGAAAGAAAAGGAGCGGAACGTGTCGGGAATCAAAGGTGACCTAAAACACCGAAATATTGTGTAAGTATAAGTTGTATGATTTAAGTTATGTTAAAGTTCCATTTTAACATTTTTAATATTAAATCTTTATACTTTAAATTATGTCCCAAAGTCTCAATACGGAAAAGTTATAAGTTAATATGTGTTCGAGTACGTTTTAATGTTCGATTAATCCAATTATGTCCAAAAAGAGTCGATGTCCAAAGTCAAAGTGTATAAGTTACAAAAATATTAAGTTACTGAATTTTGGTATAAGTTTATGGTGAAATTTGGGCAGCGCTTCCGCGCTATAAAAATTTAATCCATTTTCGAACACACTTTCCCGCTTAAACAAACATTTTAAACCATGTAACACAATAATACAATAGTTTTTAGGCCTCAAACTCATCCAAACAATTTTATTTATAAAAACAGTAAGTCCCCAAGTGTATAATCTGTAGTAACATTATTTGGACACTAATTTAACTTTTTAGGTTGTAAAAACGACAATTTTTGTGTACAGCGAGATCCAGACAGCGGTTGGAGATATTCAGCCGCCGGCTGGACCTTAGCCGCCGGCTGGATATCTTCAGCCGCCGGCTGGAGGCCTTCAGCCAGTTTCTTGTTTTTGGTATATTTCGATTTTTAGCCCGTTTTAGTGATAGATTCTTACATGCAAACTGTTTTTAGTTAAATATATTCATTTTAGAGTAAAAATCACAGTTTCTTTTAGATCTATTATATCAAAATGAGGATCTTTGTGTTAAACCCGATTTTAAGCAAGAAAACGTTTTGAACTTTTATAAAAACCATTTTTCAGTCTATGGATCGTCCATGCAAGTAAAGATTGATGAAATAAAAGTAAAATAGAAGAGTTTTACCAAAGGAAAAGTTGTGGGACGGTTTAGATGGAAAATAGCTTCAAGATGGTGGAAAAACTTCTTCAAAACCCGATTTTTTTGCTTCCTCTTGATACTCCTTTACCCTGGGACAATTTTGTATGTGTTTTAGTGGATGATTTTGTGTTTGTATTTGCTGTTTTGGATGTGTAACTTTCTGTTTTTCTTGTGTGTTCTTGAGAGGAAAGTGTAGAGAGATTTTTGAGAGAGAGAGTGTATGTGTTTATGTTTTGATTTGAAAATGAAAGTGGAGTGAATGGAAGAGTGTGGGAAAGGGTGTTACTGCCCTAGGGAACCCAAATGGCAGTAATGTCTAGCCCAATCCCGTTTAATGGTGTTGGTCCAATCACATTTCATGCAAAAGTGAGTCACCAAATCACAGTCAGCGGCCTTTCAGCCGCCGGCTGGGCTTCAGCCGCTGGCTGACAGCTTTCAGCCGTCGGCTGGAAGGCATTTCCCAGCTCGGTGACGTTTTAAGTTTTCCGTTATAGTTTAGTGTGGACTAGAATTTTATTAGTTTCCGTTAAGAACTTAGTCAAGTTCTTGTATAGTTTCTTTGGTGTTAGGATTTATAAGTTGATTCCGACTTTGGTTCCGACACAATAAAAGACACACAAGTATGAACTAAAACAATATGATCACGAATAGATGCAACTAAAGATTTGAACCGCTATAATAAATGAGAATCACCTGAATTTTTGACGGTTGTCACATTCTCCCCGAGTTGAAAGTAATTTCGTCCCGAACTTTGACTCGTCCATCAGGTAGAACTATCTTTGAACAGATGCATATACTTTTGACGTATCTGGTCCTCACGTTCCCATGTGAATTTATAACCACGTCTGGAGTTCCAACGAACCTTGACAATAGGAACACGACTTTGTCTGAGTTGTTTGACCTCGCGGTCCACAACTTCAAGCGGTTCCTCGATAAAGTTGAGCTTGTTGTCGATCTTGACCTCGTCGAGTGGGATGACGACGGTCTCATCAGATAAGCACTTCTTCAAGTGCGATACATGGAATACGTTGTGAACATTGAAAAGAACTTGCGGGAGTTGGAGTCGATATGCTAGTGGGCCAATACGCTCGATGACTTTGAATCGTCCGGTATACCTTGGGCTTAGCTTGCCGCGTTTCCCGAAGCGAACTACCCCCTTCCATGGCGAAACTTTAAAAAGCACTCGATCGCCAACTTGGAACTCGAGGGCTTTCCTTCGGTTATCGGCGTAGCTCTTCTGCCGGGTACGGGACGTCTTCAGTCGTTCCCTGTTGGTAGTGATCTTGTCGATGGTTTCCTGGACGATGTCGAGCCTTGTGAGTTATCGATCGCCGCCTTCTAGCCAACAAAGCGGCGACCGGCACTTACGTCCATATAAGGCCTCGAACGGAGCGCACTTGATGCTAGCATGGTAGCTGTTGTTGTAGGAAAACTCGACCAGGGGAAGGTGAGTATCCCAACTTCCTCCGAAGTCAACTGCGCATGCTCTAAGCATATCCTCAAGTGTTTGGATCGTCCTTTCGCTTTGACCGTCATTCTGAGGGTGGTAAGCGGTGCTAAGGTCAAGTCGCGTCCCGAGAGATTTCTGAAGCGCGTTCCAAAAGCGGGACGTGAACCGACTATCCCTGTCAGAGATAATGGAGAGAGGAGTTCCGTGGCGCGAAATGATTTCGTTGATGTATATTTGCGCGAATTTCTCCATCGAGTGGGTCTCTCGTACCGGTAGGAAATGAGCAGACTTTGTTAATCGGTCCACGATTACCCAATTTGTGTCATTACCCTTGCAGTCCGGGCAACTTGGTAATGAAATCCATGGAGATTTGTTCCCACTTCCACATAGGGATCTCGGGTTGTTGTAGTAGTCCTGAGGGCTTCTGATACTCCGCCTTGACCTTCGAGCAAGTAAGGCACTTGGCTACGTACAAGGCGATATCCTTCTTCATGCCCGGCCACCAATAATACTCCCGAAGGTCCTTGTACAACTTATCGGATCCAGGGTGGATGGAGTATGGGGAACGGTGGCCCTAATCCAAAATTAGCTTGCGTAGATCTTCAGATTTCGGAATCCAGGCTCGGCCCTTGAAATAATGGATTCCGTCGGATTTGAGTTCGAACTCTTATCATGATTGTGCAAGGTTTCGCCCTTTAAGTTCTCGGGTTTCAACGCTTCTCGCTGAGCCTCGGCGATTTGCGTTTGAAGATTTGTTTGAACCTGAATACCTAATGCTCTAACCCGAGATGGTCTTACCCTTTCCTCCCACTCAGGGCGTCTGCTACTACGTTTACCTTACCCGGGTGATACTTGATCTCGCAATCGTAGTCACTCAACAGTTCGATCCATCTCCTTTGCCTCATGTTGAGCATCTTCTGGTCTAGAATGTGTTGAAGGCTCTTATGATCCGTGAAAACCGTGCACTTAGTACCATACAAATAGTGTCTCCAGATCTTTAATGCAAATACGACGGCTCCCATCTCTAGGTCGTGAGTGGTGTAGTTCTGTTCGTGCACTTTGAGTTGTCTTGAAGCGTAGGCGATGACTTTATCCTTCTGCATAAGGACACACCCAAGTCCTTGATGGGATGCATCGCAGAATACCACGAAGTTATCCGTACCCTCCGGTAGGGACAAAATCGGTGCGTAGCAGAGTTGGTGTTTAAGTTTCTGGAAGGATTCCTCTTGCTTTGTACCCCAAAAAAAATCCTTGTCCTTCTGAGTGAGCTCGGTGAGTGGCTTAGCTATCTTCGAGAAATTCTCGATGAACCTTCGATAATAGCCGGCCAACCCTAGGAATTGACGAATTTCCGTAGAAGTCGTTGGGGCTTGCCATTTCTCGATCGCTTCGATTTTAGCCGGATCCACATGGATCCCCTCTTGGTTGACCACATGACCAAGGAAATGTACCTCCTGCAGCCAAAATTCACACTTAGAGAATTTGGCGTACAGTTTCTGATCTCGGAGGAGTTCTAAGATAAGTTTCAGGTGTTTCGCGTGGTCCTCTTTGTTTCTCGAGTAGATAAGGATATCATCAATGAACACGATCACGAACTTGTCCAAATAAGGTCTACACACCCTGTTCATCAAATCCATGAACACCGCTGGCGCGTTGGTTAAACCAAATGGCATGACAAGGAATTCGTGCTATCGCGGGACAATAATATATATATATATATATATATATATATATATATATATATATATATATATATATATATATATATATATATATATATATATATATATATATATATATATATATATATATATATATATATATATATATATATATATATATATATATAGATTGGGGTTCAAAAGAGATCCTCAATTTTCTAGAGATCCAAGGATCCACTTTTTAGCCACCCATTTTTCCTTATATTTTTGTTCTTTTTTTTTTCTTTTTTTTCTAATTTTTTTTTTATTATTTTTCTAAAAAAAAATTTACTTTTTTCTTTTCCTTTTTACTTACTTTTTTTTTTTTTTCCGAAAATCACATTTGATTTTCAACCTTACTTTTTAAAAATCACATGTGATTTTCAATCTACAAATATTTTATGGGTAAAATCACGTTTGATTTTAAAAAATTATTGATTATTTTTACCAAAATCACATGTGATTTTTAACTTACAAACTATTTTGCTTATAAAATCACATGTGATTTTCGAAAAACAAATTTTTCAAGTGTGACTTTAAAATTTATAAAGTTTGGTTTTTGAAAATCACATGTGATTTTCGACAAAAAAAAAAAATTCACGTGTGATTTTAAAATTTTTAATTTTGGTTTTTGAAAATCACATGTGATTTCAATTTTTTACAAAAAAATCACATGTGATTTTGAAAAGAAAAAAAAAAGTTAAGTAAAACATAGCAAAAAAAAAAAAAACCGAATTAAAAAACGATAAAAAAAAATGAAAAAAAAAAGTTATAAAGGGAAAAATGAATGGTTAGGAAGCCTTTTTGGTTTTGACCCCTAAGTGAATTTGTGTGGCTAAAAAGTGGATCCTTGGATCTCTAGAAAATTGAGGATCCCATTTGAACCTCACCCTACATACATATATATACATATACATATGTATATATATATATATATATATATATATATATATATATATATATATATATATATATATATATATATATATATATATATATATATATATATATATATATATATATATATATATATGTATATATATATATATATATATATATATATATATATATATATATATATATATATATATATATATATATATATATATATATGTGTATATACATATATATATATGTGAAAAGTGAATATGAGGCTGTTACACATGTAAGCTTACATGCAAAACTCATCAAAAATTATGTCGTTTCGTTAAAAATTCTTCAAATCTATATAATTTTAATCATATTTATTAAACTAACTTAACAAATTTTTATCTATTCACATCTTTTTCTTTATTAATCGTGTCTTTCAAAAATATAAGTTTTTTTGTCATCACTGGGCATCTATCGAAGTCACTTTTTATAACTTCTTCATAATTAACAATGACCCCCTGCATTTTGGGGATCACCTCTCCCTTGATGAATATAGGACAAATCAAGGGTTGAAAAGCATTTAAACAACAAAACGACATAGTTTTTATGAGTTTCTCATGTAAGCTTACATGTATAACAGCCCCATATGAAGCTGATTTCGTAAAATGGTTTTGCGGCTACAGTTTTCAGTAGTTTTTAATCCGTCTCGTGATCCATATGTTAAGTATAACACTTTCGGTTGTTTTTCAGTCGTCATGTGATATGAATATAGAAACATATATACTATAAAATTGTATTGGATTTATATTGAAAATGTAAAAAATAAAATTACAAAATCGTAACAAAAGAATAGCATTCAACCAACAATCTCTCTAATCTATTCAGACTAAACATGTGCTTCATTCATCACGTAAAACTTCTCGATACACAACATTTGAGGTGAATACTCCGTCTCGTTTAAAGTCTTTAACATGATTAACTAATACCTTTGTATTTTCACGTGATATCCCTCTTGACAAAGCCACATAAAGTTGTCCATGTGAAAACACGGAGTCCGGTAGGTAAACACCAACGTGCGGAATTGTTTGACCTTGTGCTTTATTGATTGTCATGGCAAAACTAAGTCGAATGGGAAACTGTTTTCGCTTTAGTTTAAAAGGGAACATGTCGTCGTCAGACGGACATAGAGGAATTTTTGGCAAGAATACTCTCTTTCCACTATGTTGGCCAACAGCTATTTCTGCATCGATGACATTGCGTTGGAAACCTTTGCATATCAATCTTGTGCCATTACATAAACCATGTGATGGACCAATATTACGTAATAGTATTATGGGGCATCCAATTTTAAGTCGAAGTTTGTGAGGGGGCAAACCACTAACAGTTAGAGAGTTTAAGAATTCCACTGGATAGAAGTTGTTAGTATCATCTTCGGCTTCGTCAAAACTATAGTAAACTTTTTCCTCTCCATGAAAGTTTTCAATCATTTGATCATTAATCTCGTCAACACTCTCGTTTTTTGTTGATAATATTGCTCTAGAAATTATATAATCCGAAGAATATGCGTTGTTGTGCATTGAAGGGAAGATTGCATTTATCAAATCTTTTTTAGAGTTTTCTTTATCGGTGTAAGGAACTCCTTCAATCGATTCTTCATTTCCGTCACCTACTCTTAAAAGAAAATCTGAAAACCACGGATCTGTTAGTGCTCTCATATTTATGCTCAACCGCATCTTTTTAGTCAACAACCAGAGAGGTGACATTCGAAAACTGGAGTCTACAATTTGCGCTCGAGTACCACGTTTAATGACGGGCAAAACCTGTCTGAAATCACCTCCCAAAATCATTATCTTTCCACCAAATGGGAGTCTCACCCCCACAATGTCTTGTAATGTTCGATCTACTGCCTCTATTGCCTGTCTTTTTGCCATTGATGCTTCATCCCATATTATTATTTTCGATGACCTAAGAAGTTCAGCAGCCCCACTTTGTTTCTTGATGTTGCACATTGAATTATTATTAAGATTAAGGGGAATCTTAAATCTTGAATGAGCCGTTCTACCACCTGGCATGTTATTAGCTGCCGCACCTGACGAAGCTGTAGCAACTGCAATAAGACCACGTGAACGAACCTCAGCAAGCAAAGCTTTGTACAAAAATGTTTTTCCTGTTCCACCTGGTCCATCAATAAAGAAAACCCCTGGAGAATCATTATCCACATGCCTCATTATCTCATCAAACGCAGTTTTTTGGTCCGGATTAAGTGAATGTTTGGCACACAAGTGTTCGGATTCCACAACTATGGCATATTCCTCTTGCAACTCACGGTAACGTACAGACTGTAAATTGACGTCTGCAGTTATGTTAGGAAGATCAAAATCACTAAGATTTTTGCCCATTGATTGAAGAAAGACTCGTATGTCAGTAAGAACCAAATTCTGAACTCGCTCAACATTTTCACAATGTAACCTATGATCTTCAGATAATGACTCAAAGTGGTCATTCCATAACTTGCGAACATCCCCGGGCTCACAAAAAATCATTATAGTCGCAAATAACCTTCTAAGAGCATTGGGAAATTGAAATAAAGAGGCTTCCATGAGACATTGCGATAAACTATCGTCATTTTCTATTAAACCTAACTCAAGAGCCGCTTTTCTAAATGTAGTGTGGTTTACATTGTTAATTGTGCAAAGATCTTCAAAGGAAGTAGGCCCTTTAATATTTAACAGAAGTAGACGTAAGTAGTACCGTTCTCCTTCAGCTGGATTAGCAGAAACCAAACGACCTCTTTGTGGTGGTCCAAAACGAGGATTCCAGCTACGTGATGATCCATTCCATGTGAAGTGTTTCGGAAAATCTTTATACAAATATTGTCTTGCTGTTTCATTGATTCTATTCATCTCGAAAAAAGCAGTCAACATTGATCTCTTATCTCTCTCCCTATCAACAATTTCAGACATAATATCGTTGTCTTTAAATCTAACCAACTGCTTATTAGGGAGATGAAGTTGCAAAGCCAAAACAGAAGGATGGATTTGAGAAAGAGGGAAGGAAAAAATCCGCCATAATGCCTCGGGAGGGGAGACATAACGGGCATCTTGAAATCTCTTTATCTCATTAATAACCTCATGTGGAGCGTCTTGATCGATTTGGACAACCTGTTTGTCATGTCCTTTGTAAACATATTTGAACATATATTTCACAGACTTTATACTTGAGCAAACCTCAACATTTATGTGGCAGTTGAACATCATTAAAAGCTTTGGGTTATACGGGACAACCCACCTATTATCAAGAGTTTTTCCCCGCACATTGACCTTAATTCCGTTGTCTCTCCTTCGATATAATGGATATGCATCTTCACCTTGTGTTGTTTGCTCATTGAATTGCCTAAGATAATGAAAGCGACATTGTTTTGGATCACCTTGCATACAAGGACTGTCTGTTCGTAAATGTCCGCAAGGACCATGAATCATATGTTTCAAAACAATCTCGTGCATTTTGGGATGTTTTATCCGGTCGGGAATTTCGGCACACACGATCTTATCATAATGGTCTGGATTGTTAATCTTGTATTGTGCTTTCATTATGAGGAGGAAATGAGCATGCGGCAAACCACGCTTTTGAAACTCAATGACATAGACATATGCCTTAACTTCTCCGAGGAGATGTTTTTTAAAGAGTAGTTCCTTAAGATCCTCTAACTTAGCACGAAACACTCTTGAAACAAGCTCTGGACGATCTTGTGCGGTTTGACCAACTTTTAAATTATCACTTATCTCCTGCCACTGAGGATTACATGTCATTGTAAGGAATATATCAGGCTTCCCGTCATCTTGAACTAAAGTCATGGCATCCAGAAATCGACGTCGCATGTCACGAGGCCCACCGATAAAAGATGCAGGCAACACAATGCGTTGTCCAACTCTACTTGGTTGAACCTCACCGGCGTTGACACAATCTACAATTCCTTGGTACAAATCCGCTCTTATCTTTGCTTGGTTTCTTTCACAAAATTGTAAACGGGAAGTCTCAATCTTTATGTAAACATCTACCACAAATTGTTGTAACAATCTCCCCCCAAATAGAAGCACATTCTCAGTAGATCGAATTTGGAACTTGTAAGAATAGTATTCCCTCATAGCCACGGTTTTCCTAACACTTCGTGTGTTAGCCTCTGCGCACAATGGTGATATATCGAAAAAATAATAATTAATTACACCTACAGTAGTAGAGATATATCAGAAAAATATATTAGAATATTGTTGGTACCTTCCGTTTCTTCCGCCATGTAGTCATTATTATCAATTTCATTGAGTAATACTCCGTGACGTGGAATATTATTATGCCATCCCGACTCACCATTAGGAAAAAATAAAGGATACGATAACGGATCGTAACAACCGAAGTACGATTGAATATTTTGACTGTATTCAGATCTACCGTAGACAACAATACTTCTTTTGTACGAAGTGATATTGTCATTGCCTTCAACCCAAATACCTGCAACCTATAAAATGGTATATCAATTATAAGTAAATAATATATATGTTAACTTTAGATAAATAAAATAACATATTATTAGGTAAACCTCGGATGTGGTTGGTCGATTGTACACCCTTTGGTCGACTTCCACTGACGCATTTAAAGTGACTCGGTAGTTGTCAAGTGGTCCTAGTTCAGCAAGGCTTCGAAACGTTCTAACATACGGGTTTGATGAAAGAACACGAGTCAACCTCTCTGTGATATCTCTATCAAGATTTGGCCATTGAAGTCTATGATCCAACTCAGTTTCAGGATCATAAAAATATAACTGTAAGTACCTAGGTTTTCCATCCCTTGAAACTAACTGGTCAATTTTGTGATATATTCCTTTGTGTGCACGAAACGTATATACACCGCCTGTCATATTCGTCATGGTTTTATCTAATGTTACACCCATTGAGGCGAAAGAAAAGTTGGTGTTGTAAGCACGTATGTTTTGCCTGAACATTTTTCCAGTTTCATCTTGAGATGTAAAGAGACGATATAGTTCATTCGGAATTTCAGTGTTTGCCAACTTTGTCTTTCCACTCATGCAACAAAAGGTAGGAAATTCAAATTTGAATCGTTTTGCTCCACAGTGAGGACATGGACTTCGTTGTTTTAAGACACGATGCTCTGTAGGTATGCCTTCATAAACAAAGTTATACGGATCCTCTTGTTGATTGTCATCTCGGATCGATGACGGATCCACAACTTCATCAAACAAAGGTAATAGTGTACGAGGTTGAAGTTGAATACCTATGAAATTATACTGTATTGAGTAACATCTTAAAAAATTTCAAGTTGTTAAAGGTGAGATTGTCTAATAAATAGAAACCTGTTGATAGTGGTTGCATCACTTCATCAAATAAAAGGATAGGTACACGAGGTTGAACACGGAGACCTATATTACAAAACAATATAATGAAAATGATTCCTTTATTATTAACTTAATAAGCTATAATAATAGAAAAAGTGCATTATTTTATTTTACCACTAAAACTTTCATGAGTCAACTCTGAACACGTTTCTGTAATATCTTCGGTATCGATAATATTCGTCACTTCTGTGGTAACTCGGTTGGTTAACGTTGTTGAAACCGCTATGTTTTTCTCCTTTCTTCGTAGATAGTAGTTTCTGTTATAACAAACTCTATTTTCTTTGTCTCTCTTTGATGAGGTAGATAAAGTGTTCGGTGTAGTTTCACTTGTCGACGTAGTTTCACTTGTCGGCGTATTTTGATTTTCACTTGTTGGCGTATCTTCACTCGTCCAAGTTTGATTAATTTGACTACTACTCAAAAGTCGCCCTTGAATCTCTTTACATCTCGCATAATATTGTTTATTATACTGTTTTCGTTTTTCAGTTGAGGCAGATGCGACATTCTTGTTTGACAATTGTGTCATTTGACTACTATTTGAGATTAACATATCATTGTTAGATTGTAATGTTCCTAATGGTATCCTTTCAAGCGATGTACAACTCAGTGGAGTTATTGACGCATCACGTTGAGAGACATCACCATTACAAACTTTTGATATTTTGTTATTCTCTTTGCGCTTAGCATAATATCGTCTATTGTACTCTTTACGTTTCTCAGAAGATGTAGATGTTGTATCCCCACGTTTTTGTTCTTCATGATTCATCGTAAATAAAACTACCTTGTATATTAAAATGATAATATTGAGATATATGTTCTAATCTTAACTATATTATAAGGCATAACTACATATTACAAACAATTTAGACTAATAGTTCATAATCATTAAACATAAAGTTCATAATCATTAAACATACATATGAAGTTGAAATACAATTAACATTACATTAATAATAGTTCATAATCATTAAACATAAAGTTCATACATTCAAAGTTTTAAAACATTTAAATATCTAAAATACATGAAAATTGATAATAAAAGTTACAATAGATATAGATTTGATGATAAAAATCTAGAAATTTCTAATAACATTAGCTTCTGGGATATCTGGATTGAACTTTATCTGGGATATAGATGTAGTTTCCAACGAATTAGCTGAAATTTATATATTATCCATATAAAATAAGTTAAGATTAGTAATTTGATATTGTAATGTCTTTTTGAATTTAAATGCAAATAGTTTGACAAAATGGATTAATAACTTACGTGGAACTCTACGATCGATTGTAACCCGAGATACATGAATTATTTGGTTAAGATATATTGACCTTGCTAACCAAACTGGTAATGCGTCCCAAGATATCTTGATGACCAAATTAATAGAACTTCCTATGTACAATATATTTAGTTATTAAAATATGTTGTTTATTACAAATATTAAATATATTATAGGTATATTAACTTACGTTGAATCTCGTATTAGAACTCTACATCGACTTGATCCGTCCTTAATAAGCTCTCCAGAAATCACTTTTCCGACAACATCTATTTTCCATTTGAAAATTTAAACCAAAAATATTATTGAGATGTTTTTATTTTTATGGAAGTTTATATTAAATTGAAATAATAAGGTAAATTACCGACTAAAATCTTCCGATTGCTATGATCATTTAGAATATCCAACACCGAATTCACCATAGGAAAAGAAGGAAACGGACGATCAATTTCTTCGGGTAAAAGTGTGAGTTTGGTTTTTTTGGTAATTGCAATGTACTCATCATCCCACAAAAAGATTTGATTCTCAAATCGTGGGAGACGATCATCCATAAATGGATAAATTTGGAAGAAGTTTAAAGAAAATACTCGACCAACCAAATCTGAAACTTGATAAAATTCCATCAAGTGTTGGGGGACGATTGCTAACATTTTTCGTCGCTAAAAAAATGTAACATTGTTAATATTATAAGTTTTATTATTATAGTAATGTAGTAAATTTAATAAAAGTAATATTTTGGAACTTACACTTTCGTCAAATAATAGAATTAATTTTCTTTTGTTATACATGTCTTCCCAAACGTATTGAACACGCACACGGGTAAGACAAGACAACACGGAATGCGTTTCAATTGCATTAAACGTATCATATACCCAAGGATACTCCATATCTACAAAATATAAATATTTGTTTTTTAAATTTGAATTTGTAATTATTAAATTTGTGATATAATTGTTCAACAATAATTAAATAATATAGTTTGTAGTAATAAGTTTAGTATATAAGTAAAGCTGTTTTGGTATATATATAACTTAATTTTGTATAAGATAAAAACATTTTGTGAATGATTATGGGTGAAAACATTTAAACAAATATGTAAATAAAAACATATAATTTAAGTCATAAACCTAAGTCTTAAATAGAGAATCCGCAATTAAACACTCATAACATTCGTCAATTTATGTGATTGTTTTTTTTCCCGGTTAATCTAACATACTAAAACTACCTTTTACTAAAATAATTTTTCGACCATTTTAATTTAACATACACTTGTAAATTAGTATTGTCTTTCTTATGTAATCTTGTAATGTTACAATTTTAAAATTATTATTGTCATTCGAATAATATGTTTTGAGACTGTTTTTAGATTTTTAGACTAAAATAATATGTTTATAAATTAAAATAATCTGTTTTTGAAATAATTTGTTTTCAATCTATATTTGGATTATAATAAAATGTAAACAAATTATTTTATAAACAGATTATGTTAGAATATTCTGTTTTTAAAATTTATTTGAAATGCAAAATTTTGTTCAAATCTCAAGTTGCAAAATTCTGTTTTGCACAAAATCTGTTTATAAATTAAAAAAGCTGTTTAAAACAGATTATTACAATAAGTTAAAAACAGATTATTTTACATAAAAATTAAAGCAAGACTTTTTTTTTTCCTAAATATAAGCCTACACTATCATGATACATATTCGGTAACATAAGAAAAACAAAACATACAAGGTAGTTTATATAAGAAAAACATAACTTACAAAAAAACAGAAATGAAAATGAAATTACATACAAAAAAAGAGAAATGAAAATGAAATTACATACAAATAGAAATTTAACCTAAAATAATTTGTTATTAAAATTTATTTGAACAAAATTTCGAAATGTTTTTAATATATTCAAAAAGTTTAAAATTTTTCGAAATTTCAAACTTTTTGAATACTCTTTTAAAACATTTTAAATTTTTTTTCCAAATTTATTTTAAAAACAGATTATTAAATGTGAACATACAAAAGAACTTTACATACATAAAAAAGGGAAATGAAAATGGAAATTACATACAAATTTATATACAAATTACAAAACAAGTAAACATATAACATACAAATAACAAAAAAATAAAATACTAAAATTATAAAAGAAATGCAAACCGGTTATTCGGGATTGATGTGTGGTTGAGAGAAAACCGATATAAAACTCCTTTGGGGTAAATAAAAGTAGAGAATATTTTTAGTTGGGGTTGAAAAAGTGAGTATAACATTGTTATTTATAAGAAAATTAAAGCGGGAAAAATAAAAGTTTTAAAAAAAATTCAAAAAATTTGAAATTTTTCAAATTTTTCAAAAAGTTAATGAAAATTTTGAAAAATTTCAAACTTTTTGAATCTTTTTAAAAATTTTAATTTTTCCCGCTTTATTTTTTTCATAAATACTAATGTTATACTAATTTTTTTTATAAAAAACATATTTTTTAGGTTTTATAATCTGTTTTTATATAATCTGTGTTTATATAATCTGTTTTTATATAATCTGTTTTTATATAATCTGTTTTTAAGAATATGTTTTTAATAATCTGTGTTTTAAAATTTATTTGGACAAGTTTTATAATCTGTTTTAATAATCTGTTTTTATACAGATTACTTTCTTATAAAACAGATATTTTAGGTTTAATAATATGTTCCACTTTTTTATAAAAACAGTTTTTAACCTTTAATAATCTGTTTTTAAAAAAATTCGAAACTTTTGTCTAACTAAATTTTTAAAACAGATTATTTTAGATTAAAAAACGTGATAATAAACTTGACATTTGGCTCAGAATCGTTAACCACACGATAGCATCATTGCCTCATAGACCTCAATCATCGACCTCATATATTTTTAATATAATCATTGGTCTCATAATTTATATCAATTCATCGACCTCATATATTTTTAATATAATCATTGGTCTCATAATAAGATTAAGACAACAAATGAAAATAAAATTTACCGTTCATTTAATCATTTTCTAACTGATTTCCACTGGAGTCACCCGAAAGAAAACTGCCAACATAACCACAAAACCGCCATCAAAACCACAAAAAAGCCACACGATAGCATCATTGCCTCATAGACCTCAATCATCGACCTCAATCATCGACCTCATATATTTTTAATATAATCATTGGTCTCATAATATATCAATTCATCGACCTCATATATTTTTAATATAATCATTGGTCTCATAATAAGATTAAGACAACAAATGAAAACTGCCAACATAACCACAAAACCGCCATCAAAACCACAAAAAGCCACCGTATCCACCAAAACCGCAGCCTGTCAATTTATAATAAGTTCTATTAGCAATAAACATGATATCCTAAATCATAACAAAATTTCAAGTTTATTTTCCTTATAATTCAACAACGTTGTTACATTTATCAAACCAATATACCTTTAGACACCAACGTGGTATTCGTATTCAGACAAAAAAAATCTCAAAAAACAAACATGTTTATATTATAAGAAAAATAACTTAGTTCTTACCTTGAGACTGTTATGAATCCGATCCAGGTCCATGTTCCCAAAATTTGTAAGCATCCCGGTGATGAATTTCTGCGAGAAGCAAAAGTAACAAATTTTTGTTACTGTTAGTTGAATGTCTTTAATACCCTTTTCAATAATCAACACATATTAAAATATATACCTCATAAACAGTCATTTCTTTTCGTAAGTAAAATAATAACAAACAATGTGACTCACCTTCACTGTACCAAGGTTTTTCTTCCATAGTAGTTTGCGAGGAGTTTTGATTTCATTAAATCTTTTAGCGTAGTTAGTTAAAAGATGGTCAACAGACTCGGGTAAGTTGACATCCTCATCCTGCAGTTTTTCGTCGTTCGTTTTTAATTAACAAGTAAATATAATTATTTTTTATAAGATAGAACTCATACCTGAATAGGTGGCCAGAAATTCGAAGATATGACTGTAGATCCACAACAACCGGCAGATCCACAACAAATAACCGGCAGCCACCTTGTTACAACAAATAACCGGCAGATCCACAACAACCGGCAGATCCACAACAACGATTCAGAAGCCATGGCAGAACCGGCAGATCCACAACAACGAAACATAATCAAAAAACAGATCCACAACAAGCCATGGCAGATCCAAAACAACTAACCAAGGGAGAAAGAAATAAGAGAAAAAATTAAGATTTACCGGCGAGGAAGAAATTAAGAGTTTAAAGAAAGAAAAGGGAGAAAGAAATAAGAGAAAAAATTAAGAGTTTATAAAGATTTACCGGCGAGATTCCGGCGGCGGCTAGGTTTCCGGCGAGATTCCGGCGGCGGCTAGGTTTCCGGCGAGAATCCGGCAGCAGGGGCGGTGACAGATTCTAGAGAGAAGTCAGAGGTTTTAGAGAGAGAGAGAGTTGTGTGTGTGTGTTTTGTGTTGTGTGTAATGTGTTTGTTTTGTATGTGTGTGTGTGTTGTGTGTGTGTGTTGTATTGTATGCTTAAAGTGTTGTATTGTATGCTTGAAGGGTTGTATTGTATGCTTTAAATATTGTACCTCTTAATCTCTTAATCTCTTAAAAATGCCAAATGTTTTATATAGTAGTAGAGATATATATATATATATATATATATATATATATATATATATATATATATATATATATATATATATATATATATATATATATATATATATATATATATATATATATATATATATATATACAGATTAGGGTTTAAAAGGGATCCCTAATTCTCTAGAGATCAAGAGATCCCTTCCTAACCACCCATTTTTCATTATATCTTTGTTCTTTTTTTTTACTTTTTTTCTAAAAAAAATTTTACTTTTTTCTTTTACCTTTTTATTTACTTTTTATTTTTTATTTTATTTTTCTACCGAAAATCACATTTGATTTTCAACCTTACTTTTAAAAATCACATGTGATTTTCAATCTACAAATCTTTTATGGGTAAAATCACATTTGATTTTAAAAAATTATTGATTATTTTTTACCAAAATCACATGTGATTTTTAACCTACAAACTATTTTGCTTAAAAAATCAAATGTGATTTTTGAGAAACACATTTTTCAAGGGTGACTTTAAAATTAATAAATTTTGGTTTTTGAAAATCACATATGATTTTCCACAAAAAAAAAATCACGTGTGATTTTAAAATTTATAAATTTTGGTTTTTGAAAATCATATGTGATTTCAATTTTTTACAAAAAAATAACATGTGATTTTGAAAAAAAAAATTAAGTAAAACATAGCAAAAAAAAAACCAAATTAAAAAACGAAAAAAAAATGAAAAAAAAAAATATATTAAGGGGAAAATGTATAGCTAGGAAGTGGATCTCTAGATCTCTAGAGAATTGGAGATCCTTTTTGAACCTCATATGTCACACCCCGCTAAAGCAGAAACACGGAATGTGAGAGCTGGAATATCATTACACGGTCATAAGCAAATATAAACGATTCAAGTCATTTCAATTAAAATAAAATAGTTCAAGTTTCAACGTTTCAAAACAACCAAGTAGTTCACGATTTAACTTAAAGTACAAATACAAGTTCCAAATAAAATTCCAAAATAGAAAGGTCTTTTCCCAATATGCGCCTCACGTAACCGTAATGACCCTTCCTTGCCTTGCATCCCATACACTTACACTAATTTCCTGAAACATAAGATAAAGTGTCAACTACATAAAGTAGTGAGTGAGTTACAGTTTAGAGTTTCGAGAAACGTTTCCATAAATAGAAGGTACATGAAAATAGTGACGTTGTGAGTAAAAGGAACGGAACAATCGTTAGAACATACATGTGAACAGTAGAAGGTTTGAACGTACACAAGGGAGTTAAATAAATAAAACTCGTATAAATAAGGTTGTAGCGGAATCCAAGCGCTAAAAAGGTATATGCGTAGGGAGTATGTGTTTAACTAAATAGTAACTCGCATCAATCACTTGGCATAATATAAATAGTAAGTATACACTTAACCGATTGTGTGGTTCTGATCTAGCCCAAAATGTTTAATTGAGTGTACATCTGAACATAGTAATATGTACTTGGGTCGCTAACCCTGAGTAAGGAGTGACCGCTCCTAAGTATCGATACCCATATGACTAACGGCTAATGTTAATAGTGTAATAAGTTCTTGAACCAAAACGGGCAAATGAACAAAGTTTCCAAAAATAACAGTAAGTTCTTACGGGTTTATATTTTCCTCAAGGATTGGTCGCTAACAAGTATCCTAAATTTAGTTAACCGGCTAAGGCATCAACACATATACGCATAATAGTTCACAAGTTTCCGAGTATCCAAAAGTTCCAACTTTCATAAGGGTTTCAATAAGGTTTCGTACAAGTTTCCAAAGTTTACGAGTTTCACAAGTTTAAAATGTTTCAAGTTTCTAAAAGTTTCCATAAAGTATCGAAAGTACCAAGTTTCCAATAGTTTCAAATAATTCGCAAATAGTTTAAAGTTACAAGCATAGTATCTTATGTTTCCCTCAAATAATGTTTAAAAGTACAAAAGTAAAACAAAGCGGAGTTGTAACTCACGGTTTGCGAAGGTAAAAAGGTATGAACTAGCACAAAGGAAGCGGAACGCGTCGGGAATCAAAAACGACCTAAAACACCGGAAAGTTGTACAAGTTTTATTAGTATAATTGAGTTATGTTAAGTTTCAATTTAACATTTTTAATTTCCCAATTTCTTAAACTTAGATTATGTCCCAAAAAGATTATTACGGAAAGTTTATAAGATTAAAGTGTTCGTGTACGTTTTATAGTCCGATAAGTCCAATTATGTCCAAAAAGTGTCAAAGTTCCAAGTCAAAGTGTATAAGTCTCGAAGTTATTATGTCACTGAATTTGAAATGTATTTTACGGTGAAATTTGGGCAGCGCTTCCGCGCAATAAAAATTATGTCCATTTTCAAAACACTTTCCCGCTTTAAAATGCACAATATAATTATTTCGAACAATAATACACATTTTTCCATTCAAAAATCTTTTCCAACCAATTTATATATCAAAAACAGTAGCTTTTCAAGATATGTATATTCTGTGACAAATTATTTTAGCTTATTTTTGTGTTTACGGCCTTTAAAACGATAAAAGTGACAAACAACAGTATTCAGGCGGCGGCTGGAGGTATTCAGCCGCCGGCTGAACTTTAGTCGTCGGCTGGAATCCTTCAGCCGCCGGCCAAAAGCCTTCGGCCAGCTTCAAAGTTGCTTTATTTTCCGATTTTATGCTCGTTTGACCGTTAGATTCGACATGCAATCTGATATAACTCAAATATATGTATTTTTAAAGTAAAATCACTGTTTTCTTTTAGATTTACATCTTAAAAATATGGATCTATCATAAAAACTCGTTTTTAAGCAAGAAAACGTTTCAAATCTTTATGAAAACACATTTTCAGTTTATGGGTCTTACATGCAACCGATTATTTATGTAAAAAGAGTAAAATAAAGAAGTTCTACCGGAGGAAAAGCAAGGTGATGGTTTGGATGAGTTTTAGCTCCAAAAACTTCTTGAAAACCCGATTTAAACCTTTCGTTTTGATACCCTTTACTCCTAGAACGTTTTTGATGGATTATATGGTCGATTTATTGATGTTTATGGACTGTTTTTGATGAAATATTTCTGTGTTCTTGAGGAAATGAAGAGGGAGTTTGAGAGAGAAAGTTATGTGTGTGTGTTGGTAAATTTGAAATGAAATGAAAAGTGAATTGAAAGTGGGTAAAGGGGGATGGGACTGCTCTTGGGGGTCACAAATGGCAGTTATTGTTGCCCAGTCCCGAGCCAAAATGGTTGGTCCAATGAAATAGCATGCAAAAGTGAGTCATCGTCCAGCTGGACAGCGGGATTCAGCCGCCGGCTGGATTGAAAAATCCAGCTTTTGACGTTTTTAAGTTTCCGTTATAATTAGTTAAGGACTAGAATCTTTTTGGTTTCCGTTATGAACTTAGTCAAGTTCTTGTATTGTTTATTTGGTGTTAGGATTTATAGTTTGATTCCGACATTGGTTCCGACAATTAAAACACAATAAAATGAACCCGAACAATATGAACATGATAAGAGAGTAACTAGAGATTCGAACCAATTAAGTTAACTGAGAATCACCTGAATTTTTGACGGTTGTCACATCACCCTATATATATATATATATATATATATATATATATATATATATATATATATATATATATATATATATATATTGTGACAACCGTCCAAAACTCAGGTGACTCTCATTTACTATGTCGGTACAAATCTCTAGTTGCATTTTTATCGTGATCGTTTTGTTCTAGTTCGTACTTATTGTGTCTATTAGTGTGCCGGAACCAAAGTCGGAATCAACTTATAATTCCTAACACCAAGAAATCAAACAAAGAACTTGACTAAGTTCATAACGGGAACTAATAAAATTCTAGTACACAATTAACAATAACGGAAAACTTAAAACGTCACCGAGCTTGGAAATGCCATCCAGCCGATGGCTGGAAGCTGTCAGCCAGCGGCTGGATATGGCCAGCCGGCGGCTGAAAGCCGCTGACTGTGGCTTGATGACTCATTTATGCATGAATCTTGATTGGACCAACACAATTAAATGGGATTGGACCAAATATCACTGCCATTTGGGTTCCCTAGGGCAGTAATAACCTTTCCCACACTCCTCTTTTCATTTTTATATCACTTTTCAAAAATCACACACACACACACACACTTTCTCTCAAGAACTTCCAAACAAAAACAGTGATTTATTCCACTCAAACAGCAAATAAAACACCAAATCATCCATCAAAAACATCTACAAATCGTCCTAAGGAAAAAGGGTAACAAGGAGGAGGCATAAAATCGGGTTTTTGAAGAAGTATTTCTACCACTTTGAAGCTTTTCTCATCCAAACCGCCACATAGCTTTTTCCTTCGGTAAAACTCTTATCTTTACTTTTATTTCACAGATTTTTACTTGCATGGACGATCTAAAAACTAAAAAGTTGTTTTTATAAAAGTTTATAACGTTTTCTTGCTTAAAATCGGGTTTATCACATAGATCCACATTTTGATGAAATAGATCTAAAAGAAACTGTGGTTTTGTCTCAAAAATGAATATATTTAACTATTAACCGTTTGCATGTAAGAATCTATCACTAAAATGGCTTAAAAAATCGAAAAATATCGAAAATATGAAACTGGCCGAAGGCCTCCAGCCGGCGGCTGAATATCTCTAGCCGCTGCCTGGATCTTGCTGTTCACCAAAAATGTCGTTTTGACAACTTAAACGTTAAAATGGTGACCAAATAAACTTACCCCATAATATATGTTTGAAAACTCACTGATTTCATAAAAGAGAGTGTTTGGTTAAGTTTTATGAATAAAAACTATTGTATTGTTGAAAGTTATAGTTTGAAACGATTGTTAAAGCGGGAAAGTGTTTTGAAAATGGACTAAATTTTTATAGCGCGGAAGCGCTGCCCAAATTTCACCGTAATTTATACCGAAACTCAGTGGCTTAATATTTTTATAACTTATACACTTTGGCTTCGGACATCGACCCTTTTTGGACATGATTGGACTAATCGGACATTAAAACGTAATCGAACACGTAATAACATATAACTTTTATGTATTGAAACCTTGGGACATAATTTAAAGTATAAAGGTTTAATACTAAAATTGTTAAAATAGAACTTTAACATAACTTAAATCATACAAATTATACTTACGCAAAACTTGGTCGTTTTAGGTCGTCTTTGATTCCCGACGCGTTCCGCTCCTCTCTCCTACTCGAGACTCATCTTCGCAACCCGTGAGTTACAACCCCACTTTATTTACTGTTTTAATATTATTTTGGGGGAAACATAAGATATATTGTCTTGGAAACTTTTATGAACCATTGCAACTTGTATGAACTTTTGGGAAACTTTGTGAAACTTTTGGAAACTTGGTGAAACTTTGTGAAACTTATATGCGTAAAACATTTTTATTGCCCCTATTGGCTTACTGGCTTGCCCCCGTTAATTGGCTAAACTAAAATAAGGTTACTTGTATGCGAAACCAACCCTTGATGAGAATATAAACTCCGTAAGTGCTTACTACTAGTTTTTAGACAAAGAGTTCAAAGTGCCCCGTTTTTATATCAGATTCATCATACACTATTAGCAATAGCCGTTAATATTATGGGTATCGATACTTAGGAGAGGTCACTCCTTACTTGTGGTTCGCGACCTAAGTACATATTACTAAGATCAGACGAAACTCCATTTATTGTGAAACTTTGGGGCGTGTTCTGACCAGTTAATCGGTTTAGTGTAAAACTTACGTTATATTATGCCAAGAGGTTGATACAAGATTCTAATTTAGTTACTCACATATATATTTACGCATATACAATATTTTAGCGATTGATTCCGCAATTACTTTTATGTTACGAGTATTGCTCTACTTGTGTGTGTTCGAAACTTTTAAAGTATATATTTTTTTTAGCGCCGCTCCGCTTCTTTTCATTATGAAACTCTTTACTTATATATATACTTCATGGAAAC
>CAJVGC010000582.1:44769315-45096561 GCA_910822075.1 Senecio squalidus | reverse complement strand
TTTTGGAAGAGGAAGCGGAGATGGAAATGTTGAATGCTATTGGCAAAGAAGAGGCGGAGGAAGAGGAAAGTTCAAAGGAAGTGAAGGAGTTGGTGATTAACGAAGGGGCGAGGATCAAAACTTCCATTGAAGATCCCCCGAAGGATTTGGAGCTTAAACAATTACCTGAACATCTAGAGTATGCATTTTTAGATGGTAATTCTAGTCTCCCAATTATTATCTCGTCTTCACTTTTGGAAGACGAGAAGGTTAAATTACTAACGGTCCTTAAAAGCCATAAAAAGGCTTTCGCTTGGCGCATTTCTGATATTCCGGGTATAAGTTCAGATTTTTGTAAACATAAAATCAACTTTTTGGATGATGTAAAACCCGTTGTCCAACGACAACGGAGACTTAACCCGAATATGAAAGATGTGGTCAAGAAGGAAATTGTCAAGCTCTTGGATGCAGGTATTATTTACCCGATAGCGGATAGCCCATGGGTTAGTCTGGTACATTGCGTGCCCAAGAAAGGTGGAATGACCGTGGTTATGAATGAGAAGAACGAGTTGGTGCCTACGAGAACGGTAACGGGATGGAGAGTATGTATTGATTATAGGAGGTTGAATGAGGCGACACGAAAGGATCATTTTCCATTGCTATTTATGGACCAAATGATAGAGAGGTTGGCAGAAAATGAGTTCTATTGTTTTCTCGACGGTTTTTCGGGATATTTTCAAATTCCAATTGATCCCGAGGACCAAGAGAAAACAACTTTTACTTGTCCTTTCAGTACTTTTGCTTATAGAAGGATTCCGTTTGGGTTGTGTAATGCACCGGGAACGTTTCAATGGTGCATGATGGCGATTTTTCAGAATATGGTCGAGAATTCAATGGAAGTTTTATGGACGATTTCCCGGTCTATGGGAGTTCTTTTGATGGTTGTTTGGAGAATTTGGATAGAATGTTGGCACGGTGTGAAGAAACTAATTTGGTGCTAAATTGGGAGAAATGCCATTTCATGGTGAAGGAAGGAATTGTGTTGGGGCACAAGATCTCTAAAGCGGGAATTGAAGTGGATAAAGCGAAGATAGAAGTAATAGCAAAGTTACCACCTCCGACGAATGAGAAATCAGTTAGAAGCTTTCTAGGACACGCGGGGTTTTATAGACGATTTATTAAGGATTTTTCAAAGATAACTAGGCCGATGACTCGCTTGTTAGAGAAGAATACAAAGTTTAAATTTTCGGAGGATTGCATGAAGGCATTTGAGTTGTTGAAGGAACGGTTGACAAACACACCAATCTTAGTGTCACCAAATTGGGATTTGCCGTTTGAACTTATGTGTGACGCGAGTAACTTTGCGGTAGGGGCGGTTTTGGGACAAAGAATTGATAAACATTTTCGGCCCATTTATTTTGCTAGCAAGACTCTCAATGAAGCTCAGCAAAACTACACTACTACCGAGAAGGAGTTATTAGCGGTAGTATTTGCCTTCGATAAATTTAGATCATATTTGGTGCTTAGTAAAACGGTGGTGTTCACGGATCATTCGGCACTAAAATTTTTGTTCTCAAAATTAGATGCTAAACCGAGATTGATTAGGTGGATATTACTATTGCAAGAGTTTGATGTGGAGATCCAAGATAAGAGGGGTAGAGAGAATGTGGCGGCGTATCACTTGAGCCGATTGGAAAATCCTTGTCTTGGGGCTTTAAATGAAGAGGATATTCGAGACACCTTTCCGGATGAAAGATTGGCGTTTGTTGGAAGGGTATTTGGTGAACGGATTCCTTGGTACGCCGACATAGCTAACTACTTAGCGGGTGGAGTTGTTAGTAGAGAGCTTACTTATCAACAACGGAAGAAGCTATTCTCGGATGCAAAGTATTATTTTTGGGAGGAGCCGTTTTTGTTTAGGATGTGTGCCGATGGCATGGTGAGGAGATGTGTTTATGGAGCCGACACTAGGAGAATACTTGATGAATGTCACCATGGCCCAACGGGGGGGCATTATGGTCCATCGGTAACGGGGAAAAAGGTGTTTGATGCGGGCTTCTATTGGCCTACTATTTTTAAGGAGGCGCATACTTTGGTTAGGACATGTGATTCGTGTCAAAGGCAAGGTACGATTACAAGAAGAGACGAGATGCCGCAGCAAGGCATCCAAGTATGCGAGGTTTTCGACATTTGGGGTATCGATTTCATGGGACCGTTTAAACTATCAAATAGGAATGTTTACATTTTGGTGGCGGTGGATTACGTGTCTAAATGGGTCGAGGCAAAGGCTCTACCTACTAATAATGCTAACGTGGTTATTGACTTTTTACGAAGTTTGTTTTGTAGGTTTGGCATGCCAAAGGCTTTGATTAGCGATCGGGGAACCCATTTTGCAAATGCCCAAATGGAGAAAGTGTTGAAGAGATACGGGGTTCAACATAGATTTTCGACTTCCTACCACCCCCAAACAAGTGGGCAAGTCGAAAACACTAATCGGGCGATTAAGCGCATTTTGGAGAAGACGGTTCACAACAACCCGTCATTGTGGTCAAAGAAACTAGATGAAGCATTGTGGGCGTTTAGGACCGCTTACAAGACACCGATTGGCACCACTCCGTTCAAGATGCTATATGGAAAAACATGTCACTTGCCCATGGAGATAGAACACAAGGCATATTGGGCGCTTAAGGAATGTAGACTGGATTTGATAGCAAGTGGTGAGACCCGATTTTTGCAACTCCACGAGTTAGACGAATTGAGATGGAATGCTTATGAGAACTCCGCTCTTTATAAGGCGAGAACAAAGATGGTTCATGACTTGAAAATTCGGCGGAAAGAGTTTAAGGAAGGGGACAAGGTGCTTTTGTTCCAATCTAAATATAAGTTCAAAGCACCCAAGTTGAAGTCTAAGTGGACGGGTCCGTATTTGGTGAGACGGGTCTTCTCGGGTGGCTATGTGGAATTGGAAACTGATGATGGCGGGTCATTCATTGTTAATGGTCAACGAGTGAAAACCTATCGTGAGGAGGACGAGGAAAATGGAATGACGATGGAGGATGGGTTTCACCCATTCTAAGTGGAAAAGAATACCGAGGAGTCAAGCTAGTGACTCGAGCCAAAAACGAGCATTTGCGGGAGAAACCCCGGTTTGATGTATCTTTCATTTTCATTCTCATTTTTCTTTTCGTTATTTGCTATTTGTGTCGGTTTTGTCTTAGTAATTTTTAGCCTTTAGTGATAGTTTGGTTAAACATAAAAAAAAAAAAAAAAAAAAAAAAAGTTGAGAACCAAGTTCTGAAGTCGGAATGCGCCGCCTGTCATGGGAATGCGGCGCATTCGACTGTTTGGCAGGCCTTATGTAACGCCTATCTAAAACACACAAACGCATTCCACTCTCTTCTCTCAACCGGCGATACAAAGAAAAAAAAAACACACACCACACCGAAATCTTCGATTTTGCCACTAATCTTCACAAAAAAAAATCATTCAAATCAGTTAATGGGGAAATCGGTAAACATCTCTACCATCTTTTAATCTTTCAATTTCGTTTCAATTTTAAATTAGGGTTCTTAGGTTTAAGTAATTTGGGAAAACTTTAGATTAGGTTAAATTAGATTCCTATTTGTTAAATAGTTGGTTATTTAGGTCACAATAGTTACATTACTTGTATTTTGTGGTTTGATTTCGTGATTTGGGGCTGTTAGATAATTGTTCAAAGCCGTTGCTGTCGCCAGTCTGAATGCGTCGCCTGTCACCCTACAGGCGGCGCATTCCAGCTTCAGCTCTTAAAAAAAAAATAAATAAATAAATAAATAAATAAATAAATAATTGTTTTTCGTTTAGTTTGTTACTAACATGTTTTGCTTCTTGTTTTTCTTAATGTTTTGTTTGTATAGGGTAAACGTAGAGCAGTTGAAGCCACTGAAGAGGAGGTCGTGTACGAGACACGACGGGTTTACAAAATAAGTACCGCAGCTCGATTGATGAAGAATGAAACATACAATTGGTTGAAGTGGCCAGGGGTCGATCAGAATAGAAAGATTCAATTGAACAATCAGTTGGCAATCCTCCAGAATAAAAAAAGTGATACCGCCCCGGTTTTTGGATTGGGATCTTATGAATACTTTGGAGATTACGGATGAGTTGGAATCTTATTTTATCACGAGGGTCGAGTATAATGGGCATACGTTTGACATACCCATTTGGAAGAATGCATTTGAAGTTTGGGAACCGGTTTACAGAGAATGGTGCTTGGACTTTTATGCTAGCATCGAGATTGATGATTTTCCGGCAGACCAGAGTGAAATTTTTACTGCTGAGGTTGTTAAATTCAGACTAGGGGGTCAAGAGCATCGGGTTTCGGTGGCGAAATTTGGACAGTTGGCCGGATTATACAGTGAGGAAGAATTGGAACAGCCGGGAATGTCTCATTATGCCAGTAGGGGAAGCTGGACGTATGAGAATGTTTACATAGACAGGGATAACATATGGATGGGATTGTCGGGGCGATCCCATTACAAGACCACCAGTAAAGCCATTGATTTGAACGATCCAATGCTCCGTCTACTACAGCAAGCACTGAGTCACTCGGTTAACCATCGCGCCACCCATCATGACAAAGTTTATAAAGAAGATTTGTGGATGCTACATTACTTTGACAGGAGGACCCCCACGAAGTTTGTTTATTTACCGTGGGCGTTGGTTAAATATATGAGCGAGCAAGGAAAGGGGCGGAAGAATAGTAGCGGCATGTTATGTGGACACTTCATTACACGGATTGTAAAGAATTTGGGATTTGCCACTAATTCAAACATGAGGGGATTGTCAAAGGCCGTGGATTGGAAGTGGATAAGTAAGGGGGATTTGAAGCTGGGACACGCCATTAATAAAGCGGGGGCATTTGCAAAATCGGGGGACTGGGGTAGCGACGAGGATCAAGGTAGTGATGAGGAGGATGAGACCGATATTGAGGGAGATGCTTCGGAGCCACAGGCACGGGGGGGTATTTGTACCTGGTGGATATACGCAGGGAGGATTTACTGAGGGTACCACATCCCAGGGTACCACATCACAGGGACCGCCACCACCACTTGGCCCATTCGACTTTAACCCGATGATGCACGAGATGTATCGCATTGGGCGCCAGGTGGATGCTACACAGGTGGACGTGTCTCATATTAGGACGGAGGTCGATAGGACCGCAGGGAGGTTAACCGGGTCGGGGAATACGCTCATTACCACATGGAGCGCTACCAGCCAATGTGGGAATACCTGACTACTTCCCAATATCACGAGCATAATCCTGGGGCATCCAGTGGGTGGACCGAGTACAACCCGCCTCCATTGTTCAACCTGTTGCCTCCTAATGATGAAGAGTGAATGAAGTGAAGAAGCCGCTAGTGGGGCTTGCTTGTTTGTTGTGATGTGTTTGTTTGTTGAACTATTTATCTTTCGTTTGTGTTTGGTCATGTTTGGAACAATTTTCTTTATTTTTCGTTGCTTAGGATGTTTTCTTTTATGCTAATTAACCTGTTTGCTTATGTGTTTTGTACCTTATCAAGTCTGGCATTAAGTTCAGCACGTGCGGAGTAGATTCGGAAATCATGCCACATCCAACGGAACTCGCACGGTTTTGTTTTTTTCTTTCTTTCTTTTATTTTTGTATTTTTTTAGTTTTATTTTAATTTCCCTTAAGTTAGTTAGTTTTTATTTTGATGGAACACATTAGGGACAATGTGTTATTCAAGTATGGGAGGTTAGTCGGGAAATTAGTTAGTTTTGTCCCCTATATCCATTACGTTGTTTTAGTCCCATTTGAGTCATTTAGAGTCTTTAAAAATAAAAAAAAATAAAAAAAATAAAAAAAATAAAAACGCTTAAATGTAGTTAGGGAAAATGATAGGGGCTTGTATATTTAACTTTATTCTGGTACTTTAACGTGAAATTGCTTAAGAACATCTTTAGTTAATAAAATACTTGTAAATAAGAGTTTAGGTTTTCTAATTTTAGTTCCTTAAGTTTCCCTGAAAAATCAAAAAGATAGATAATCACTAGATATCCTTAGTACCGAGCCCTTTTAGTCCTTGCACCCTTTCGGGGGTAGTTGGGGAATCCTAGTATTATTTAAGAATTAGAGGCGAAGAAAAAGGCCATAGGTCTTTCCCGTCGACAAAATAGAAATTGATCCTCACTATAACGAAGACTCAAATCCCGTTATATCCGTTCACTTCAAAGAAAATATATAAACACAAATCTATAATATTTGAAGTGAACAAAAGTGAGAGGAAAAGAAAAAGATGAAGACTAACCAATAAATTCTCAAGAAAGAAGTACTTAATCGAAAAATGCTTAGTAATATTTTAAGGGTTCCCCCGAAAGTAAGGCATAAGGGGTCGGCTGTAATGGCTGATCTCTCTAATTTCGGTTAGAGAGTGAGGGAAAAGGGGTGATTATATTAACATATCTAAACTAGGGGAAGAATTAGGAGTTAATATTAGTAAATTGCGGTTTTTGTTTATTTAAGTAATTTAGTAGCTTTAGATGTTCGTAGTCGGTTTTACGATCTAGCAATTTCACGCATATCTTTATTTCTAACACCGGAATTTAGTTAAATGTTTGAGCCCGTGATTCCCTATCTTTTCTTAAGTTGTATGTTTTGTAAACTTGTTAGTAGTTTTGAGTCGGATTTGCTTAGGGACAAGCAAATGTTTAAGTATGGGGGGTTTGATATCGCTCATTTATATGACTATTTTATCGCGATATCCATTGTGTTTTGTGTCCCAAACGTAATGGAAAGGCCCTTTTATACTTATGTTTTGTAAAGTTATGTTTTAGATTGACTTAAGTACTTTTGGAGCAAAAAGAACGAGTTTTGTGGAGTTTTACTTGAAAATGGACAAAGCATCTGGATAGGCGACGCATTCAAGTGGACTGCTCAAGGCATTCAGCTCGGAGGTGGGAATGCGCCGCATTCCCACCACTGGCGGCGCATTCCTAGGCGTAGCAGTTACTTGGCAGTTTATTAATTATTAATCATGGAGTAATCAAAAGTCACAAAACACTCAACAAATACCAGACGTTGAGAACAGATTACAGCATCATTTTCATCATAGTTTGAGTATTTTCATATCATTGGAAGCATCAAAACAATCTTTAATTTTCGTATTTCATCAAGAATTGTTAGTTTCGATTTCGTTTAGTACTTGGAGACTTTTTGGGCACTTGTTACTTACGCTTGGTATTGCTCTTTTATCAATTTTATTGCAATTGAATCATGTCTTTTACATATTTGATTGTGTTTGTTACAATTATGAGTAGCTAATTTCTTTAAACGTTTGCTTGGATTATGTGATCGTTTATGTGTTAGATTTTGGGTGTGAAATTAGAATGATGTGTTGAGGTTAATTGGGGATCCGTTTGGGTTATTATCTTAATTATCTTGTTAAAATAGTTTATACTCTTATTTGGTAATCTAAAAACGGGTATTCGAAAGGAATCCGTAATTTTTACTGAAATAGGAATGAATTAATCGGCCGGTCTTTAGTTGATTATAAGTGTGTGATATTCGAAAGGAATCATTAACAACAATTTAAACAAGTAGGTATTAACACGAACGCTAACTACTAAATTAAGAGAAATCGGTTTAGGAGTTAGTAAGCTATTCGAAAGGAAGCTTATAGATTAATTCTCACACATCGGCTTGAAACTTTATGCACAATTACTTGAGGTGTTAACGGTATTCGAAAGGAATCGTTGCATGGTTAGGTAATTGGAGAAATCCGGTATTCGAAAGGAACTTAGGATTTTACATTAGAAGTTTATCGACATTTTCACACCTAAGAAATAACACATATTCGTAAACGGTCCAAGCAAGCGTCTTTTTATCCATATTTGAATTCTAAAGTATTTTTACCGTTATTATAAGCAAGTCTTCTTAAGACCAAACCCACTTGTTACTTGTTACGTGTTTTTATAAAACTAATACTATCAACTATAAATAGTCCCTGTGTTCGAACCCGATATTTGCCAATACTATTTTACAATTGACAAGGGTACACTGCCCGTGTAGTAATCTAGTAAAGGTTTATTTTCGCAAAACTAGATTTTTCACATCAACACCTCATGTTTATGTTTAAGCAAGTAAACATAACCATAATGGCTGAAATCATCCATAAATATAAAGAAATAGCTAGCACCTTTATTTGACACATGTTTAAAGGGACCACATACATCAATATGTATGATTCCTAATAGATCGCTTGCCCTGTGCGTTTGATATGGAAAGGGTTTCCTTGCCATTTTTCCAGATACACAAGATTCACATTTATCAAATGAATCATCACTTGAATTTAAAATCTCTTCACGTTGAAGCCTTACAATGCGATGCTTTCCTATGCGTGCAAGACGACAATGCCATAGAAAAGATGAGTCTAAGTGTGACTTGACTCATTTAGTGCTAATATTAAACATAGAGTTAATATTTAAATAAGAGTAATTATGCAAATCTATTTTAAACATACCATTAGTATCAATCGCACTAAAATAATGAACATTATGTTTTGAAACAAATTTACCAAATTCAGTAAAACAGTTAGTGAATCCATTATTCTTTAAAACAGAAACTGAAACAATTCCCTAAGAATAGTTGGTACATAATAACAATTGTCTAATACAAGTATTGTCACACCCCGCTAAAGCGGAAACACGAGATGTGAAGAGCTGGAAGATCATTACACGGGTTATAAGAAACATAACGGCATTCAAGTCATAGATTAAAATAAAAGTGTTTACAATGCAAAGACAACCAAGATTTTCAGTACACAAATACATAGTTTAAAGTTTCCATTTAAAATTCCCAAAAGTAATGAACAAGTCTTTTCCCGAATAGGTTCTCACACGACCGCCTTGACCCGCCCATGCCATGCACCTCATGCTTTCACTAAATTTCCTGAAACATAAGATAAAGTGTCAACTACGAAAGTAGTGAGTGAGTTACAGTTTAAGTCGCTCGGCAAAAGTTTGGTTAAGTATATAAAAGTAAAAGTTTCCAAAAAGGAGGTTAGCGGAGAAAAGTCGCTTAAATACCTATATACTTTTAAAGTTTCATGTAACGGGCGAATCAGTGCCCTAAAGTTCGTAAAGACCAAGTAGAGTCAAATTTAGTCAAATCATAGTTGCGGAAACAATCGCTAAAAGTTCGTAAATTTATGCGTATAAGTAAGTAATTAGATTCTTGTATCAACCTCTTGGCATCTATAACTTAAGTGTTCACACTAAATCGATTGTTCAACCGTGAGGCCCCTTTCCCCGCCTATCCTACGGGGAGTTGTCAAGTTATTAGTAATATGTACTTAGATTGCCATCTAAGCAAGGAACAGTTCTTTCCTAAGTATCGATGCCCATAATTACTAAACGGCTCTGTAGTTAATAGTGTGTAAAGTCCAAAAAGCAGCTGGGCACTAAGTAGTTTTGTTTTAAAAAGAGATAGTCGTCTGTCACTTAAGAGTCATGTTATAGTTCCATCAAGGGTCGGTCTCGCATACAAGCATCAATAATTAGTTTAGCCGAAAAAGGGGGCAAGCCGGTAAGTTCAAGTAAGCTAGTAGAGCAAAAGTGTTTACGCATAAGAGTTTCAAAGAGTTTGTCCAAAATAGTTCAATAGTTCCAAAGTCATAATAGTTCCATAAAGGTTCCAAAGTCAAAATAGTTTCATAAAAGTTCCAAAGTCAAAATAGTTTCATAAATTTGTAATAAGTCAAAAGTTCACAAAGTTGCAATTGTTCATAAATGTTTTCAAGTTACAATAATCTTATGTTTCCCCCAAATCCATGCAAAATACATATAAAAATAACGGGGTTGTAACTCACGGATTGTGAAGAGTAAGAACACGGAAATTCGGTCGGAAGTGGAAGCTGGGAATCACGGATTGCCTAATAATACCAAGATAGTTTAATTATTTATTATCTTATTATGTTCTTTATATAATATAATATATAAAATTTTATTAAACTTTAAGTGTCAAGGTTAAGTATTGTTAAAATAGTCCGAAATGGTAATTGTCACGTTTTTGTCCAAGGGTCCGATTTAACGTTTATAATTATTATGTTCCGAGTGCTTTTGCTCGCTGAAGTGGTTTACATTTTTCTAAGGAAATTTGGGCAGCGCTTCCGCGCCCAAATTTCATATCCAAAAATGTACAACCAATTCCGCTCACAAATCACCTATAACGCAATAATATGTATAATCTAGTTTATTTTAAGTCCAAATAGTCCATATATGTCACAATTTCACAAATGTTATTACTTTTACTTATTCAGTCCCAAAATGTTATATGTCAAAAAGTCAGCGGGTCAATATAGTCAAAACGTGCCAAAAACGACAAAACGACAAAGTTTCAGAAAAGTTGCAGCTCTATGCGCCGCTGTGACCACTGGAACGGCGCACAGAAGCCATTTTTTGGGCTCGCTGCGTCGTTCTGTGCTCTAGGACGACGCACAAATCGAGTGGTTTTCGAGTTTTTGTTGTAAAACGTTTATTTAGCCTTAGATTCCGACATGCAATAGGTTTAAACTTATTAAAACATCATTTTAACAGTTTATAAAGTATTTTTTAGTCACAAATTCGTGGATCCAAAGACTATTTCGTTTAAAAACGTTTTTGACCATAAAAAGTCATAGATTTGTATAAAAACTTATTTTGAACCGTTAGATCTTACATGCAAGAGTTTATTTGTATAAAAATAGTAAAATGACATAAATCTACCGGAGGAAAAGCTCGGATGATGATTTTGGCCGGATTTTAGCTTCAAAAACCTTACAAGAATGGTCCTTTTTCGAAAACTTGGGTTCTCCTTGCTTCTCTTGATGTTTAAATTGATTTGTATGGATTAAAATGGGGTTTAGGTGGCTGTAATATTCTGGAAAGGGTTAATGTTGTGAGAACATAACATACTTTCGCCAAATGTTTATTTTGTATAACATACTTTTTTTTTTTGTTTATTTAGGTACTTCAACTTCTTGAAACTTTTAAAATGAATAACGTACTTATTCTAATAATGATTTTGAGATCCAATTTGACCGGCTACCTGTTGGTTTCAGGTTACCCAAATAACTTGACCGGTTATAAGTTTTAACCCGTTTTCATTATAAAACCCAGATTTTGAAGGGTTTTTTTTAGCTATTTTTTTTAAATCTGAACAAGATTTTTAACATAATAAAATCTAATTTTTAAAAACATAAATATCAAAAGCTCGACCAAATAGCTATAATCAGTGAATTTACTTCAAATGAAATCAACACAAAATTAAACACCAAAGCAACAAAATCGTCCTAATTAATATTCACACGTAAATAATCAAAAGTAAAGATACAAACAGTGAATTAGCTTCCAATGATATTAACTAATATTCATATTCACAACACCAAAACAGCAACAGAATTAATCTGATTAATAAGAAGCAATTAAAGAAGCAACAATTTTTTTTAAAGAAGCAACAATTTTTTTTACTACATCTGTACAAGAAACGGGTTAAAAGTTGTAAAAAACGGGTTAAAAATTGTTGCTTCTTTAATTGGGTTTTAAATGGGCAATAATTGCTGTCTCGCGTCGTCTTCAAGATTGTCGTCCCCCTTCTGATAATGTATGAACGAATTTTGGTAAACCTTATAAAGGGTATAATCTGAAAGCCATGTCACGAAATGGGCTTCAATCAGGAACACATGCTTCCAAACGGGCAAAATGGTCATATGAATTACCCTTTAACAAGACATGGCAATGGATTCAATCGGGAATCCATGCTGCCAAATGGATCACGGGGAGTTGAAATTAGGGTTGATTAGGGTTGATTTTTGAATTTTGGGGGTTTTTTTTTTTGATCAGGGGGAGTTGAAATTAGGGTTGATTTTTCAATTTGGTTTTGTTCAGTAGAATGAGAGAATGAGAGAGACATAAGTGAATAAATAAATTAGGTGGAAGGATGACGTCATCGTTACGTCATATATTTAACCGGTAATAAGTCGCTAGGTGTTTAATTAACCGGTTTAGGGAGTTGAGGTACCTAAATAAACAAAAAAAAAGTATGTTATATAAAATAAACATTTGACGAAAGTATGTTATGTTCTGACAACATTAACCCTTCTGGAAATGAGGAAGTTTTGGAAGAAAGTTGAGAGGATTTGTTTGTGTGTGTGTTTTTTGTTTTTGTAAAATGAATATGTAAAAAGGAAAATAAAGATAAATGATAATAATGTAAGTTGGGACTGTGAAATGCATTATTTGAGTGCCTATTTCCGAGTTTGGTTGGTTGAATATTGGTGGAAATCGAGACATGCAAGAAATTCAAATTTATTACAATTTTCGTCCTGCAGGACGGCGCACATGGCCTTTGTGCGTCGTCCTGGACGATTTTTGTAATAATTTTTGTGTTTTGGCTGATTTTGCATAATTGTTTCGTTGGACATTTTCGTTAACTAAAGTTTTAAAGTATGTTACATTATGAACTTAGGAAAGTTCATTAGGGTTTTTCTTGGTATTAGGACTTATATAATTTGATTCCGGTTGTGATTCCGACACTGTCGCGGTTCCGGTTATTGAACTGTTAAAGACTAGATGGACCGAAAGAGACATAGAGCGTAAAAATGCACCTGGTATTAGACGGTTGTCACATTCTCCCCGGGTTGAAAGAAATTTCTTCCCGCAATTTAGTTCGTCCCATCATGAAGAAGTGTTCTCGAATAGATGTGGATATTTCTGACGGAATTGGTCTTCACGCTCCCATGTGAATTCGTGACCACGTCGGGAATTCCACCGAACCTTGATAATCGGAATACGAGTCTGCCTGAGTTGTTTGACCTCGCGGTCAACAACTTCGAGCGATTCTTCGATGAAGTTTAGCTTGTTGTCGATTTTGACCTCGTCAAAGGGATGACGATGGTCTCATCAGACAGACACTTTTTCAAGTGTGACACATGGAATACATTATGAACGTTCGCGAGAGTCTGGGGGATTTGGAGACGATAAGCAACGGGACCGATACGCTCAATGACTTTAAATGGACCGGTGTACCTTGGACTTAGTTTACCGCGTTTTCCGAAACGGACTACCCCTTTCCACGGTGATATCTTGAGGAGCACTCTGTCGCCAACTTGGAACTCGAGGGGTTTCCTTCGGTTGTCCGCGTAGCTCTTCTGTCGGGTACGGGATGTCTTCAGTCTTTCACGGATAGTGGTGATCTTGTCAATGGTCTCCTGGACGATATCGAGTCTCGTAATTTGTCGATCGCCAGCTTCTAGCCAACAAAGCGGTGACCGACACTTACGTCCATAGAGAGCCTCGAATGGTGCGCACTTGATACTGGCATGGTAGCTGTTATTGTAGGAGAATTCGACCAAAGGAAGGTGAGCGTCCCAACTTCCTCCGAAGTCGACTACACATGCTCTCAGCATATCCTCAAGTGTTTGGATCGTCCTTTCGCTCTGGCCATCGGTCTGAGGGCGGTAAGCAGTGCTAAGGTCTAGTCGCGTACCTAACGACATCTGAAGAACATTCCAAAAGCGGGACGTGAATCGACTATCCCTGTCGGAGATGATGGAGAAAGGTGTTCCATGACGAGAGACGATCTCGTTGATGTAGACTTGAGCGAATTTCTCCATCGAGTGATTTTCTCGGACCGGCAGGAAATGAGCGGACTTTGTCAAACGGTCCACGATTACCCAAATCGTGTCGTTACCCTTAGCCGTACGGGGCAACTTAGTGACGAAGCCCATGTAAATTTGTTCCCACTTCCACATGGGAATTTCTGGTTGGCTTTTGATATTCTGCCTTGACCTTGGATCAAGTAAGGCACTTAGCTACATACAAGGCGATACCCTTCTTCATGCCCGGCCACCAGTAATATTCTCGGAGGTCCTTATACAACTTGTCGGATCCCGGATGGATGGAGTATCTAGATCGGTGGCCCTCGTCCAGAATGAGTTTGCGGAGATCCTCAGATTTTGGAATCCATGCTCGACCCTTGAAGTAGTAGGTTCCGTCGGACTTTCGTTCGAATTCCTTTTCATGATTATGAAGCGTTTCGACCTTAATGTTCTCGGGTTTCAACGCCTCCTGCTGCGCGTTTGCAATCTGCGTTCGAAGGCTCGTCTGAATTTGAATACCCAATGCTCGAACTCGAGATGGCTTTACCCTTTCCTTCTGACTCAGGGCATCCGCTACTACGTTTGCCTTACCCGGGTGGTATTTGATCTCGCAATCGTAGTCACTCAGCAGTTCTACCATCTACGTTGCCTCATGTTGAGCATTTTCTGGTCTAGAATGTGCGAAGGCTCTTGTGATCAGTGTAGACCGTACACTTAGTACCATCCAAGTAGTGCCTCCAGATCTTCAAAGCGAACACGACAGCTCCCAACTCTAAGTCTTGTGTTGTGTAGTTCTGCTCGTGTACTTTCAGCTGCCTAGAAGCGTAAGCGATGACCTTGTCCTTCCGCATTAGAACACACCCAAGTCCTTGGTGGGAGGCATCGCAAAACACTACGAAGTTATCCGTGCCCTCTGGCAGGGACAGAATTGGTGCGTGACACAGTTGATGTTTGAGCTTCTGGAAGGAATCCTCCTGATCTTTTCCCCAAATGAAGTCCTTGTCTTTTTGAGTGAGCTCGGTGAGGGGTTTTGCGATCTTCGGGAAATTCTCGATGAATCTACGATAATAACCAGCCATTCCTAGGAACTGACGGAATTCCGTCGGGGTCGTCGGAGCTTGCCATTTCTCGATCGTTTCGATTTTGGCTGGATCTACATGAATTCCTTCTATAATGAGCTTAAGGTGTTTCGCATGATCTTCCTTGTTCCTCGAGTAGATGAGAATGTCGTCTATGAATACGATTACGAATTTGTCTAAGTATGGTCTACACACTCTGTTCATTAGATCCATGAACACTGCTGGTGCGTTGGTCAGACCAAAAGGCATGACAAGGAATTCGTAATGACCGTATCGAGTTCGAAATGCGGTTTTTGGAATGTCGGTCTCGCTGCCACGAACTTGGTGATAACCCGAACGGAGGTCGATTTGGGAGAAGTAAGTTGCACCCTGCAACTGGTCGAAGAGATCATCGATCCTCGGGAGAGGGTATCGGTTCTTGACGGTCAGCTTGTTCAGCTCTCGATAGTCAATGCACATGCGGAAAGATCCGTGTTTCTTTTTAACGAAGAGGATTGGGGCTCCCCAGGGGGACGAACTCGGACGAATAAGACCATGGTCTAAGAGTTCCTGTAACTGTTTTGACAGTTCTAGCATTTCAGGTGGCGCCAGACGGTACGGGGTCTTGGCAACCGGTCTTGCGCCAGGAACTAGGTCTATTCGGAATTCCACTTGTCGTTGAGGTGGCAGCCCTGGCAAATCCTCGGGAAAGACTTCGGGATGATCCTTGACTACTGGAATATCTTGGAT
Organism: Senecio squalidus; assembly: GCA_910822075.1. Classification (NCBI taxonomy): domain Eukaryota; kingdom Viridiplantae; phylum Streptophyta; class Magnoliopsida; order Asterales; family Asteraceae; genus Senecio; species Senecio squalidus. The sequence continues at coordinate 45,081,140 of CAJVGC010000582.1, read as the reverse complement.
TCGGCTCTCTGCAGGTTTACACTCGACGACATGGGCAAGGAATGCGTCATAGTCCTTCTGAAGGTACTTGCGCATTTTGATGGAAGACACGATGCGAAGTTGTCGTCCATGCTTGTCTCCCTGAACAACGAGAGTCTCTTTTTCCGAAAGAGGAATACGGATGAGTTTGTCGAAACAGACGATTTCTGCTCGAAAGTGAGATAGCCAGTCCATTCCAACGATAATGTCGAAACTTGAAAGCTCGATAGGAATCAGATCAATGGGGAAGATTTTATCAGATAGGCATAGCGAACATCCTAAGATTATGTCCTTAGCTTCAAACTCTTGGCCGTTAGCATATTCGACGGTAAAACTATCCTTAAGAACTTTAGATTCTAAATTAATGAGGGGTCTAAATTCTAAGGAAATGAAGCTTCTCTCAGCTCCTGAGTCGAATAGTACGGAAGCAAAATGATTATTGAGAGAAAACATACCAGTAACTGCGTTGGGGTCCTGACGTGCTTCCTCAGCCGTTAGTGCGAAGGCGCGGCCCCTACCTTGCCCTCCTTGGTTCTGTGGAGTTCGATTCAGCTTAGGGCAGGTGTTCCGGAGGTGTTGGTCGCTCCCGCACTCATAGCACGTCAGTTTCTGCACTAGGGCGGTTGTCTTATCCGGGAAGTACTTGGCATAATGATCCACCTTTTGGCACCTCAAACATAACGGGCAGTTCCCGAGATGGTGGAAGTTGCACTTGTTGCACTTCGGGTGCGGTCCGGAGTAGGACCCGGATCTAGTAGGTGGTGCTGGTGCAGGTGCAGGTGCAGGTGCGGCAGTCACGGCGAAGTTTCAGGAGCTTTGAGTCTTCTTGATGCGGTCACTTCTTCTCGGGGTTTGCTCTGCCTTCCTCTTCTCATCTGACTCCTTCTTGGAGGATGCAGGAGCGGTGAGGAGGTTGCTGGTGAGACGGTGAGCTAGGATGATTGCACTTTGGAGGGTCTGCGGCTCAGATGAGATGACCATGCCACGGATTTCCGGAACTAGACCAGAGATGTACAGGTCGATCCGGTTCTCCTCAAGGGTTACCAGTCTTGGAACCAGCCGGGCGAGCTCGTGGAACCGGGTGGTGTACTTCTCGATGTCGATACCGATCATCTTGTGGTCCCACAGCTCAGCCTGGAGCCTCTTGATTTCCCCTCTCGGGCAGTACTCTTCGATAAACAGGTTCTTGAAGGTGTTCCAGGGAAGAGCGTAGGCAGTGTCGCGCCCTCTGGTTTGAACAACATTGTTCCACCAGGACAGAGCTCGGCCATGGAATACGCAGGACGCGTACTCCACCTTGTTTGCCTCAGCACATCACCTGATGTGTAGGACGGATTCGATGCTCTCGAACCACTGGAGCAGTCCTACAGCACCAGTTGTGCCGTGAAACTCCTTTGGCTTACACGCCATGAAGCTATTATAGTTGCATGGGGGAGGGTTCGGGTGTTGGTTCTGATTTTGGTTTTGATTATTCTGTTGTTGGTGCTGTTGCTGGTGATGGTTGTTGACATTGGCATTGATCCTGGCGGTGATCTGGGGGATCATGTTGGGCATTGCCGCATTCAACTGTTCAGCAACTTGCTCAGCAATGATACTAGCATTGGTGCGAGGAGCCATGATTCTACAATCAGAAGAATAGATTTAGTTTAGAACGCACGAATGGAATATGATAAAAGCATAATTTAGTGACCATAGATAATTATAGCACGAGATTAATATGAATGAACAAATAGCACACGCATGATTATGATTCAGGAGATAGAATTGTAATGATTGTCAAAAGTAAAAGATTCACACGATACGATAAGTATAATAATAAAAGATAGAAGTTCCATTAATATAATAAAGTTTACTATAAGTACTGAATGGGAAATACTGTTACAATACATAGAAAGGAAAAGGAAATAAAAGTCTAAGTCATGTACAATGAGAAAATTACGACTAGGCTAAGTACAGTACAATAAAAGGAAATAACTAATGGCGCCTCTCAAGGAACATCTTGGCTACCATAACCGCAATCAATGTGCCCATTACCAGGCACACACCAATGAGGTGCTGCACGGTTCGTGCCGTAGCTCGGGTCGATGCGATGACTCCCAACGCCTGCTCCGACAACTGTTGTGCAGAGTCAGTGACCTCACTGATGAGGTGTCCCTGGTGCTGGGTCTCCTGTGCCAGTCCTCGTACCTCACGGTGCAGGTGAAGGAACGCGGCCGGTGGGGGAGGCTGAAGGGTAGGAGGCATCCTCTGCCTAGCGGCCTCGACGTCTCTGGCGCGCTGCATTTCTTCGCGCTCCATCTGTCGCTCCCATGAGTAGTGGTCCATGAGGGGGTTATGTGGGACCTCTGGAGGGTGACCGAAGGGTAGGTGTGATGGGGTAGGTTGGGACGGTCAGGCCTGATGCGCGGCCATCCTGTCCGGTAGACGCCCCGGGAGGATGACCTGCTTTCGCGCGGTCAACCTAGTATGCGGGCCCCGGGAGTGGAGGGTGGTGGAAACGGGTACCGGTGGAGGGGGTAGCACAGCCCTCGGGCTCGACCCGATGCTGCTAGAGATCTCCATGGAGGTGTCCTGTCACACCGCGGAAACACGAAATGTGAAGAGCGAAGAATCATTTCACGGGTTACACTAAACTCAACGGTTCAAGTCATTATGATTTAAACTGAAAATTACAAAAGTCAAGTTACAACCAAGATTCAAGTTAAGACCAAAGTACATAATAAAAATGTATGTAAATAAAAATTCCCAAAATAAGGTCTTCTTCCCAAGATACACTTCACATAAAGGACTTGACCCGCCCGAGCAATGCACTTCATAACTTACGCTTAGTTCCTAAAACATGAGATAAAGTGTCAACTACGAAAACGTAGTGAGTGAGTTACAGTTTATAAATTGAAGAAAAGTTTCAATTTGAAAATTCATAAGAGTTCGAGACAAGTTCAAAGTTCGCGAAAGTTCAAGATTTGTTCGAAGTCAAGAAATTCACGATAAGTTCAAGTGCTTAAAATTCAAGAATAATTCGAATAAGTTTAAGTGCTTAAAATTCAAGAATAATTTAAATTCAAGATAAGTTCAAGTCCAAATAAGTTCGAGCTCAAATAAGTTCAATATATGTTCAAAGGGAGTTCAAAATAAGTTCAATAAGCTCCAAATTAAGTTCAAAGTCAAGTAGCGTAGCGAGCGTAAAGTTCGTAGTCATTACCTAGCGGTGGATTAATCCACATATGTAAGACGGTAAGTAAGAGTAGTCATTACCTCAGCGGTGGATAAATCCACATGTGTAAGACAGTAAGGAAGAGTAGTCATTACCTCAGCGGTGGATAAATCCACATGTGTAAGACAGTAAGTAAGAGTAGTCATTACCTCAGCGGTGGATAAATCCACATGTGTAAGACAGTAAGTAAGTATATGCGTAAATAAAGACCTATGATCCTCGAGTTGTACCAACCACTAAGCTTAATATACGTAAGATTTAGTTTTTCCACACTAATCCGATTCTGGTCAAGTTCCTGCCCACTAGTTCCAGTTTAGAGTTCGAGTTCGCGAGAACTTAGCAATATGTACCCAGGTTGCTACCCATAAGTAAGGAGTGACCGCTCCTAAGTATCGATACCCATAATCTTATCTAACGGCTTGTGCTAATAGTGTGAGAGTTCAGTTCCAAGAAAATTTGCGGGGCATTTAGTTCGTTCCGTTTCTAAAATCGTTTGTTTGCACTTTCGGCGTGATATCCTCACCTAGGGTTTCGCTCCAAAAATACAACCAAGCTATCATTGTCTAATCAAATCCAAAGAGGCAAACCTAGGGAGTCTAAAGTAAGCCAATCCGAATAATTGATGTTGTTTACGCATATTAGTTCCATGTTCTAAAATAGTTCGAAAGTTCTCAAGTTCCAGTGTTCAAAGAGTTCCAAGTTCAAAAGTTTCCATAAATAGAAAGGTGGTTCAAATAGTTCAAAAGTTTCCATAAATAGAAAGGTAGTTCAAATAGTTCAAAAGTTTCCATAAATGGAAAGGTAGTTCAAATGGTTCAAAAGTTTCCATAAATAGAAAGGTAGTTCAAATAGTTCAAAAGTTTCCATAAATAGAAAGGTAGTTCAAATGGTTCAAAAGTTTCCAACGATAGAAAAGTAGTTCAAATAGTTCAAAAGTTTCCATAAATAGAAAGGTGGCTCGATTAGTTCAAGAGTTTCCAAAAATAGAACACAATAAGTTGTACATAGTTTAAAGCACGTAAAATAGTTCACATAAAGATATTGTTCACAAAAGAATTTGATCTCATGTTTCCCCCAAAAAGAGTACTTAAAATGTAAGAGTAAGGAGGGGTGTAACTCACGGAATGCGAAGATAACAAGCTCGGGAAATAGGTCGGAGCGGGAGTCGGGAATCACGGGTCGCCTAATAATGCCAAGGTAGTCCAATTGTTATTATCTTATTATGTTCTTAATAATATAATTATGTAGATAACATTTTATTAAACTTTAAGTGTCAAGGTTAAGTTTAATCAAAATAGTCCCAAACGGTGGGAGTCACGTTTTTGTCCAAAAGTCCAATTTTAACGTTTATGATTATTATGTCGTAAGTGTTTTGCTCGCTGAAGTGGTTTACATTTTTGTAAGGAAATTTGGGCAGCGCTTCCGCGCCCAAATTTCATATCCAAAAATGTACCTACCAACTCCGCTCACAAATACGTACAACACAATATTTTATCCAAACAAGCCCATTTAAATTCCAAAAGTTCATTACTAGACCCAAATGTTATTATTCTTACATATTCAGTCCCAAAAATGTTGTTTTACAAAAAGTCAGCAAGTCAAACATGTCTAAAACGTCGAAATAAAGCAATCGGGAAAATTCAGTCGGGTCTGTGCGCCGTTGTGACCCTTAGAACGGCGCACAGAACCAAAAATTCTGCTCGATGCGTCGTTCTGGTCGTGAGGACGGCGCACGCAGCGTGGTTTCGGGATTTTTCGATCAAAACGGTTATTTCAGTCACGGATTTCAACATGCTTTCGGTCTAAACTTAATAAAACTTCATTTCCAGTGTATCCAAAGTGTTTTTATTCACAAAAACGTAGATCTAAGTAGTATTTCGGTTCAAAATCGTTTTTGTTCATAAAATGTTATAAATCTTTGTAAAAACTTATTTTAAAATAATAGATCATCCATGCAAGTTGTTATTTATGTAAAAACAGTAAATAGAAAGAAATCTACCGGTGGAAATCGCTTGGATGATAGTTTGGTGATGTTTGAGCTCCGAAAAATCTTTACAAAACTGGTCCTTTACCGAAATTTCTTGGTTCCTTTAGCTTCTTTGGATGATTCAAACGTTTTTGATGGATTAGAAATGGTGTTTGGGGCTGGAAAACTTCTGGAAATGAAGAACTCTTGAGAGGGTTTAGAGAGAAAATGGGTGTTGTGTGTGTTTTATTTTTGTAAAAGTGAATATGTAAATTGATAAATGAAAAGAAATAAAGAGATTAATGATGTAGGTGTCTAGGTACTGCAACAATCAGTAAATGATGTGCCAAAATCGAGTTCCATTGGTCAAGACTTGTAGGATTTCGAGACATGCAAAATTTCAAAATATTTTCGGAGTTAGTCCTCCAGGACGGCGCACAAGGTCACAGTGCTCCGTTCTGGACCAGTTTTGTAACAAATTTTTGATTTTTGCTGTTTTTGTATAATTGTTTCGTTGGACCTTTTCGTTAACTAAAGTTTTAAAGTATGTTACATTATGAACTTAGGAAAGTTCGTTAGGTGTTATCTTGGCATTAGGACTTATATAAGTTGGTTCCGGTTGTGATTCCGACACGTGCGCGTTTCCGATAAATGTTCAATTTAAAGACACAATAGATAAAGCGAGAGACATGGAACGTAAGAACACCTGCAGTTTGACGGTTGTCACATGTCCTCCGTGGGATCGGTGGTCTGATGGCGCTGGCTCTCCGAGGCGGTGCGGCCCTCGGAAGGCGAAGCGGCTCTGGGTAGGGAGCGAGACTGAGATCGTGACGGTGAACGCGAACGAGAGGAGTGAGACATGACGGATCTATGAACAATGAGTTTCTTAAGTACGTGAAGACACAAAAGAATAGTAAAGGAAATGTGTAATGAAATGCATGTACGGGTCAGTCACGTGAGAATCGGGAAAAGACAGTACCGGGAATTTTCGACTCAAAAACCCTTAACAATAGTAATTACGTTCCGTCCTTGCATAATCCATTTTGAACTAGGCATGGGTGATCAGGCCATGCGTAGTTAAAGATAGACATGCAATCGCGAAATTAATTCTCTAAAGTTTGAACCCATAAATGATTTTCCGAAAAAGCCTTGGTTATAGTTTGGTTTGGAAAATTTTTGGAAAATTTTTAAAACCGTTTTTCTCTATAACCTGTGCTCTGATACCAAGTCTGTCACACCCCGCTAAAGCGGAAACACGAGATGTGAAGAGGTGGAAGATCATTACATGGGTTATAAGAAACATAACGGCATTTAAGTCATAGATTAAAATAAAAGTGTTTACAATTCAAAGACAACCAAGATTTTCAGTACACAAATACATAGTTTAAAGTTTCCATTTAAAATTCCCAAAAGTAATGAACAAGTCTTTTCCCGAATAGGTTCTCACACGACCGCCTTGACCCGTCAATGCCATGCACCTCATGCTTACACTAAATTTCCTGAAACATTAGATAAAGTGTCAACTACAAAAGTAGTGAGTGAGTTACAGTTTAAGTCGCTCGGAAAAGATTTGGTTAAGTATATAAAAGTAAAAGTTTCCAAAAAGGAGGTTAGCGGAGAAAAGTCGCTAAAATATTTATATACTTTTAAAGTTTCAAGTAACGGGCGAATCAGTGCCCTAAAGTTCGTAAAGACCAAGTAGAGTCAAATTTAGTCAAATCATAGTTGCGGAAACAATCGCTAAAAGTTCGTAAATTTATGTGTATAAGTAACTAATTAGATTCTTGTATCAACCTCTTGGCATCTATAACTTAAGTGTTCACACTAAACCGATTGTTCAACCGTAAGGCCCCTTTCCCCGCTTATCCTACGGGGAGTTGTCAAGTTATTAGTAATATGTACTTAGACTGCCATCTAAGCAAGGAACGGTTCTTTCCTAAGTATCGATACCCATAATTACTAAACGGCTCTGTAGTTAATAGTGTGTAAAGTCCAAAAAGCAGTTGGGCACTAAGTAGTTTTGTTTTAAAAAGAGATAGTCGTCTGTCACTTAAGAGTCATGTTATAGCTCCATCAAGGGTCGGTCTCGCATACAAGCATCAATAATTAGTTTAGCCGAAAAAGGGGGCAAGCCGGTAAGTTCAAGTAAGCCAGTAGAGCAAAAGTGTTTACGCATAAGAGTTTGTCCAAAATAGTTCAATAGTTCCAAAGTCATGATAGTTCCATAAAGGTTCCAAAGTCAAAATAGTTTCATAAAAGTTCCAAAGTCATAATAGTTTCATAAATTTGTAATAAGTCAAAAGTTCACAAAGTTGCAATTGTTCATAAATGCTTTCAAGTTACAATAATCTTATGTTTCCCCCAAAATCCATGCAAAATACATATAAAAATAAAGGGGTTGTAACTCACGGATTGCGAAGAGTAAGAACACGGAAATTCGGTCGGAAGTGGAAGCCGGGAATCACGGATTGCCTAATAATACCAAGATAGTTTAATTAGTTATTATCTAATTATGTTCTTTATATAATATAATAGATAAAATTTTATTAACTTTAAGTGTCAAGGTTAAGTATTGTTAAAATAGTCTGAAATGGTAATTGTCACGTTTTTTTCAAGGGTCCGATTTAACGTTTATTATTATTATGTTACGAGTGCTTTTGCTCGCTGAAGTGGTTTACATTTTTCTAAGGAAATTTGGGCAGCGCTTCCGCGCCCAAATTTCATATCCAAAAATGTACAACCAATTCCGCTCACAAATCACCTATAACGGAATAATATGTATAATCTACTTTATTTTAAGTCCAAATAGTCCATATATGTCACAAATGTTATTACTTTTACTTATCCAGTCCCAAAATGTTATATGTAAAAAAGTCAGCGGGTCAATATAGTCAAAACGTGCCAAAAAAGACAAAACGACGAAGTTTCGGAAAAGTTGCAGCTCTGTGCGCCGCTGTGACCACTGGAACGGCGCACAGAAGCCATCTTTGGGCTCGCTGCATCGTTCTGTGCTCTAGGACGACGCACAGATCGAGTGGTTTTCGAGTTTTTGTTGTAAAACGTTTATTTAGTCTTAGATTCCGACATGCAATAGGTTTAAACTTATTAAAACATCATTTTAACAGTTTATAAAGTATTTTTAGTCACAAATTCATGGATCCAAAGACTATTTCGTTTAAAAACGTTTTTGACCATAAAAAGTCATAGATTTGTATAAAAACTTATTTTGAACCGTTAGATCTTACATGCAAGAGTTTATTTGTATAAAAATAGTAAAATGACAGAAATCTACCGGAGGAAAAGCTCGGATGATGATTTTGGCCGGATTTTAGCTTCAAAAACCTTTACAAGAATGGTCCTTTTTCGAAAACTTGGCTTCTCCTTGCTTCTCTTGATGTTTAAATCGATTTGTATGGATTAAAATGGGGTTTAGGTGGCTGTAATATTCTGGAAATGAGGGAGTTTTGGAAGAAAGTTGAGAGGATTTGTTTGTGTGTGTGTTTTTTGTTTTTGTAAAATGAATATGTAAAAAGGAAAATAAAGATAAATGATAATAATGTAAGTTGGGACTGTCAAATGCAGTAATTGAGTGCCTATTTCCGAGTTTGGTTGGTTGAATATTGGTGGAAATCGAGACATGCAAGAAATTCTAATTTATTACATTTTTCGTCCTGCAGGACGGCGCACATGGCCTCTATGCGTCGTCCTGGACGATTTTTGTAATAATTTTTGTGTTTTGGCTGATTTTGCATAATTGTTTCGTTGGACCTTTTCGTTAACTAAAGTTTTAAAGTATGTTAGGTCTCAACAAGATCTCAAACAATGGCAAATCAATCACAAATAAGTATTTAGACGTTAATTATTATTTATCGATTGATTACTCAGTTTCAAGTATTATTATAGCGGAATTATAATAACGAAACAGTGAAAATAACACACAGTTATATTTCGTTCAAAAGGTACAATCTTTACAATGTTCAAACTCACTATTTATACACAATAATAGTGAGCTTGATAAGGATAAATCTTAGGAAATCTTCTAAAGAGATAGAAGATTTTATCTAACTAGACTGCCTAAAATTACGCCTTACGTCTCTTAATGAGTCTGAGTAGTCAGACTCAGTCACTCAGACTCAAGTCACTCAGACTCAGTCACTCAAACTAAGACTTTAATTAACAGATTTATTAACTTGGGTTAAATCATTGTTTTTCCCAAAAATCTCCCCCTATCTGTTTCAATCAAAGTCTTTTACAAATGATGCACAAAAACAAACACAAACATAAAAAGTTAACAAAACATTGTTTGTGAACAGAATATGCAACAGACAGATTACTTCTTCTTCTTCTTCAAAGTTCTCTTCTTTTTCTTCAATGATGTCTCAAATGGCATGGGTTGATCCCTTTCATTCAGCCATTTCAACCTCTCTGTCTTCCAAGCCAACAATCTCTCCATTTCAGTGTTAGATTTATGAAAGTGCAGCTGATATTCCTTCTTGATTAGCTCCACTTTGTCAGATAAGGTTCCAATTTCTTCAATTCTTCTGAGATTATTGAACAGCCAGCTGATCAGCTTCATTCTGAATGGAAGACATTGAGCAGACTCACATTCACTAAGTAAGGCTATGCAGTGATAAATTGAAGTCATGTTGAGTCTGTCTTTAGCTTGAAAGCTCTCCTCTCCCCCACAATCAACGTAACAAAGGCCAGCAAGCTTCTCAGTTTCAATATATGTCTTGTCTTGGAACACAACCTCTTTGGGAACAGGATGCATGCTACTTGTTTCCAGACCCAAAGATTTAGCCCCAGCCCTTACCTTGTGCATAGTGCAGAAAGCTCTATACTCTTCATCTGTTATCAGTTTCAGCATGTGTGCTACATTAACATTGTAGATAGCTTCTCTTCTGATCGCCATTCTATGATCATTGTTTGTTATTCCTATGCTCAGTTTGGCTACCTCTTTCCATTCCTCCAGTCCCAAGGTATGTAACATGTTCAGCCCAATCTTGTAGGATCCTCCTTTGTGATAGCAAGTAAGAAGAAGATCAGACCTACCTGGACATATGCACTCTAAGTTTTGGATTTTGTTTATGTGCTTCCTCAAAGTGAAATTTCTTTGTATGAAGTCTACCCTGGCTTCTTCTCTGAGGACTAGTTTGGCCATTTGTTTGTCAGCTTCAACCCTCATTTGTTCTTCTTCAATGGCCAGTTCCTCCTCAGCTTTCATCTCAGCTTCAAGCTCTTCAGCAGCTTTTGATGATTGATCATATGGATTGACCTCAAACCTCTCTTGGTATAACCCCTTCACATATTCTCTGTATTGCTCTACAGTCATTCCAGAATTGTGAGCATACCTTTGGAGTTTGGCCAATTTTTCAGTTTCATCCGGTTTCTTTTTAACCTCAGTCTCAGGTTCAGTCTGTATCTCCATTTTATCTCCTTCTTCAGTCTGTTCTGGGTCACTTGCATACCCCACCTTGCCTTTTCCCTTATTTTCTTCCTTCTCAGATTCATCACTTGAGATGTCACTCCAATCAGTTTCATAGAATACCTCAGACTGACCAGTTTTAGTGTTAAACCTCGTAGTCTTATAGTATCTTTTCTCCCCCTGTGTTCTCTTCCTTTTCAACCTTTGCTTGGGGATCTCAGATTCAACAATTGTAGCAGCAGCTGTCTTCTCCCCCTAAATCTGAGAAACCTGTGCAACTGTCTTCCCCTTCCTTAGCATACTAACCTCAGAGGTCAGTTTCAGTACCAGCTCCTTTAGTTCCTTCATCTCCTATGCATTGTGAGTTTTAAGATCATGAACCGCAGTCTGCATTGCCCTCAGTCTGTCATCAAACTGAGCAGACATGTCCTTGAGGGCTTGTAAGAGCACATGAACTGTCAAGGGAACCTCAAACTGGGTTGTAATGTGAGCAGTGGATGTTGTAACTGGTGGCACAGCTTCACTCCCTCCCTGTGATTTAGGAGAATGATCATAAGCCATAGAAAATGAAGTCTGTACCTCACACAGTTTGGGGAGTAAGGCATTGGCGACTAGTGAAAGAGAGTGTAAGAGATTTGATTGTGGTACCTGATCGTGAACTAGCACAGAGCTAGTGAAAATAGCCGTTGGAACTGGCGTAGAAACTGAGGGGGGTGGTCTCATACTAAGTACAGGAATGTCCAGGAGTGGGACATCTTCTTCAATGCTTGCCACATATGTCTGTGTGGTAGCAGCAGCTTGTTTCTCCAAGTTTACTACCCTAAGGGGGGTTTGGGTAGACAAGGCAGTCAGATCCAGCTCATGCTCTAGCAGAGGGAGACTGGTCTGAGTTGCAGCACTTGAGGGGAGTATTGAACTCTCAGCCTCATGGAATAATGAGTCCATTAGTGCTTGATTTGTTGTAGGGCTTGATGTGAGAGCTTTATCAAATGAACTTGGTGAGTCCATCAGTTTGGTCGCTTGTGTAGCCAATACATCAAGATGTGGAGTGGACTGCTCAGACTGAGAGGGGATACTCTCATACTGAGGTAGAGAAAGAGGAATGTTCATACCTTGGTCAGCTTCATCAGGCCCAGCCCCACCCAATGCCACCTCAGCATCTGATGCAGGGATATTTCCCTCAAGTTCCCCGTCAATTCTTTCAGCCTGGACATCTGAGTCTGAAGAGTCAGACTCGGTCTGTTCTTGATCAATGAACGTATTGGCAATCCATTCTAGAATTACAGGTGTTAATGCTGCTTCATCCTTAGTAATGTGGATGTAAGTAAAAATTTTAGGAGTCAGGCTGGGAAGTTCACAAGTATAAAACATTTGATCCAGCTGATCATAGGTTTCCTTTCCCAGGACTTCCTCAAAGCACAAAGAGAGAACACGAATGAAAGGAACATCATTCGGTCGTTTTGATTTAAGAGCAAGGGAGAGAATCTCATCAAAATATAATTGTGAAAAGGAGATTCGTCTACCCGTTACCATGGCATGAAACAGAGGAGTTTCAAACTCATTCATCTGATCCAAACTGCCTGATTTACCCCCCAAACACCTTGTAATCATGGAAAAGAGGAATTTCCATTTACCAGAAAAGAACTTATATTGAATAACCCCCTGTGTTTCAGGCTGACCAATGAGAGGAAAGGACTCAGATCGAGCTTGCTGTTTGGTCCGCCTTGACTGAAAGCCATCTTCACCTGCCTCAGCAAGTGTGGGAAGGAGGAGTGTTGCCCGAATCGTTTCTTCGGTAATGGTGATTGTTTCCAGCCCATCATTATACGTCCCAGTTAGGGCGGTCTTGTCAGCGTTGGCGGTACAAGTATACCACCATTCACAGAGCACCGGAGGACACATTGTGTTAGCGCAAAAGAAGGCGCCGTAAAGGGGGTGTGCCTTCATATACTGGATTAGCTGCTCAAAACCCCTGTTTTGGCGGTTGGCGGGAATGTCAGCAGTCGCCACCCTGTTGTTGTCTTTGATTTGAACCCGATTTTGGAAATCGGCACCTGGAATCATACGTGAGGTAACATGAAGGATCATGTTGGGGTTCGCCATTAGAGAGAAAATCAAGCAAATGGTTAGAGAGATAAACAGATTGAGAAAATGAAAGCAATTAGGTTACAATTTGAAAATCAGTTGAATATAAACTAAAGGAGCGAAAAACATGGAACTAAGTTAGGAAATTTACATTTTAGACCTCTAACTTGTATCAGATTATCACTATTGACACTTGACTGTACATTGACTCGTTTAAAAAAAAATTAAAAATATATCGAATAAGAAATAGAAGATTTGCAAAAGATATACAAAAAAAAAAATAAAAAAAATTGAGAAAAGAGAAAAAATATGTTCTAAGAATACATTTATTCTGAGCACTGGGTCAGACTGAAATAGCTGAAGCTGACTAGTGAGTCAGACTGAAAATTCACAGGCTGACTGACAGGTCAGCCTGATATTCATGTTTTTGACAGATTAAGGATTTAACATTCCTAGTTCTCCTAAGAGATAGAAAAACCTGTCCTCACTCAGAGGCTTAGTGAATATGTCTGCCAATTGATCATTTGTGGTCACAAACTCCAGTCTGACCTTTCCTTTCTCCACACAGTCTCGAATGAAGTGATGTCTGATTTCAATGTGTTTGGTCCTGGAGTGGAAAACTGGATTCTCAGTTATTTGAATGGCACTCTTGTTGTCACACATGATCGGAGTGTTGTGAATCTGAATATCAAGATCAGCCAATTGGTGTTGCATCCAGAGCAATTGGGCAAAACAACTCCCTGCAGCCACATACTCAGCTTCAGCAGTGGAAGTTGCAACTGAGTTTTGTTTCTTACTTGACCAACTGACTAGCTTTCCTCCTAGAAGCTGACATCCTCCTGAGGTACTCTTCCTGTCAAGTTTGCAACCTGCATAATCTGCATCTGAGTAAACCAAGATTTGGTGTACCCTTAAGATATCTAAAGATTCTTTTGACAGCTTTAAGATGAGATTCTTTGGGGTCAACTTGATAACGTGCACACAGACATGTAGAAAACATGATATCAGGTCTGCTGGCAGTTAAATAGAGTAAAGAACCAATCATTCCTCTATAAGTGGCTTGACAGACTGACTTGCCAGTTGAGTCTTTATGCAGTTTGTCAGAGATGCTCATTGGTGTTTTCATGTCAGAACTCGTTTCAAAACCAAATTTCTTGACTAAATCATGAACATATTTGCTTTGGTTTATAAAAATTCCATATTTCTTTTGGTCTACTTGCAGACCCAGAAAGAAATTCAGTTCCCCCATCATACTCATTCTGTATTCACTACGCATGAGTTTTGAAAACCAAGTACACAACTTGTCATTTTGTGGAGCCAAATATAATGTCATCAACATATATTTGAACCAAAATGACATGACCATTTTCCTTTTTGATGAACAAAGTTTTATCAATTGATCCCCTTTTAAAATCATTTTTAATAAGAAATTCAGACAAGGTTTCATACCAAGCTCTAGGAGCTTGTTTGAGACCATATAATGCTTTGTTTAACTTATAAACATGATCAGGAAAGTTTGGATCAACAAAACCTGGAGGCTGTTTCACATAGACTTCCTCCTGCAAATCTCCATTTAGAAAGGCACTCTTCACATCCATTTGATAAACCAAGAAATCTTTGAAGGCAGCATATGCAAGGAATAGACGAATTGCTTCAATTCTGGCCACTGGAGCAAATGTTTCATCATAGTCAATGCCCTCTTCTTGTTTGTAGCCTTGAGCCACCAGTCTGGCTTTATTCCTGATCACCACTCCATCTTGATCATATTTGTTTCGAAAGATCCATTTAAGGCCAATAATAGTCTTAAGCAGGGGACGTGGGACTTTTGTCCAGACATTATTTCTAATGAATTCTCCAAGCTCCTCTTGCATTCCATCCACCCAGTCGTCATCTAATAAGGCTTCTTCAACTCTCTTTGGTTCCATCAGACTCAAGAAATTTGTATAGAAACAGAAGTTGGCTGTGGCATTCTTTCTTCTAGTTTTGACACCTTCATTTAAGGATCCAATAACAGATGAAATGGGATGGCCTTTGACAGTCTTGATGTTGCCTGAACCAGCATCAAGGACTTCTTCTTCTTCAGTCTGAACACTATCAGTCTGAGTTGTTTGAAGCTGACCTTGGTCAGTCTGAGGTATTTCAGGCTGAGTATCATTAGTGCCCGTTGATTCTAAAGTTTCCAATTCTGGAACATTCTTGGAAGATGGTTCATCGGTTTCACTTTCTGATTCTTGATGTTGAGGTGCAGTTTCTGCATTCTGATCTCCAATCTGATTATCAGATTCAAATAAAGTCACAAGTAATTCGTCACACAGTTGGTTTATAGTGGCTAGGTCAGTCTGTGATGATGATTCATCTTTGTCAGACTGGGTAGTATCATCAAAAGTGACATTTATACTTTTAACTACCACTTTTCTTCTTTCATTATATACTCTGAATGCTTTAGCAATGCGAGAGTATCCAACAAACAACCCTTCATCAGCTTTAGGAGACATTTTACACAACAAGTCCCTTTGATTGAGAATGTAACATTTACTTCCAAAGATATGAAAGTAATGAATAGAAGGCACCTTGTTGTGATACAGTTCATATGCTGTTTTGCCATGCCTCTTCACAATGATGGATCTGTTCTGTGTGAAGCATGCAGTGTTCACAGCCTCAGCCCAGAATTTTATCTTCATGTTTCCATAACACAACATAGTTCTGGCAGCTTCAATTAGTGTTCTGTTCCTTCTCTCTGCTACTCCATTTTGTTGTGGAGTTCGAACTGAGGCAAAGTTTTGCACTATGCCTAATTGATCACAGAAGTCGATTAAGACTGAGTTTTTGAACTCAGTTCCATGGTCATTTCGCATTTGACGAACAAGAGTATTTTTCTGGCGCTGTTCTCTGTTGATCAGACTGATAATCTCCTCTGCAGCATCACTTTTGGCTCTTAAGAATATGACCCAAGTAAATCAAGTAAACTCATCAACAATGACAAGTGTGTATTTCTTTCCTCCTTTACTTTCAATTCCAATTGGGCCATATAGATCCATATGTAGCATGAATAGAGGTTCATCAATTGAATGCAGCATTTTGGATGGAAATTGAGACTTCGTTTGCTTTCCAAGAACACACGCTGAGAAAACTTTATCTTTGGTATAGGTCAGTTCTAGCAAACCTCGTACTAACTTGCTTTTGGACAAAGCATTAATGTTCTTGAAGTTTAAATGAGATAACCTTCGATGCCATAGCCAATTCAATTCTTCCTTTGTCTCTGTGAACAGGCATGTCTCAGCTTCATCATTTCCTGTACTCAGATCCAGACAGAACACATCTCTTTCTCTCTTGGCTAGCAGTAATGGTTTTCCCTTGGCACTATAGATTATCCCAGCTTGTTTCCTGAATCTGACTTCATGATCTTCATCTGTAATTTGACTCACACTGAGTAAGTTATGTTGTAATCCTTCCACATACGCAACTCTCTTGAACGTAACAGCTCCAACATGAATCTTTCCATATCCCCGAGTCATTGATACCCCATTGTCACCATATCTTACTTGAGGTCCATCTTCTTCCTTATAATCCTGTAGAAAGGACTTCATTCCTGTCATGTGCCTTGATGCTCCACTATATAGATACCATTTTGTAGAGTCCTGCACATGAAAATGGAGGATATTAGTTCCTTTTGGGTACCCACTTTAGAGTGGATCCATGAGTTTCAGCAGTCTTGAGTTTAGATTCAGTCTTGCAGTCAGTTTTGGAGCCAGTGTAGTTCAATTTGTTTATTTCATTCATGCAATTAACATAATAGTGACCTATGACACCACAATATTTACAAGGAGTATTTTTGAGACTGAGTCTAGATGAGACTGACTTAATTTGAGGAGACTGTACAAATGTAGTCTTTGATGGAGAAGTGTTTCTCGAAGAAGAATCTGATTTTGAGGAGACTGATCTGGATTTCGATGAGTCTGACTTACGTGAAGCTGGCCAATGTTTTGATGAGACTGACTTTTGAAAATAAGATTTCTTAGGTCTAGACTTAGTCAGTAGTTTACAAAACACAGCTTCATGCCCTTTTTCACCACAGTTATAGCAAATTCTCTTAGGAGGAGATTTGGGCCTTACTTGAGTAGGTGATTTATCCATGACTAGAGTTTTTACAATGTTGGTCAGTTCCAGTAATTGATTTCCTAATTTATCAATTGTTTTTGATTTAGGACTCTTATTATGACTTCTGGAACTGACTAGAGCCTGACTCTTAGGTTTGCTCATAACTTTGGGAAAAACTTTGTTCAAGGATGTAGCATTCTTTTCAGTCTGTATATTTACATCAGTCTCAGATAAAGTAACACATTCAGATTTAGAGGAAGATGAAGGCAAAAGATCATTTTTATTCAAAACTTGAGAAATTACAGGTTTAACAAAGGCATTTGACATCATTATTTTATCTCCTTTCAAATAAGAGAAAGTATTTGGAAGGATTTCTGGTTTAAAACTGATTTTTTCCCTTTCAACCTTTTCAGCTTCTTCTTCCTCTTCTGTCATGTACTTCTTCAAACTGAACCCTTCACCCAACACTGCTTGAACTTGTTTGGGTACCTGTCTGCTCAAACAATCTTCATTTTTTAAAGATGATATACACCATGATTTACAAATTTTTTTATAGTGCTCAGTTTCTTCTCTAAGTTTGTGATTTTCTTTTGCAAGATCATTGTAAGCTTCAGTCTGAGCATTTAAAAGTACTTTGTAACTTTCTAATTCCATTATTTTATCATCTTTAATTTTTAAATTGTTTTCAAGATCTTTGAGTTTTTGTTTGTGTTCAGTTTGTTCTTCTAAAGTGGTGGTCAAGTCAACATAAATATACTCAAACATTTAAAGTTTTTGTTCATTTGTGTAAGAGTTGAAGTTATGTACCTTGTAAAGTTTTGACTTGTTCCAGTCTGAGTTGCAGCTCATTCTCTCAGCTTCCTTTAGATCCTTTTCGAACTGAGAAGCAGATTTCTTAGCTTCAGTTACTTCCTCCACTAATGCCATCAGACATTTGTCCTCTACTTCCTCTTCATCAGAGGACAGTTCCTCATCTAACCATTCTTCAGCAAAGAATGCTTTCTGCTCAGTTTGAGGTTTTTGTGAATTCAAACTGTTGCCTTTCTTATACTTAAGATACTTGTTTCGGTATCTTTGGGCTCTTTCAGCAACTTCATCCATGTGCTCAGTATGAGCATTCTTCACTTTACAATCAGCAGCCATGTGACCATATTCATTGCATTTGAAGCATTTTACCTTCTTCAGATCAAACGGTTTCTTTCCTTTGTAGCCTGTCTTCTGTTCAAGCTTCATGGTTAACAGGGCAAGCTGACTTTTCAGTTTCTTAACCTCCGATTCATCGTCAGACTCTGAGTCTGAGTGTGACTCAGACTCAGATGAGTCAGCTTTGGAATAAATTTCTTTATTCCTTTTGCTAGTTGCAACTAATGCAGCTTCTGGATCCCTTGCAGTTCGCCTATTGTTGATCTTTTTCCTTTCTTGAGATTCCTCAAAGTTTAACAATAAGCCAAATAGTCCTGGCAGCTTGTAGGTGGACAGTTTCTCGCTAACTACAAGAGATGTAATAACAGATTCAAATTTGTTAGGTAAGATGTCAACAAATTTCTTACAGATTTCATCATCTTCCTTTGTCACTCCCAGAGCTGACATATCATTTAACATGATTTGGAATCTTGTGTGAACATCAGCTAAAGTCTCCTTTTCTTTCATATAGAAGTTTTCATAATTTCTTATGAGACTGTTTAGTCGTTGTTCTTTCACTACTGGAACACCTTCATATGACACAATTAATGTATCCCATAGTTCTTTAGCAGTTTTGCAGCCAGCAATTTTTGAAAATATTTGTTCAGACACTGCATTTCCTAAAATGCTTCTGGCTTTAGGATCAAGATTGTACAACAGCTTGTCTTGATCTGTCCATTGTGCTTTGGTGGTTTGAACCCATCTGGCACGTTGGACAACTTTATCACCTTCCTTTACTTCATCAATGATCTTTCCAGGAATTATGGGTCCTTCAGTGATGATTCTTAACATTTCTTCATGAATTCCTGATAAATGCCATTCAGCTTTAAGCTTCCAATGGGCAAAATTATGACCGGTAAAAACAGGAATTCCTTTTCCAGCCATTGCTATTATATTTGAAGATGATGACATTGTTTTGAGATTCTAAATATTGATCGTTTAAGATTTATAAATTTATTAAAATTTAAATCTTATTTGCTCTGATACCAGTTGTTAGGTCTCAACAAGATCTCAAACAATGGCAAATGAATCACAAATAAGTATTTAGACGTTAATTATTATTTATCGATTGATTACTCAGTTTCAAGTATTATTATAGCGGAATTATAATAACGAAAGAGTGAAAATAACACACAGTTATATTTCGTTCAAAAGGTACAATCTTTACAATGTTCAAACTCACTATTTATACACAATAATAGTGAGCTTGATAAGGATAAATCTTAGGAAATCTTCTAAAGAGATAGAAGATTTTATCTAACTAGACTGCCTAAAATTACGCCTTACGTCTCTTAATGAGTCTGAGTAGTCAGACTCAGTCACTCAGACTCAAGTCACTCAGACTCAGTCACTCAGACTAAGACTTTAATTAACAGATTTATTAACTTGGGTTAAATCATTGTTTTTCCTAACAGAATTACAAATATGAGTTGAATTTGTTTAGAGAAAGAATATAACCCTATAGAGAAGATACCTGAAGGTCCGGCGTTGCCGACTCGCTTTTTATCTTGCACCTCAACTAGATACTTAGGACAGTTTCTCTTCCAATGTCCCACCAATCATGTTGTAGTTACGTGTAAATTCATCAAAAGCCAATGAAAGGGAATTGCGAACTATGCTAACAACAATAGGTTGATGGTAGGGGTAATTCATCCTTTCCAACCGATCAAAGAAGTTTTTCATGTTGATAACGTGAGTTCCTACTGACGTTCCATAAACATGCCTACACTCATGTAATTCTCGAATCAAGTCGTTTAGTTCAAAACGGGCTTGTTTCTCATACATAGTGCGAAACTCAATGATCATTTCATTCGACCACTTATTCTCAAACTGCTTTTGTAGTTCAGGGGTCATATGGCTGAGCATTTAGCATGCAACTTCATTATGAAGTTCATACGTTGTTTGATAAGCTTCCTAAATTGCCTCGTCAATTGAGTCAGGCTCCAGAATCATCAATAAAGTAATGATTGGTACTCCCTTCATCACTCGGAGAACAATTCGCAGCTGGCGATATCAATCATTAAACTTCGTTCTAGTAAGTTTTTCGCTTTTGAACATTGTTTTGATTTCTGACATAATCCTGCTTGAATCGGGATTTTGTGCCATTTCTACAAACACAGAAAGAAAGTTCAATTTAGTACTTCCGATAAATTAATTCTTAAGAAATTCAAAACCAATGGTTTAAATTTCATTAAGACTAGGATCCAGATGACATAACCACCGTTCGGGTCAGTTGATCTACTAGGAACAAATGTTACTCAAATGGTAAGTGACGTTCAATAATTGCATTTACCAATGCAATACTTAAAGATGAGACTTAATGTCATACAATGTGACAACCGTAAAAAATCCAGGTGATTCTCAGTTGCTATATCGGTTCGAATCTCTAGTTACTCTTGTTATCGTGTTCATATTGTTCGAGTACGTAATTGTTATGCCTTTGCTTTTGTCGGAACCAAAGTCGGAATCAACTTATAAATCCTAACACCAAACAAACTACACAAGAACTTGACTAAGTTCATAACGGAAACTAATAAGATTCTGGTCCTCAACTACTAATAACTAGAAAACTTAAAACGTCACCGAGCTGGGAAAAAGCTTTCCAGCCTACGGCTGGATATGGCCAGCCGGCGGCTGAAAGGCCGCTGACTGTGCCTTGGTGACTCCTAATTGCATGAATGTTGATTGGAGGGGTGTTAGACTCGGGTATTGGACCAAATTACTCCCTAGATCACTTCCCTAGGCCAGTACATACCCCCTCTTTTCTCCTTTACTTTCATTTTACTTCACTTTTCAAATCACAAACACACACACATCATACTCTCTCTCATTTTCTCTCTAGAACTCAAAACAAAAGCAGAAACTCCCCCCCCCCCATTTCACAGCAAGAAAACACCAAAAATCATCCATCAAACTCACATAAATCGTTCTAGAGTAAAGGGGTATCAAAGAGGAAGCTTTAAATCGGGTTTTGGAGAAGATTTGCATACATTTTGAAGCTAGAAACTCATCCATCCAATCCAAAACATTTTCCTTCGGTAAAATCCTTCCTTTTTACTCTTTTTACTTAAATCTTTGATTGCATGGACTATCTATAAACTGAGAAAGTGATTTTACAAAAATCTAAAACGTTTTCTTGATTAAAAACGAGTTTTTCTAATAGATCTACATTTTTAACACATAAATCCAAAAGAAACTGTGACTTTTTCTTAAAAATGTATATATTTGATAAATAACAGTTTGCATGTTCGAATCTAACACTAAAACGGGCTAAAAAACAAAAAATAACGAAATCTAGAAACTGGCCGAAGGCCTCTGGCCGGCGGCTGAAGGCACTCAGCCGGCGGCTACGGTCCAGCCGGCGGCTGAGTGTCTCCAGCCGCTGTCTGGATCCTGCTGTTCGTAAAAAGTATCATTTTGAGAACTTTAAACGTAAAAAAAAGCTCAAATAAGTTACCACATATTATATATTTTGAAACGCTTACTGTTTTTAATAAAGAAACTGTTTGGGAAAGATTGAGGATTTGAAACCTTTGTATTATTGTTTATATTGGTTTAAATTGTTCGTATAAAGCGGGAAAGTGTTTTGAAAATGGACTTAATTTTTATAGCGCGGAAGCGCTGCCCAAATTTCACCGTGAACTTGTAATAAAACTCAACGACTTAACATTTTTGTAACTTATACATATTGACCTCGGACATTGATTCTTTTTGGACACAAACGGACTAATCGGACCCTAAATCGTACGCGGACACGTATAATCACATAAACTTTTCCGTGATAATCTTTTGCGACAGAATCTAAAATATTAAAGTTTAAGGTCTAAGATGTTAAAATGGAACTTTAACATAACTTTAATCATACTATTAATAATTATACATTATTCCGGTGTTTTAGGTCACTTTTGATTCCCGACGCGTTCCGCTTCGTTCGTACTATTTCGTACCTCTCTTCGCAAACCGTGAGTTACAACCCCACTATGTTTTTACTTTTAAACTACTTATTTGGGGGAAACATAGGATTGGATGTTTATGTAACTTTGTTGAAACCTTTGAAACTATGTGGAACTCGTATGAAACTTTGAAACCTTTGAAACTCTGTGAAACTCGTATGAAACTCTGAAACTTTTGAAACGTTGGAAACTCTTGGAAACTTGTGAAACTTGGAAACTATGGAAACTTGTGAAATTTTGAAACTATTATGCGTATTATGTGTTAATGCCCTTAATTGGCTAAACTAAATTTAGGCTACTTGTAGGACACCAATCCTTGATGAAAATATAAACCGTAAGTGCTTATTACTATTTTTAGAAACAGAACTCAGTTGCCCCGTTTTTGGTTCGAAACTTTACATACTATTAGCAATAGCCGTTAGTATTATGGGTATCGATACTTAGGAGAGGTCACTCCTTGCTCAGGGTTAGCGACCCAAGTACATATTACTAGATTCAACTGGAAACTCAATGAAATATTTTGGGGCTAGATCTGACCAGACAATCGGTTTAGTGTAGACTTACCTTATATTATGCCAAGTGATTGTTACGAGTTACTAATTTAGTTAAGCACGTATTACATGTGCATATACTTTATTTTAGCGATGGATTCCGCTTCAACTTTTATTATACGAGTTCTATTTTTACTTATGTGTGTACGAAACTCTTTTATATATTCATGTATGATCTCACGTCGCTCCGTTCCTTTTTATTTACGACGTTTATATATATTTCTATTTTTGGAAACTTTTATCGAGAAACTCTAAACTATAACTCACTCACTACGTTATGTAGTTGACACTTTATCTTATGTTTCAGGAAATTAGTGTAAGTGTCGAGATGCATGGCAAGGAAGGGTCGGTTTGGTCACGTGAGGCGAAGCTTGGGAAAGACCCTTTTTGTTCTTGGGAATTTATTTTGGAAACTTGTATTTTGTACTTGGATTAAATTTAAACTGCTTGGTTGTTTTCGAATTATGAACTATTTCTTTTAATGCATCGATTTGAATCGTTTAATTTGCTTATAACCGTGTAATGATATTCCAGCTCTCACATTCCGTGTTTCCGCTATAGCTGGGTGTGACACACTTGGTATCAGAGCACAGGTTATAGTGAAAACGGTTTTTTAAAATTTTCAAAAAGTTTTCGAAACCAAACTAACCAAGGCTTTTCGGAAAATTATTATAGGTTCAAAACTTTAGAGAATTAATTTCGCGATTGCATGATTGTTTTTAACTACGCATGGCCTGATCACCCATGCCTAGTTCAAAATGACTTATGCAAGGACGGAACGTAATTACTAATGTTAAACGATTTTGAGTCGAAAATTCCCGGTCCTACTATTCCCAACCTCACGTGATTGACCCTTACATGCATTTCCTTTCATATATTCCTTTAATATTACCTTGTTCCTGTACTTACGAAACTCTTTGCGTCGCAGATCCGTCATGTCCCAATCGTCTCGTTCACGATCCCCCTCACGATCCCAATCCCGATCACTGCCCAGAGACGCATCATCGCATGAAGCTTCTGAGGGCCATACCGCCTCGGAAAGCCTCTGTCACCAGACTACCGACCCCACGGAGGATACCTCCATGGCTGTTTCGAGCAGCATTGGGTCTAGCCCGAGGTCGGTGCTACCACCACCTCCATCGGCACCCATTGCCGCACCACCGCAGCGACGTAGACCACGTTTCGTCATGACGGCACGTAAGCAGGTAGTCCTTCCGGGTCGACTACCCGACAGGATGGCGGCGCCGCAGGACGGCCGTCCAGGCCTGCACCACTCCATCTTCCTTTTGGGAACCCACCACCCGAGGCTCCACGCACCTCGATGATGGATCATTACTCGTGGGAGCGACAACTCGAGCGGGAGTAGATGTAGCGGGCCCGAGACGCTGAAGCAGCTAGGAAGAGGATGCCGCCTACCCCCCCCCCCCCCCCCCCCCCGGTTCCCCCTCCTGCCGCTTTCCTGCACCTCCACCGCGAGGTAAGGGGACTTTCTGAGGAAGCCCAGCAACAAGGGTTGCTCCTCTGTGAAGTCTCCGATGCCGCGCAACGGTTGTCGGAGCAGGCTCTGCGACACCTAGCTGTAGTTCAGACCACAGCCCGGACGGTGCAGCGTTTAGTAGGAGTTTGCTTGGTCATGGGGACCCTGTTAGCGGTCATCGTCGCCAAGATGTTCCTGGAGAGACGCCGTTAGTTCATTTCTCTTACTTATGTACTGTAGGCCGAGTTGTAATTTTCTATGTACACAGCTTCGAGCCATTTCTATTTATTTCCTTATTGTATTGTACTGTACTTCATTTCCATTTTAACCTTGTACTCAACTTTATTATCATTAATGAATGAAGTTCTATCTTTTATTATCTATTATTGTTATTGTCGTATGAATCTTGTTCTAGGGTTGAATTATCCTCTTGCGTATGAATCTCTGTAGTGTGAATCTCTTGAACCCTTGTCGTGCGTGTACTATCTGTTCTGTTATATGACTCTTGCGTGGTTGTTAACTTGATCATTGGATTATATTCTTATCACATTCTAATCGTGCGTTTCTAAACTGAATCTGTTGTCAGTTGTAGAATCATGGCACCTCGTACCAACGCTAATATCATCGCTGAACAAGTCGTTGAGCAGTTGAGTGCAGCGATGCCCAACATGATCGCCCAGATCACAGCTGGGATTAATGCCAATGTCAACAACCATCACCAGCAGCAACAACAGCATCAGCAACAGAACAATAATCAGAATCAGCAGAACAACAACCAGAACCAACACCCAAACCCCCCTGCTTGCACCTACAAGAGCTTCATGGCTTGTAAGCCCAAGGAGTTCCATGGCACGACTGGTGTCGTAGGACTGGTGTCCTGGTTTGAGAGCATCGAGTCGGTGTTGCACATCAGCAGATGTGCCGAGGCTGATAAGGTGCAGTACGCCTCATGCGTGCTGCACGGTAAGGCGCCGACTTGGTGGAACAACGTGGTTCGCAATAGAGGACGCGAGACCGCCTATGCTCTCACCTGGGAACAATTCAGGAATCTGCTAATCGAGGAATACTGCCCCAAAGGGGAAATCAAAAAGCTCGAGGCCGAGCTCTGGGATCATGTGATGGTCGGAAACGACATCGAAGGGTATACTACCCGATTCCATGAGTTGGCTCGACTGGTCCCAAGGTCGGTGACTCCTGAAGAAAACAAGATAGACCGCTATGAATCCGGTCTTGTTCCTGAGATCAGGGGAATGGTCATCACAGCTGAACCCCAGACCCTCCAGAGTGCTATCATCCTAGCTCACCGCCTCACAAGTAACCTACTCACCGCTCCTGCATCCTCCAAGAAGGAGTCGGGTGAGAAAAGGAAATCCGACCAGACCCCAAGGCGAAGTGATAGGAATAAGAAGAAGAAGACCACCCGCAACCTTGCCATCGCAGCTGTAGCACCACCTTCGCCACCACCACCAGCTGGAGCCAGAACCTATACGGGGACGAACCCCAAGTGCAATAAGTGCAACTTCCACCACCTCGGTAACTGCCCCGTGTGTTTGAGATGCCAGAAGGTAGGGCATTTCGCTAAGTATTGCCCGGACAGGATGGCAGTTCCAGGTCAAAAGTCGGTGTGCTTCGAGTGCGGAAGTGACCAGCACTTCCAGAACGCTTGTCCAAGACTCCGAAACGCCCAACCGAACCAAGGCGGGCGAGGTCGAGGACGTGCATTCGCACTCACAGCTGAGGAAGCTCGACAGGATCCGAATGCGGTGAACAGTACGTTTCCTGTTAATAACCATTATGCATCATATTTGTTCGATTCAGGAGCTGAAAGAAGCTTTGTATCCTTAGAATTTAGACCCCTCATTGGCTTAGGATCTAAGGTCCTTAAGGATAGCTTCACCATAGAGTACGCTAACGGTCAGGAGTTCGAAGCTAAAGATATAATCCTAGGGTGTTCCATATGCCTGTCCGATAAAACCTTCCCTATTGACCTAATTCCAATCGAGCTGAAAAGCTTTGATGTGATCGTCGGAATGGACTGGCTCTCTCGTTTCCGAGCCGAGATTGTCTGTTTTGACAAGATCATCCGCATCCCTCTTTCTGACACCGAAACTCTAGTTGTTCAAGGAGACAAACCCGGACGACCACTCCGTATCTTGTCGTCCATAAAAATGCGCAAGTACCTCGAGAAGGACTGTGACGCCTTTCTCGCTCACGTTGTCGAACGTAAACCCAAGGAGATCCGTATACAAGATATTCCAGTAGTCAAGGATCACCCCGAAGTTTTTCCCGAAGATTTCCCCGTTCTACCTCCGCATCAAAAAGTGGAATTCCGGATAGACCTAGTTCCTGGTGCAGCACCGGTCGCTAGGACACCGTATCGTCTTACCCCACCGGAAATGCAGGAGCTGTCAAAACAGCTGCAGGAACTCTTGGAATATGGTCTTATTCGTCCAAGCTCGTCCCCCTGGGGAGCCCCAATACTCTTCGTTAAAAAGAAAGACGGATTCTTTCGTATGTGCATCGACTACCGCGAACTAAACAAGCTAACCGTCAAGAACCGATACCCACTCCCAAGGATCGATGACATTTTCGACCAGTTGCAGGGTGCAACTTATTTCTCGAAAATCGACCTCCGTTCGGGTTATCATCAGGTTCGAGTCAGCGAGACCGACATTCCAAAAACCGCTTTTCGTACTCGTTACGGTCATTACGAATTCCTTGTCATGCCATTTGGTTTAACCAACGCACCAGGGGTGTTCATGGACTTGATGAACAGGGTGTGTGGACCTTATTTGGACAAATTCGTGATCGTGTTCATTGATGACATCCTTATCTACTCGAGAAACAAAGAGGATCACGCGAAACACTTGAAACTTATCTTAGAACTCCTCCGACATCAGAAACTGTACGCCAAATTCTCTAAGTGTGAATTTTGGCTTCGGGAAGTACATTTCCTTGGTCATGTGGTCAACCAAGAAGGGATCCATGTGGATCCGGCTAAGATAGAAGCGATCGAGAGATGGCAAGCCCCGACGACTCCTACGGAAATTCGTCAATTTCTACGATGGCCGGCTACTATCGAAGGTTCATCGAGAATTTCTCGAAGATCGCTAAGCCACTCACCGAGCTCACTCAGAAGGACAAGGATTTTGTTTGGGGTACGAAGCAAGAGGAATCCTTCCAGAAACTTAAACACCAGCTCTGCCACACACCGATTTTGTCCCTACCGGAGGGTACGGATAACTTCGTAGTATTCTGCGATGCATCCCATCAAGGACTTGGGTGCGTCCTTATGCAGAAGGATAAGGTCATCGCCTACGCTTCAAGGCAACTCAAGGTACACGAACAGAACTACACTACTCACGACCTGGAGCTGGGAGCAGTTGTATTTGCATTAAAGATCTGGAGACACTATTTGTATGGTACTAAGTGCACGGTTTTCACGGATCATAAGAGCCTTCAACATATTCTAGATCAGAAGATGCTCAACATGAGGCAAAGGAGATGGATCGAACTGCTGAGTGACTACGATTGCGAGATCAAGTACCACCCGGGTAAGGAAAACGTAGTAGCAGACGCCATGAGTCGGAAGGAAAGGGTAAGACTATCTCGGGTTAAAGCATTAGGCATCCAAATTCAAACAAATCTTCGAACGCAAATCGTCGAGGCTCAGCGAGAAGCGTTGAAACCAGAGAACTTAAAGGTAGAAACGTTGCACAATCATGAGAAGGAGTTCGAACTCAAATCCGACGGAATTCATTACTTCAAGGGCCGAGCCTGGATACCGAAATCTGAAGATCTTCGCAAGCTAATCTTGGATGAGGGGCACTGTTCCCGATACTCCATCCACCCTGGATCTGATAAGTTGTACAAGGACCTTCGGGAGTATTATTGGTGGTCGGGCATGAAGAAGGACATCGCCTTGTACGTGGCCAAGTGCCTTACTTGCTCCAAGGTCAATGCGGAATATCAGAAGCCCTCAGGACTACTGCAACAACCGGAGATTCCTATGTGGAAGTGGGAACAGATCTCCATGGACTTCATCACAAAGCTGCCCCGGACGGCAAAAGGTAACGACACAATTTGGGTAATTGTGGACCGATTGACGAAGTCTGCTCATTTCTTACCGGTACGAGAAACTCACTAGATGGAGAAATTCGCACAAATCTATATCAACGAGATCGTCTCTCGCCACGGAACACCTCTCTCCATCATCTCTAACAGGGATAGTCGATTCACGTCCCGCTTTTGGAACGCGCTTCATAAATCTCTCGGGACGTGACTAGACCTTAGCACCGCTTACCACCCTCAAACCGACGGTCAAAGCGAGAGGACGATCCAAACACTTGAAGATATGCTTAGAGCATGCGTAGTTGACTTCGGAGGAAGTTGGGATACTCACCTTCCCTTGGTCGAGTTTTCCTACAACAACAGCTACCACGCTAGTATTAAGTGTGCTCCGTTCGAGGCCTTATATGGACGTAAGTGCCGGTCGCCGCTTTGTTGGCTAGAAGCCGGTGATCGACAACTCACGAGGCTCGACATCGTCCAGGAAACCATCGACAAAATCACTACCATCAGAGAACGACTGAAGACGTCCCGTACTCGGCAAAAGAGCTACGCCGATAACCGAAGGAAACCCCTCGAGTTCCAGGTTGGCGATCGGGTGCTTCTTAAAGTATCGCCATGGAAAGGGGTAGTTCGCTTCGGGAAACGCGGCAAGCTAAGCCCAAGGTACACCAGACCGTTTGAAGTTATCGAGCGTATTGACCCAGTAGCTTATCGACTCCAACTCCCGCAAGTTCTTTCCAATGTTCATAACGTGTTCCATGTCTCGCACTTGAAAAAGTGCTTATCTGATGAGACCATCGCCATTCCACTCGACGAGGTCAAGATCGACAACAAGCTCAACTTCATCAAGGAACCGCTTAAAGTTGTGGACCGCGAGGTCAAACAACTCAGACAAAGCCGTGTTCCTATCGTCAAGGTTCGTTGGAACTCCCGACGTGGTCACGAATTCACATGGGAACGTGAAGACCAGATACGTCAAAAGTATCCGCATCTGTTCAAAGATACTTCTACCTGATGGGACGAGTCAAATTTCGGGACGAAATTTCTTTCAACCCGGGGATGATGTGACAACCGTCAAAAATTCAGGTGATTCTCAATTGCTATATCGGTTCGAATCTCTAGTTACTCTTGTTATCGTGTTCATATTGTTCGAGTACGTAATTGTTATGCCTTTGCTTTTGTCGGAACCAAAGTCGGAATCAACTTATAAATCCTAAAACCAAACAAACTACACAAGAACTTGACTAAGTTCATAACGAAAACTAATAAGATTGTGGTCCTCAACTACTAATAACGGAAAACTTAAAACGTCACCGAGCTGGGAAAAAGCTTTCCAGCCGACGGCTGAAAGGCCGCTGACTGTGCCTTGGTGACTCATAATTGCATGAATGTTGATTGGAGGGGTGTTAGACTCGGGTATTGGACCAAATTACTCCCTAGATCACTTCCCTAGGCCAGTGCATACCCCCTCTTTTCTCCTTTACTTTCATTTTACTTCACTTTTCAAATCACAAACACACATACATCATACTCTCTCTCATTTTCTCTCTAGAACTCAAAACAAAAGCAGAAACTTCCCCTCCCCCCATTTCACAGCAAGAAAACACCAAAAATCATCCATCAAACTCACATAAATCGTTCTAGAGTAAAGGGGTATCAAAGAGGAAGCTTTAAATCGGGTTTTGGAGAAGATTTGCATACATTTTGAAGCTAGAAACTCATCCATCCAATCCAAAACATTTTCCTTCGGTAAAACCCTTCCTTTTTACTCTTTTTACTTAAATCTTTGATTGCATGGACGATCTATAAACTGAGAAAGTGATTTTACAAAAATCTAAAACGTTTTCTTGATTAAAAACGAGTTTTTCTAATAGATCTACATTTTTAACACATAAATCCGAAAGAAACTGTGACTTTTTCTTAAAAATGCATATATTTGATAAATAACAGTTTGCATGTTCGAATCTAACACTAAAACGGGCTAAAAATCGAAAAATAACGAAATCTAGAAACTGGCCGAAGGCCTCTGGCCGGCGGCTGAGTGTCTCCAGCCGTTGTCTGGATCCTGCTGTTCGTAAAAAGTATCGTTTTGAGAACTTTAAACGTAAAAGCTCAAATAAGTTACCACATATTATATATTTTGAAAAGCTTACTGTTTTTAATAAAGAAACTGTTTGGGAAAGATTGAGGATTTGAAACCTTTGTATTATTGTTTATATTGGTTTAAATTGTTCGTATAAAGCGGGAAAGTGTTTTGAAAATGGACTTAATTTTTATAGCGCGGAAGCGCTGCCCAAATTTCACCGTGAACTTGTAATAAAACTCAGCGACTAAACATTTTTGTAACTTATACATATTGACCTCGTACATTGACTCTCTTTGGACACAAACGGACTAATCGGACCCTAAATCGTACGCGGACACGTATAATCACATAAACTTTTCCGTAATAAACTTTTGGGACAGAATCGAAAATATTAAAGTTTAAGGTCTAAGATGTTAAAATGGAACTTTAACATAACTTTAATCATACTATTAATAATTATACGTTATTCCGGTGTTTTAGGTCACTTTTGATTCTCGACGTGTTCCGCTTCGTTCGTACTATTTCGTACCTCTCTTCGCAAACCGTGAGTTACAACCCACTATGTTTTTACTTTTAAACTACTTATTTGGGGGAAACATAAGATTGTATGTTTATGTAACTTTGTTGAAACCTTTGAAACTATGTGGAACTCGTATGAAACTTTGAAACCTTTGAAACTATGTGAAACTCGTATGAAACTCTGAAACTTTTGAAACGTTGGAAACTTTGGAAACTCTTGGAAACTTGTGAAACTTGGAAACTATGGAAACTTGTGAAATTTTGAAACTATTATGCGTATTATGTGTTAATGCCCTTAATTGGCTAAACTAAATTTAGGCTACTTATAGGACACCAATCCTTGATGAAAATATAAACCGTAAGTGCTTATTACTATTTTTAGAAACAGAACTCAGTCGCCCCGTTTTTGGTTCGAAACTTTACACACTATTAGCAATAGCCGTTAGTATTATGGGTATCGATACTTAGGAGAGGTCACTCCTTGCTCAGGGTTAGCGACCCAAGTACATATTACTAGATTCAGGTGGAAACTCAATGAAATATTTTGGGGCTAGATCTGACCAGACAATCGGTTTAGTGTAGACTTACCTTATATTATGTCAAGTGATTGTTACGAGTTACTAATTTAGTTAAGCACATATTACCTGCGCATATACTTGATTTTAGCGATGGATTCCGCTTCAACTTTTATTATACGAGTTCTATTTTTACTTATGTGTGTACGAAACTCTTTTATATATTCATGTATGATCTCACGTCGCTCGTTCCTTTTTATTTACGACGTTTATATATATTTCTATTTTTGGAAACTTTTATCGAGAAACTCTAAACTGTAACTCACTCACTACGTTATGTAGTTGACACTTTATCTTATGTTTCTAGAAATTAGTGTAAGTGTCGAGATGCATGGCGAGGAAGGGTCGGTTTGGTCACGTGAGGCGAAGCTTGGGAAAGACCCTTTTTGTTCTTGAGAATTTATTTTGGAAACTCGTATTTTGTACTTGGATTAAATTTAAACTGCTTGGTTGTTTTCGAATTATGAACTATTTCTTTTAATGCATTGATTTGAATCGTTTAATTTGCTTATAACCGTGTAATGATATTCCAGCTCTCACATTTCGTGTTTCCGCTATAGCGGGGTGTGACATACAATGATCAAGCATCAATATGGTGATCATGACATTAATCATGTTTTGTCGCATCTTATTGCCTTGTCGTGAAGGTCTCACCGCTTAACTCGATTTAAGTCGTCCGAAGACTTCAGATAGTCCACCACCGTCTCACGATGAGTGGTAATCCACCTTGGAAACTCTTTACCTACGTCTCATGTAGAAGCAACGAGCAAGTACAAGTTGTCGTCATAACATGGATGACATTTAACTTAATTCCATGGGTGACAAAATATTTTATGTACGAAGAAGCATGCATACAACTTCATAACATAATTTGTATTTTAAAAGTAAAAACGATTTTCAATACTTTTTAATAATTATACGTGTAGCTAGATGTCTAATTCCTATACACCACGTGTACTAATTAAATGTAACATCGTTATTATAAAACGGACCCGTTCGGTAGCTCTATTTCAACACGACCATGTAAGAATGGCGAGGGTGGTCAACGCGAAGCGTATTAAAAGCCGACCTCATTAAGGGTGTAAAACTCACAACCGTTCTTGCCTAGACATTACATTTTAATAGGTGAGCCTAGTTGAGAATTATATGATAAGGTTTTACATCTAATTATGAATTAGAGATAACACGTTTTCAAAATTATTTGATATTAAAGTATTTTGTAAGATTACACGTTCCGTCGCCGGAGCATATTAAGTTATATTAAACCCAATCAAATGCGTTTTAGAACGTATAATAATGCCAAAATAAGTTAAAACCTAGTTTCATAATTCTTTAGTCAATATTATTTATTATCTTAAAGACAACGTTTGTCAGTTTACATTAAACAATAAATATATAACATAAAGAATTAACTACGCAACAAAGTGGGTGTGCCATAAATAGTAAAAGGTCTCTAGGTCAATATATATCGATTAAATAGCTCTAGTTTCGCTTGGAAACGGATCACATACGTCCGTTCAAATAAGCAATTATGGATTGCGTAAGCTATTTAATACATACATAGTACGATTATCAAATAATTCCATCACTCAACCATTTTTAAGTCTATTTTGGTAATAGTGTCGCACATAAACAATTAACTCGTGTAATACTATGTTTAATCAAATTTCAATTAACAAATATCTAATATCGCAATCATATTCGTAACATTATGCATGTAATTTTACAATTATGATTATTGCTTAATGAAATTACAAAGATAAATTACATCATCAAAATTTGCGTTTTAGGTTTAGCTACTAATTAACTTTTAATTTGTTAAATTAATAAATCAAACAAAAAAAGTTTTTTTTTTATTATTATATATTAAAAACACCCAGCCGCCGATTGCCTTTGTCCAGCCACCGGCTGACTCCCAAACCAACCCCCCCCCCCCCCCCCCAACAACTTTTGATGTTTTTGTATGCTAGTTAACTCGAGTTACGGTCTGACTGATACCACTATAGGTATTTATCTAACCAGGTTGTCACACAACACGCAACAGAAGCAATTAGTAACACGTAATCAATATTAACTAAGTAAGAATGATACCTTTATTTGTTGATTACCTCGTTTAGGATTTATAATAACATTCTTCTACAGGCTTGTACACGACACTTTCTTTAGCAACAGACTTGTATGCTAGTACACGTTTATAATCTCCACAACTCTTGTCTAGCTTCTAGTAGCTTGTATGCTTAAACCTAATGCTCGTAAACCCTTGTACGCGAACTCTAACAAACCTAAACCCTTTGGTCTTGTTTAAACCGATCGACTAGCAAGGGAAGAAGCAGAAATCGATTTAGGTGAAACCCTAAAATCGATTATGGGATGGTTTGAAATAATGAACTTAATATTCATTATATAGCAAAACATTTACTTGTAATATAAATTGTATTATAATTATATAATATATATTATCTAATTTATTAATTATTATAATTAACTAATTAATTAATAATTAACAAATAATAAACATATAATTAAATATTTAAATATTAATATATCTACCTTACTTATAAAATCTTCCCCTAAAATTCTGTAGCCTTCTTATACGTTGCCACGTAACCCTCCTAAAACACAACACGTTAGGACCAAAAATAAAAGGAAAAAGAAAGGAAAAGAAAACCACGTGAGGTTGAGTCTTTTCCCCCTTCTCTGGGAAGTCTCAGATGGCCATACCGCCCCATACCTACAATTTCCCCTCTTTTCTTCTCTATCAAATCGATAGCCATATCTTCTTCCAATCAATTAACCAGATCTGATTGCTGCATACCATTGCGCCCACATAGTCTCCACTTTTTGTAACAATTACTAACCTGCTAGCCATGGGTGATTTGTACATTTATAATGCCATGGATGAACTAGAGGAGCCATGAAGGATATCATCTCAGAAAATGTAAGTCATGATTTCTGTTACACTTAATAGTTCATGTATTTTAGTAGATAGATTTGCATTTATGCTTTCAAAACACTCCATTTTTACAAAATAGAAACAGTTATGCAAAGATCTTTTACTTTAATGTTACACTCAATTTTAAAAAGTAATGTAATAGTTATTGCAAGCTATGTTTTCGGCTTGTAAAGAAAAATAGTTGGTTTGCATTGAAAAGCCAGAGAAAATGTCTGAATAATTTGAGAACTCTTGCTCTAAATAATATAAAATACAACTATAAAATATATCCCACGAGAAGCTCAAAGTTGCAGGAATTTTGTGAACATTATATGTTGTTGAAACATCTTTTATGAAGCAGACTCGACTTTCTTTAGGTAACACCCCCCTTCCATCTACAATTTGAAATCTTTGAGGGGTTGCTGTTTTGCATTAATCGGTCAACCATTTATTTGTTGGCGTGGAAAAATGAGTAGATCAGGGGGTTGGGTAACATTCAGTCTTTGGTACGGGTTGAAACCGGTCGGGTTGACCAAAACACTGTTTGTCCAAACTTTATATGAATTTGCAGTTATAATCGAAATGCATTGACAATCATGAGGTTTTGTGTTTTTGCAGCATGTCGGATTTGGTTTCAAAATGGATGGGAGAAAGTGAAAGTTAGTCTCAAATTTATTCCAAATGGCTCGAGAAAGTGCCCCTTCCATTATTTTCATTGATGAAATAGACTCGTTGGTTGACCAACGTGGTGAAGGCAACGAGAGTGAAGCTTCTTACCGTATCAAAACCGAGCTTCTTGTGTAGATACAGGTATTTTTTGCTCAGATAACACAATTAGAGGTTGCATTTTTGACCCATTTACCTACAAATGGGTCGGTTTGGGTCATCTTTTATACCAGTCAAATGGGTCGAGAGCCATCTTAAGCTTTTCCAAATTCATAAAACCTTCCTAAATTGCTAAAATAGATATTATTGTAACAATTTGTAAAATTCAAAAATCAAAATGTATAGAGGTCGTGCCTCTTGTTACCTTTTAGGCGACTGATTAGCCCAAAATAAATTGTTCGTGTTCCTTTCAGGGTGTTAGGGAACGATGATAAGAAAGTTCTTGTTCTTGCAGCTACAAACACGCCATATTCACTAGATCAGGTAACAAATTTACGACATCGAGATTGAAATTTTTTCATCAGCACTGCTAAGTGCTAACACAAAGTGAATTACAGGCCATTAGGAGAAGATTCGACAAGCGGATTTATATTCCTCTACCAGATGTAAAGGCAAGGCAGCACATGTTTAAGGTAACGTAAATATTTTTCAAAAGCATCAATGAGATACTTTAATAAACACAGTAAATTGTATGCGAGCCTTTTTTTAAGTAGAGGTGGCAAAAAGGGTGGGTCGAGTAATTTTTCAAAACGGGTAATTATTCGTACTGGTCAAATCGTTTCGTGTTGGGTTGACACCAACACTTTTTGGTCCATTATTTTGAAGTTTATGATTAAATACACTTATGGCTGATTTTGATAGTCCCATTTTACCTGCTGTAAATTTATATACCCCAATTTGACCCATTTTTAGGTACACAGGTCGAAATTGCCTCCTCTGTTTTTTTATCGAACGAAATATTTGTCTTTAATACCAACTTATTTAAGATAACCATGACACCCAAATGTGAGTAGGTACACCTTGGAGATACACCTCATAGCCTAAATGATCGTGACTTTGAGAAATTGGCATATAAAACCGAAGGGTTTTCTGGTTCTGATATTGTCGTTTTTGTAAGTTTTAACGGTCGTTTCTAAACAGTTTATTTTTCGATCTTTTTTTTTTCTCTTAAGTAGGCATAATGAATATCTTTTTTTTTTTTTTTTATGTTGATAGGTTAATGAGGTGTTGTTTGAACCTGTACGTAAAACGCAAGATGCAATGTTTTTTATAAAAACATCCGACGACGCTTGGGTGCCTTGTGGGCCTCGACAGCGGGGTGCCATTGAGATCACTATGCAAGATCTAGCGACACAAGGGGAAGCATCAAAGGTACGGCAATTTAGCGGCTATTTTAATCTTTTTATATAACACACGTCATGATTGTAGCAATTGAAACTGTTTTGGTTTATATTTTTAGATCCTTCCACCGCCGATATCAAGAAGTGATTTTGACAAGGTTTTGGCAAGACATAAACATACTGTAAGCAAATCGGATCTTGAATTGCACGACAGATTTACCAAAGAGTTTGGAGAAGAAGGTTGATTGATTAATTATTCTTGAAATGGAAAAATGAATACTCAAGAATGTCTATATCTTGTGATTATGGTTTCAGATTATATAAATTGCGATCAAGATTATCGAGTACGATTGCTGATCCAACTACCAATTGCTCAGGATTTAACTAAATGCCTCTACTTAATGAGGGTTCTAGATGCTAAAGCTACATAGTCCTCAACAAACACTTTAGTACTAACCATATGGTGTTTGTTGAAGTGGAGTCCAAATATAGCTTTAGACTAATTGTATATCTTGTTTATACTAAACTGTGTCATGTAAATATAGTATATATGGGATACACTATTTCTACCTTCAATAAGAATATTAGTAATCAATTCCTGCTATGTAATTAAACGATCCATTGATATTCAAAGTTATGTTGGTGATGTTTGTGTTTATACTATTTACTTTGACTTTCTCCACATATAATTATATGTGAACTGCATGTTGTCAGAGTAAACTCTTTTTGAAAAAGCACTTGGAAAAGCACATAAGTCTATTCGTAGAAAAGTAATATAAAGGGTCATGGGCTGTGCTTAGCACAGCTTAGAGGCTTCCTAGTATAATCTTATACACTCATATATTTATTGACACATTTATTTGAAGTATTGAATTAATAACATATTGATATTTTAGAAAATAGTCGATTAAAAAGAAGCTCACCCAAACATACTCTCACTTTTTATAAACCCAAAACCAAACCATAAAAAATAATTGTTTGTCCTACCGCCGTCAGAGAAAGCAAAAACCCTGCCTCCCTCTCTTCCTCTTCCTCTTCCTCTTCCTCACAACAATGTCTCAGTCATTGGAGCTTTTGCTTATTCAATTTCTGATGCCGGATAATGACGCCCGCCGTCAAGCCGAGGACCAAATCAAGCGTCTAGCCAAGGATCCACAGGTGGTTCCGGCACTCGTGCACCATCTCCGCACCGCCAAAACGCCTAATGTCCGCCAGCTAGCCGCCGTACTCCTCCGCAAAAAGATTACTGGTCACTGGGCTAAACTTTCGCCACAGCTTCGCCAGCTTGTTAAACAGTCTCTTATTGAGAGTATTACTATGGAACATAGGTTTCTAATTCTCACAATTTTTTCTTTTACAGTTTTAATTATTATTTAATTGTGAACGCTAATTGTGTAATTAAATAAATATATGTGTCAAATTGAGTTCATTTTCATAGAAAGTGAAACGTTTGTTTAAAGTATACGCATCAATTTGTATAGTATTGTAAAAAGTGTAGAATTGTAATTGAAGAAATGAACAACCAAAAACGATACCGGTGATATCTTCAGTTATTTAGTTTTTTTTCTTCTTTTCTTCTAACAATATCTTCATTTAGCGGGTGTCACCTAACAACATCTTCAGTTATTGCTTAGTTGTGAAAAAAAGAAGAGTGGTTTTATATTTAGAACGTACCATAATAAAACTGTGCTCATACGTAAAAATATTCACATAGCTAAGCTGATGTGGATGAATGTCAAATTTACTAGTGCAATGTACAAATAATTCGTGTACTCTAGTATGTCTTACCTATAAGTAGCTAAATCCATGGTTGAGTGCAACTTGTTATTTAGTTTTGGTACACCAGTTAAGCTTCAAAGATTCATCTAACATGCTTCATTTTCTTCCTTGAAAAGACAAATAAGGGTAATCAAACATTTTTGCTATATTAAATATTTGTTTACTCGTTAATTATATTCTTTATTCCCTTTATGCAGTAAATGTATATGGTTAAGTTGGATTTCATGAATTCTCATCACCTTCTAGTTTTTCCTATTCTTCTTATCTTATGAACTATGTAAGACTAACTGAACCTGATTTATATCTTGTAATTTTAGTCCTCCGGTGAGGCGAGCCAGTGCGAATGTGGTGAGTATCATTGCCAAGTATGCCATTCCTGGTGGAGAATGGCCAGATTTGCTGCCATTTTTGTTCCAGTGCAGTCAGAGTCCACAAGAAGACCATAGAGAGGTACTGTATCTTCGTTGGTTTCTCAACCTGAATTTAATTTAAAGAATATTATTATACAGTGATTTGTTAAGAAAAGCATTATACCTCATCATCTTACTCTTGGTATTCATATACGCATGTATCTATCTACACACACAGACGTGTAATATAAGCATTATTTATTTTGGCTCCCAAAACTATTTAATAATTGTTATCGTTTTCTATGACACTAGGTGGCATTGATATTATTCAGCTCCTTAACTGAGACGGTTGGGGAATCATTTCGACCACATTTTGCTGATTTACAGGCACTTTTACTCAAGTGCCTACAAGATGAGACTAGCAATAATGTTAGAGTGGCTGCTCTGAAGTAATTCTTCGACTTAAACTTGCACACACACACACACACACACATATATATATATATTATTTTTATTTGGGTTTACGATAAACATATCGCTAATATAATTTTTATCTTCTACAATGGAATTCCCTTCATTGAACAGGGCGATTGGCTCTTTTATTGAGTTCATTCATGATGCATCTGAAGTGGTAAGTCTTTTTGTTCCCTCCTTGATGTCATATTTGAATCGCTCACTCAGTTCTGTTTAGTTTGTTGTCAAACACTCTATTTTAATCATGTAGTACGGTTTTGTCGAGTTGAGTGTTTTTTGACTCTTCAAAATGTTATCGTTAATTGTTTTAGTTGATCAAAAGGAAACATTAACTGTTTTCAGTTTTGTTAGTTGTGGTTCTTATTTCTCCTTGATGAATATGTTGAAATACGAAATGTTTTCTTTTAGATCTATTTTGTCATAATACAGTTATCTTTTGTGTTGAAATACTAAATGTCTTTTTTAGTTTATCAAAAGAGTTCGTAGTAAAACACATTCATACTGATGAGTTATGACCACACTATAGATAGTTTGATAAGACCCGGGGCTCGATATTGGAATGAACTGTAAATAGAACAAGCCAGTTTGATGAACAAGATAAGTTCTATATTCGAGAGATAGACCAACTCTCCCATGGTTTACTTTCGAGAGTTTAACCCATCCTTCTCAGTTGCTACCAAATCAATTAATTATATCAAGTATTAATTTAATTACAACCCTAACCCTATATATTATGGATTTTCTAAACGAGAATCCATATCCTAGTATAATTTTCTGGTTCCTAACCTTTATCTGGAATAATATTCCTGTAATAAGTACTAAAATAACATTAAAGTTTATCTAATAAGTAAAATAATTCTTTCCATAATCATCATAATAGTAGTAGTAGTAATAATACTAACAGTAATAAAACCGGCTTCTTACACTTAGAATCACAAACTTTCATACTGTCAACTTATGGAAACACAAACATGCATATTGAAGGCTTCCGGAGTGAGTTACTACTGCCAGTTTCTCAAACAGATAAATATGTGGTGTACAAGTGTTTAGATGTTTTCTATTTGTGCTCTTAATTCCAAGTTTCAATGGTTCCCCTATTATTTTTAAAGAATAATGATACATCATTTTTATATACATGCAGATCAAGTTTCGGGAGTTTATCCCCAGCATCTTAAATGTTTCAAGACAATGCCTTGCCTCTGGTGACGAAGATGTTGCAATAATTGCTTTTGAGATATTTGATGAACTGATCGAGTCTCCTGCACCTCTTCTTGGAGAATCAGTCAAAGCCATAGTGCAGTTCTCTCTTGAGGTTTGCTCAACTCCAAATTTGGATTCCAGCACACGTCATCAGGTTAGCAGCACTCTCAGCAACTGATTCATTTCATATGTTCAAGTGCTTTGCTGTTAATACTTTTTTCACCTATCAGGCTATTCAAATCATTTCATGGCTTGCAAAGTACAAATCTAATTCCCTTAAGAAGCATAAGTTGATCATCCCTATCCTTCAAGTTCTATGCACACTGCTTACAGAGGCAACCAATAGGGATGAAGACGATGATGATCTTGCACCAGATCGTGCTGCTGCAGAAGTTCTTGATACCCTGTCTTTAAAGTTGCCTAAACACGTGTTTCCCCCTGTTTTTGAATTTGCTTCTTTAAGCAGCCAAAGTGCTGACCCAAAGTTTCGAGAAGCTTCAGTCACAGTTTTGGGTGTCATTTCAGAGGGTTGTTTTGAGTTAATGAAAGAGAAGCTTGGACCAGTTCTCCATATTGTGTTAGGGGGTTTAAGAGATCCTGAACAGGTTGTAAGAGGAGCTTCCTCGTTTGCATTAGGTCAGTTTGCTGAATATCTGCAACCTGAGATTATATCCCATTATGAAAGTGTTCTTCCTTCTATATTAAATGCCATAGAAGATTCATCTGATGATGTCAAGGTATACTCAGATTACAAAGTCTTTCACTTCTTTAATGAATAATATCTACATATTTTCCATTAGATGTGGCAAAATGGGATGTGTTTGGGTAACGGGTAAAAAGATAATAATTAGTGTCAAATATGATAACAAAATTCATATCGTTTAAATGATTGTCAATCTTGTTGAATAAAATGATATAGGATGTCTATGCATTATAATACACTTTGGGTAACTTTTGACCCATTTCCTTTGAAGCTATTTTTTTCTTCTTATTTATTTGTTTTCACTCGTTAGAGTGGCACATAAAATAAATTTGCCTATAGATAAGTAAATTGAAATTGCCACCTTTACTTTATATAAAAGCAACTCAATTTTCTTTGTAGGAGAAGTCATACTACGCTTTGGCGGCATTCTGTGAGAGCATGGGTGAAGAAATTCTACCTTTTCTCGATTCCTTGATGGGAAAACTTTTTGCTGCCCTGCAAAGTAGCAAGCGCATGTTGCAAGAAACGTGCATGGTAATGATGCAATCTCCATTCTATATAATTGATTCTATGCATTGATGAGCTTCTCAGCACTTTCTTTATTCTTTTGTAGTCTGCAATTGGCTCAGTTGCATCTGCCGCAGAGCAATCATTTTTACCATATGCTGAAAGAGTTTTGGAATTGATGAAAAATTTCATGGTGCTTACAAATGATGAGGACCTTCGTTCACGAGCAAGGGCTACAGAGCTAGTGGGGATAGTTGCCATGGTTGTGGGAAGGGCAAGGATGGAACCAATTTTACCGCCTTTTATTGAAGCTGCAATCTCTGTAAAACTTCTGTCATTTTTTTCTCTCTATATGAAACTTAAAGGTGGAAAAATAGGTAGGTCAAGCGGGTGGAAACATGTAATTATTTACGGGTTGAAAATGCAGGTCGGGGTTGGGTTTGACCCAGAACACTTTTGGGCATAAGTTTTTAAAGTTTGAATATATACTTATACACGGTTGTGGCATTATAGTATCTCAATAAGGGATACAGTTTAATGACTCCACTCTTCAATTTTTCTCATTAAGGCTATCCGATTTTTGAAACTACTTTATAGGCCACCAAGTTTGTATCCCGTTTCATTACCTTATTGAACAAAAAAACTGTTCAATAGTACAATAGTTTACCTTTTAGAATAGTAAAACTAACCAATTGTTCTCTTTTTGAGGTTATCTATTATGTTACCAGCATGGTTTTTTGTTGCATTTGGTATAAACAACATATACTTGATTTGGTGGTGTAAAGGTTAGTTTCAAACTTTCAGTATGTGGGAGGCTTGAAGTTGATAGTTTGGTGGCTTCGTATATATTATCTTTATCAAATAATAGAAGTATTTTAGAGCTTTTATGAATTAAAATACATTTTGGAAGACTTTTACCCATTTTCTATTTAACTAACTTTTTACATTTACCCGTTTGACCTGTTAGAGATTAAAATAACCCAACTAGACTCATTCTGTAAGTGAATAGTTTAAAATTGCGTCCGGCTTATGTTCAGTAATTTCACTTGTGAGTTGATCTACAATTTAGGGATATGGTCTGGAGTATAGTGAACTTCGTGAGTTTACTCATGGTTTCTTCAGTAACGTAGCAGAAATATTGGAAGATGGAATGGTTCAGGTATATATGTTTTACTTTGGGTTATGTGCTGGAAAATTCCAACATCTGCTTTGATGTGTGGCATAACATTTTTGATGTAAACAGTATCTTCCACACGTTGTGCCTCTGGCTTTTACCTCATGCAATCTTGATGATGGATCTGCTGTCGATATCGATGATTCTGATGATGAGGAGAATGTGAATGGATTTGGCGGAGTATCATCTGATGATGAAGCTCATGATGAACCAAGAGTGCGAAATATCAGTATAAGAACTGGTGTTTTAGATGAGAAGGCTGCTGCAACCCAAGCCCTTGGTCTATTTGCTTTACATACAAAGAGTGCTTATGCCCCGTATCCTTTATGGTCGATTTCGTTTTGATTATTTATCTTTAAATTTTAGCGACAGTTCTAGTTCTTTAATGATCACAAGATATCTGGAAGAGTCGTTGAGGATATTGGTGAAGCATTCCAGCTATTTCCATGAAGATGTTCGACTTCAGGCAATTACTGGCTTAAAAAGTAAGTAATAAACAATTGTTTTTTTCGATCTCCAGTCTTTACATATGGCATACTGTCATGCTATATCTTCGGAAGTACCTTGCATAAGCTGTGTAAAATTTGAAAAAGAATGATATAGGTAAGTTCGCATAACTCTTTGAGAAGGATACATATTAAACATTTGTCTTCTTTTAAAGCTATAAGTTGTTAGATACCATGGCTTGCAAGCAAGCAAACTTGCTTTGGTTTCCTAACATTGATACATTGATTCCTCAAGTAGTCGTAGTAGTTGATGGTTTTGCATGTCATATTTCCCTCCTACTGCTCCTCACCGTACATAATTATATAAGCTTCTACTGATTGGTGACTTAGCATGTGCTATTTATATCATATCTTGGAAATACAAGAATTGTTTTCCTATG
Organism: Senecio squalidus; assembly: GCA_910822075.1. Lineage (NCBI taxonomy): Eukaryota > Viridiplantae > Streptophyta > Magnoliopsida > Asterales > Asteraceae > Senecio > Senecio squalidus. The sequence goes on along the minus strand of CAJVGC010000582.1, from coordinate 45,037,909 downwards.
TGCACTGTTTATGCTCTAATGCTCAGTTGGCTCTAAATGGCAGATATTTTGATAGCTGCTCATGCGGTCTTCCAAGGTCATAATGTGAGTGTTGTCTTAACCATTTTTTATTTTAGAGTTCATTTTGGTTATTTCTCCCACAAGCGTTGTTTTTCCTTTTGTTTGTATTCTGAAGAAATGCATATAGCTTATCGACTATGCATATCTGTAAGGTGCTTACACGGTGCGGTAGTTTCATGTCCAGAACCCGTGTTTATATAACTCATATAAGCTCACATAATCTTTTAATCACTCACATAAACTCACATAATCTTTTAATCTGTTACTGATACAACCATACAGGTGACAAATCGGGGTGGGTTGGGTGGGTTGGTAATGGATTAAAATTGGTCCAGGACCCAGAAATGGGGATTTTTTGGTCTTGTTGACACGGATAGGGTGTATCTGCATACCCATCTTGACTTCTTTCCATTTAAGCTTTTTTTTTTTTACCTCCAATTTGACTCACTTGAGATAAAATGTAACCCACATGGATGCATTAATCATACTAACCTTAAATTCCCATTTTGTGTTCTCTCTCTCTTATACACACACACACGAAACTAGCACTTTTTGTATCCTCTGTTTATGTATGTTTATCTCTAAGTTTTTCTCTTTGTTTTGCAGGATGGAGCATCCAAGGCAAAAGAAATCCTGGGTGAGTGGATGACTTATTAGAGAATTTATTTTAAGTGCATCACTTGTGGAACCTCTAGACATTGACTCAGTTCCTTGATTGATTTACAATGTTTAATATTTAGATACTGTGATGACCATTCTTATCAAGACGATGAATGATGATGATGACAAAGAAGTGGTTGCTCAAGCTTGCATGAGCGTAGCAGACATCATCAAAGATTTTGGATATGTCGCTGTCGAACCCTGTATGGACATTATTTTTTTTATTTAGAGGTGGCGAAGTGGTCAAAACGTTTTATGGTATGGGTGGGGTTGATTTGGCCTGAAATACGTTTTGTTTAAATCTCAGAAGTTTTTTTTTTATAAATTATTATTTTGTCAAATAAAGTCTTATCATATCCATGATTATCTGATTTTTTGATTATAACGGTTCAAGTGCTTTTATGGATACAAAATACACCTTGGGCAACTTTTGGCCCGTTTATTTCTAAGCTATTTTTTTACTTTATTTTATCGCTTGATCAGTTGGAGCTAAAACATAACCCCAATTGCCCCATTGCTTAGTAATCAGAAGAAATGACCACTTCTAGTTTCTTTTCCTTATGTTAACGTATACAATAATTTTCTTGTATAAACTAACTTGGCAGATGTAATCCTATTCATTGTGGTTTAAATTTCAGATATGCCTCGGCTTGTAGAGTCAACTCTGGTCTTGCTTCGAGAGGATTCAGTTTGTCAACAAATAGATTCCGACAGTGATATTGATGATGATGATACTGGGCATGATGAAGTGCTTATGGATGCTGTTTCAGACCTCCTTCCTGCATTTTCCAAATCTATGGGTCCCCACTTTGCTCCAATCTTTGCAACTCTATTTGATCCTTTAATGAAATTTGCGGTGAGCTTTCTCTATTTACTGGTGGCAATGACCCATTTACTTTTAAATAGTTGATATGGGTTATGTTTAACCTCTAACTGGTCAAAAGCAGGTTTAGTTTAAAGATTTAATGAATATTTGCTGAATAAAGTCATCCGAAGTGTATTCAATTGCATATATAGGCTCTATTTTTAAGTTCAGTGTTTATTGAAATAATATAGGTTTTGTAGTTAACACAATAATTAATTAAAAAAAATTCAAAAAAGAGTGAATAAAGCTTTTACTTATAGGGTTGGCCCAACCTGTTTTGACTCTGACAAAACTTTACCTGTTTTGACCTGACGGCATTTTCACCCGTTGTCCAACTGGTTGCCACCTCAAACTTTCTCCAACTCACGTAAAATTTTGGTCATGCAGAAAGGTTCCCGGCCTGCACAAGATCGGACAATGGTGGTTGCATGTCTTGCTGAAGTTGCTCAAGATATGGGTGCTCCGATTGCTGCCTATGTCGATGTACTTTCCTGTTATTCCATATACTTTTCACATAGCAATTTTTAAAATGGCACTTTTATACATTAGTTTTATTTATTTATCATGTTTCAGGCTGTGATGCCCTTGGTACTTAAAGAATTATCGTCATCATCAGAAACTAACAGGAGGAATGCTGCTTTCTGTGTCGGAGAGTTGTGCAAAAATGGCGGCGTCTCTAGTCTGAAGTATTCTTTTACTTTCATACTCTACTTTCCACCTTTTAATTTGCTTCTCTGATGTTAGCTTTCTAACCATAGAGGTAATTCGGGTCGGGTAAAAAAGATCAGCTCGACAAAGGGTGAATTGGTTAAAAGTTGCAAACTGTATTCTAATGCATATAATTTAATCATTTTTTTTGAAAGTAATAATTTTTACTGAAGAAATATACTTTTTGTAATCATATAATATTAAAATTTTAAAATATTGGACATAATTGTTTTGGGTCAACCTGGCTGACTCGACCCGTTCGGCAGATAAAAAAACTTATCTGTTCTATCCTGTTACTCGACTCACTGGTTCCGTACCTCTACCTTATGGCTCTCCTTTCTCTAGCTATTCTAACATGAGAAATCATAGGAGTTTTTTCTTTTTCTGTTTTAGTTAAACATTGGATTTCTGAAACAATGAGTTTTCTTTTGCCTTATTAATCAGATATTTTGGTGATGCATTACGTGGCCTTTATCCGTTGTTTGGAGAATCCGAGCCAGATAATGCAGTAAGAGACAATGCTGCTGGGGCAGTTGCAAGGATGATTATGGCGCACCCGGAGTCTATCCCGTTAAACCAGGTTCATATTCTTCATATTGTAATTTGGCAACCTTAACATTTTGTTTTGAAAAGGGTGTTTAATATACCTTTATATTTATATCTACAGGTCCTCCCTGTTTTCGTCAAGGTTCTTCCATTAAAGGAAGATCACGAGGAATCCATGCCTGTTTATAGCTGCATTTGCAGTCTTGTTCTATCATCTAACCCACAGGTGCTTGTTTAAAATTTGTTTTTCTGTTTTTTTTTTTTAATTCCCTAAATCCCTGCTTAGGGCCTCTCAACTCCTAGACATTAAGAACTCCCCATTCAATTTAGTAGGCTGCCTAATTAGACACATAGGTGTATAGGTGGCAGTTTCAACCTATTTACTCATGAATTGGTTGATGCAGGCATGTTTTATTTATCTCTCATGAGCCAAACATGTAAAATCAAAATATTTAGCTTTAAAGAAATCAAACGGGACAAGCTGCCAAAAGTGTATTTTAATCGTTATTTTATCTAGCCTAGCGGTCAAGGTTTTTTTTTCCTAAATAAATAGGGTGGTGATTGTGTGGGTTCGAATCCCAGCACCTTCTTTTGTTAACCAAATTTATATTACTGTCCGTTCCAATATTATTCTTGATGGAGTATGAGTTTTACAAACTAAAGACTCCTAATCTTTAACTTATATAGAAAAGAACCCCTATTTTATTTGAAACTTTAATTTGTATCTTTTTCACATTACATATTTTTTGAATCGTTATTAATTCTCTTCTTTAAACCTGATTTTTGTTTTTACTGATATTGTTATTGTCATATATTATAGACCAATCAAATTTCTTACTAATCCAAATTATATCGTGCACAACTAAAAGATGTCAGTTCATCAAACCTTTCCGAGATAAACACAATATAAATAAATCAGACTAATATACGGGGGTAAAGTTTCCTTGTTATTAAACAAATACAAGCGTCATAACCGTGTACAATGCTTCTTTGAACAATGTTCAAATGAACTCATGTTGGTCATTTTGCAAGTTTCTCTAATGTTTGAATTGTGTTGTTTACAGATTGCTCCTCTAGTTCCAGATTTGGTTAATGTTTTTGCACAAGTGGCTTTATCGCCACTTGAAACACCTGAAGTGAAAATGCAAATAGGAAGGGCTTTTGCTCACCTATTATCAATATACGGGCAACAGATGCAGCCCCTTTTGGGCAGTCTCTCACCCACGCTTGCTAATGCTTTGGCTGCTATTGCGCCAAAGAGTTGATAACAATCAAGCTCAAGAGCATATCCAACTGCTATTTATAGGCGGTCCTATCCCTTAATGGGAATCTTTCGAATATACTTTTTTGAAGTTTCAGCTTGTCAGAAGGACATTTTTCAGTCAGGTACGCTCCTTATCAGCTACTTTTCTTATACTTATGTAAAACGTTCAAAAGGGACCAAGTAGAGGTGGGAATTTGACCCGTTTAGTTATGAATGGGTCGATTAAGATTATGTTTTTCTTTTGGCAGGCCAAATGGTATAGGGTCAGGAAACATGACAAATGAATCAAAAGACTTCGAAAGTGTATCTTTGTTTTTGATGCATAAACCTTTCAAATCATTAAAAACACTATAATATTATTGAAATAGCTTGATTGTTTGATCGTATCGACACACCACATTTTATAATCTTTTTGAAACTTTGGTCAAAAGAGTGTTTTGGTCAACCTGACCCCAATCCGTTTTGATTCGTATCAGGAGTACATGTTTTGACGTGAACCTATTTTAATCTTTGACCCCCTCTTCCCTCCCTACATGTCTAATTATACCACTTCCAGGGCCAAGCATCAAGGCTTTTTTTCTTTGCTATGGTTCCAAAGAATATTATTTACACGTGGCTTTACATATTATCTCATGCTTTTGAATTTCCACATCTCATATTACACATTTACGTGTTTCCATGAACTATTACATTTATAGGGGTAATGTCATACAGTAGCAACCTACTTTTCCAAATGTACCGAAATCCAACCTACTATTTTAGGGAAACCCTCTTTTAAAACTTATTCAACTATACCTAAATTACTATTGTATGTATAGTACTTTGAAGCTTCTATTGCATGTCTCGGATATTTCAGTCCATTACAATTGTATGCATCCTACCAACTTTAACCAGTAATCTGTCATGTGATTTCAGTTTAAATGACACAGTGGCTTATATGCCTGACATGTCAACAAAAAGAACTTGTTACATGATACCTTCAATAGCAACGGATTAAAAGTTTGATGCAAGGAATAGAAACTTTTAAGTGTAAATACAATAAGAATTTGGGTTGAACACATTTAGAAATAGTTTTCCCTTTTTTTATTGCGAATGTGACCGTTATATTTAAAAACAATATTATAATTATAATTTAATTAAGAAGTAATAAAATAAAAATTGTTGCCTGGGTACCCATCATTTGTTGTCGTAAACATCAGGTCACTATTTTGTTTCTCTTATGTTGCTTCATTATTACTCTATTAATTATTTAATTGTTAATTATTATACTTTATGATAAATGCAGGTTTTCGTTTGTCATGGTCTATGGTCTCCAGTTTTCCCCAAATGGAGCTACATAGTTTTTCTTTTCCATTTTTGATATGTGGTATTCGTTTCTCTTCCTCCCAGTGATTGTTTTTATTCATTTACTATTTTGCTTACATATGGTTGTGTTTATATAGTGAAGATACACTGTGAGTTGCGATGTGTGTAATATAAGGTTAAGGGTTAGGGTTATCTTATACGAAGTGTGATAGGAAGGTTTGGTCAAGATATTGTCTTGTGTTCATTTTTTTTTAAGTTACCGAGTTTATGGAATTGTGATTTGTTAAATGGTAACTGACCTGTTTTTGTGTCAAACTATGCTTTCAATGCTCATGGGTTCAAATCTCTTTCTTCTCTCTGTTAGTAATTTGCTTTGAGGTTGTGCTAAAATTCCCTTTATAGCTTCGTGCAAATATATGCATAAGACGTCGGTACAAATCTTTCTTTCTAATTTTATATACTTGACATGTGACAAAGATAAAGGTAACGACAGCCAAACATGTAACATTGAAGATCTTTTTCATGATTTTGTAGGTGACAATAGAAAGATTTGTTTTCAAGAAACTTAACCGTTAAATTCTTTTTCTCTTAGCTATGGTATTGTCCCATTGTATTTTTCTACCATGATTTTAATGCGGTAAGATCATCAAATGAGTTGAAAGTAATATCTAATTTTTTCTTATCTACTTGTTTGTTCCCAGGGTTTTATCTATTAAGCTTTTGCAAAGTCTTCTGATTGGTCTAAACTAGGTTTTATTTCTCTCTGTTTAGCAACAGGGAAACTGATAACAAAAACTATTGAAAAATTTAAAAATAGCAATAGCTAAAGGTTAAGAACTAAAATGTTAAAAATAATAACAATAATAAGGCAAAACTAAATATAATTTAATTTATTTTAGAAATTATGATTCAGACTTTTGTGCTAAACTTAAAGTTTATGGACTTGAATCCATAACCTCTAAATAAGTGTCGTCTTTAACTATCTTTACTAGAAAAAGAAATCCAATTTCATGTGATCCATCCAAAATGTATCGTACCACGCATGACAATATAGATAGAACAAGTGAAAACGAATTTCCCTAACTTCCAATTCAGTCACTGACGTCATCTTTCCACTTATTTAATCTCAAACAAAACTCACTATTACAAACATTATTCTCGTCCCCAACAAATTAAAACAATGACCACCTTAACCTCGGAGCTTGTTTTCATCCCATCTCCGGGAGCCGGACACCTTCCGCCTACGGTCGAGCTTGCCAAGCTTCTTCTAGACCGCGATAACGGGCTTTCTGTTACTATCATCATCATGAACCTCTTCAATGCAGAAAGCCACACCACTAACACACCAAAATCCACTACCCGTTTACGCTTTAGTGACATCCCATGCGATGACTCCAAAATGTCTCTTATCTCACCCAACACCTTCCTTGCTTCCTTCGTTGAGAACAACAAGTCTCATGTTCGAGATATTGTTCGTGGCATACTTGAGTCTAGCTCGGTTAGACTTGCTGGCTTTGTTGTGGACATGTTTTGTGTAGACATGATTGATGTTGCTAATGAGTTTGGGTGTCCGACTTATACGTACTTCACTTCGGGTGCTAGCATGCTCGGCCTCATGTGTCACCTTCAGGCAAACGAAGACAAGTATGACATAACCGAGATGAAAGACTCGAGATCAGACCTGGTCGTCCCGAGTTATGTCAACCCTGTCCCTTCAAAAGTTTTACCTGATGTTTTGTTGGATAAGGAAGGTGGGGCCAAAATGTTTCTCCACCTTGCGAAAAGGTTTCGTGAGTGTAAGGGTATACTAGTAAATACATTTCAAGAGCTCGAAAGCCATGGAATGGACTACCTTTTTAGCGGCAATGCCAACATCCCACCTGTGTTTCCGGTGGGGCCGATACTGAACATGACAAACACGTCGAACGATACTAAAACCCAAGAGATTATGACATGGCTAAAAGACCAGCCAGAGAAGTCAGTTGTGTTCCTTTGCTTTGGAAGCATGGGAAGCTTTGACGAGAAACAAGTGAAGGAAATAGCGGTTGCTGTTGAACGAAGTGGACAGAGGTTTTTATGGTCGCTTCGCCGTCCACCACCAAAAGAAAAGTCGTTCGAGTATCCCAAGGATTACGAAAACTTTGAGGAGATTCTTCCGGAGGGCTTCCTTGAAAGGACATCAAGCGTGGGGAAGGTTATTGGATGGGCACCACAGATGGGCGTGCTGTCCCACCCATCAGTAGGAGGGTTTGTCTCCCATTGTGGGTGGAACTCGATATTGGAGAGCATATCATGCGGGATCCCCATAGCAGCTTGGTCGATGTATGCTGAACAACAGATGAATGCTTTTCAACTGGTTATGAATCTAGGACTGGCCGCGGAGATTAAGATTGATTACCGGAGCAATAAGACAAGAGGTGGATGTCAGATTTTGGTGACGGCGGAGGAGATTGAGGCCGGGATTACAAAGTTGATGACTGATGGTGATATGAGGAACAAGGTTAAAGAGATGAAAGAAAAGAGCAAATTTGCAACCCTCAAGGGTGGATCTTCTTACGACTCAATTGGACGTTTTATCAACCTTGTCATGCATGATTAAATAGTAAATCGATGTGCTAATCCTGTTATTTGAAGTTCTGTATTAAGAAACCATATTACATGAAATACATGTCTCATTACTATGGGTTACACAAATTTAAAGGTTACTACATGTTTCGTTCCTCTGGTTTGAACAACATAACGGAGATGATCCCAATTTTTAACAAAAAGGTCTTATGAGGTATCAAATTTTAAACCGTTTATTCCTTCCTAAAAACAACTTTAAATTTAGTTTTAGGATCTGAATAAAAATGGTTTTATGATAATTTGATATACAAGGTGTTCTATGGTTACTATTGGGATAATTTATTATCCATATTATTGATTTGATGAGACAAAATATAAACTGATAATTTACATAAAGGAACAATGAAGAAGACAAAGAAGAAATAGTAGTTTTGATAACATTCTCAATAACAATTTCCATTGAAGAAACTTATTGCTATACATATAAAAAAGCACAAGTTTAGGGGGAGATTGTTAGGATTGAATAGTTGAGATTGTTATTCTAGAGTTGTGTTGCGTACAACAGTTAGTACTGCACAGTTAAAAGGAACACGGTTAGTACTGTGCAGTTAGTACTGCACAATTAGTACTGCACAGTTAATACTGCAAGAACTTAGTTACTACTGCACAGTTAGTACTACACTGTTACTACTGCAAAAGTCAGTTAGTACTACATTGTTACTACTGCAAGAGCCAGTTACTACTGCACGATAAAGTTACTACTGCAAGGTTATCTGGTTAATACTGAAAGAGCCAGTTACTACTACACGATGGTGTTACTACTGCAACTCAGTTATTACTGCGGCTAGGGTTATGGAAGACTTGCTTTTCAAGATAAAGATCTAAAAGAATTAGTCTCCTAATATAACTAGGTTTCCTTATGTAAGTCGTAGGAGACTCTATATATAAAGAGATCCCTAGACATTGTAAAGGTGTGGTTTTCATCATGTTTATTCTTTAGGAAAACACCAAACGATCTCACCACTTGAGATCCTTCCCCTTTGTTCAGCCTCAAGGTCAAGATTGATCCTTGTAAAGAGAAGAAACACGTTTATTCTGATCAAATAGATTGAGGCTGGTGTCAATAGATGTTTCCTAGAAAAGCTAGGTTTAGCCTCAAGGTCTTTTATAGATCCTTGTATTAAGAGAAACACGTTTGTTAATTTGTTCATCGATTAATAGATTGAGGCTTGATGGTAATCGTTATTGTGTTATTGTTCTTATTGTTTATATATATATATATATATATATATATATATATATATATATATATATATATATATATATATATATATATATATATATATATATATATATATATATATATATATTCTATTATCTTAAACTTGTGAATATCAAAGTGTTTATCCGTTGCAACTTCTTTGATAAATCTTGATCTACGTAACTATGGGTTGTGTTTACACAAAAACCCTAATCGATCCTGACAAGGATCTTCCCCTATTTGATGATGCAGTACTAATTGTGCGGTAACTAACTCTTGCAATAGTAACAATGCATTACTAATTGTGCGGTAGTAGCTATGTTCTTGCAGTATTAACTGTGCAATACTAACTGTATAGTAGTAACCGTATTCCTTTGAACTATGCAACACTAAATGTTGTATGCAACGCAACTCTAGATAACAATCTCAACCATTTAATCCTAACAGTTACCAAATTGTGATCATTCAAAATGAGAGTTGTTATAACATGGAAATTTGTATACTTTGAAGAAAATGAAGATGAGTATAGAAGTTTTGTAAAAAAAAAAAGTATGAACTATAATAAAAGAGAGGGAACGACATCTGATGATGTGTTGTCCCTTGTCTTTTGAGGCATGGACGAATGCGTTAGGCTTCTGCACACCACAAGGATCGTTTTCGTTAATAATAAATTGTAGGAACTATATTCATCTTTGTGTCAAAATCAACCACATATGTGCTATGATTCTTATTATCTGATACAAGAAATAATATTGAAAAGTTAATAAGATTATGGATTTATCAGTTTCTCTACATCTGTAATATAGATGGTTTTATTAAAAATTAAGAACTAGGAAGCTAACAAGAATTGAGAAAAATATATCAGAGCTAGAAGTGATGCGAAGCAATAATTTCATAACAAATTAAATCAGAAGAAGAAGTCAAACACAATCAAATTTGAAGTAGGCCACAAAATGTTTGGTCAGAATGGACTTTTACCTCGTCGGATTAGTGTAATTCGATGACAACGGATTTTTTTTAGAAAAATGGTATAGCCGGAGGTGCCAACTCCGACTTATGCCACGTGTGCTACCACGTCGGATTTCATCTCAACCTTTCACCCAGTCACGATACACTTTTGTTAGTGGAATGCCTACGTGTCATAAGTCGGAGTTGGCACCTCCAACTTTTGGCATTAAATATCCGGTTTAGGGTTTTGGTGGTTTTAGGGTTTTGGTTTAGGTTTTATGCTTTTAAAATGGTTAAGTGATAGTGTTTAGGGTTAATTATGTATGTAATTTGATGATTTTTATGAAAATTTCCAAATTGTGTTTTGTTACTATGTATTTGTTTTAGAGTTTATAAAAGTTACATTAATGTTTATGGCTTCTTTTGGGTGTTTTATGATATGTAATTAATGGAAAAAAATATTATTTTCACAAAAATGAACAAGTTAACGTTTTTAGGCTTAATTATGTATGTATTGTTAGCGTTTTTATGGAATTTTCAAAATTTTTGTTTGTTAATATGTATTTGTTTTAGAGTTTCCAAAAGTTAGATTAATGTTTATGATATGTATTTTAGTGTTTTATGATATGTAATAATGGAATAAAAAACAATCTTTTGACATAAATGAAATCACACTTTTGATTAATCTGAAATACAACATGACACACTTAATCCAAAATACAAGTAATACATGATGTTGGGTTATAACTTAGACAAAACAGTTTAACCTATAAACAATACGCTTAACAACAAGAATAGTAACTTAAACGATTAATGCGGAAGACAATAAGAGTTACTACGGAAGAACAAGTTAGTGCGGCTGTCCAATCAAGTTACTACTGCTGTTAGAGTTGCTACGGAAGATAACAAGTTGATACGGTCATAACAAGTTAATACGGAAAACCAACTTGCCGTGCAAGAATAATCTAATTAGAGTTATAATTAGATTATGTTTATGTTTCCTTTTGTAATTAGATATAGTTTCCTTATTCTAGATAATGATCGCTTTAGATAAGGATAGAAGATGTTTCCTAGTTAATCTAGGTCGGCCTCAAGGTCTATAAATAGATAGATCCTTGTATTAAGAAAAACACGTTGTATTGAGATAATTAATTAATACAATTGAGGCTTATAATTCGACTATATTTTGTTTGTTCTTATTGTTATTCATATAACATTATATTGTTCGATAACTCGTTAATATTGAAGTGTTCATCCGCTGCTGAACTTCTTCAATAGATCACGATCTTAACGAAGGCGAACTGGTTAGTTTATATTAGCTACCCCGATCCTGACAAGTGGTATCAGAGCACATGAGGTGCTTTAGATCCATTGATCAACGAGTTTATAATCCTCATAAACAAGAATCAATATAATCATCATGACTGAAATTGCAATTGGCAAAGTTCCTATTCTAAACAGCAACGAATTCGACTTATGGAAGCTACGAATCAAGCAACACATTCTGCTAATGGACTACACAGTTTGGGACGTGATCATCAATGGTAACAAACGTCCTACCCCTCATGGAGCTGATGGAGAACCTGGAGTTATCGCTCGACAAACATTGTCTGATCTTGAACGGAGAGAAAAGCAAACCGAAATCAAGGCCCTTAGTATTCTGCTAATTGCCATTCCCAACGAATATCAATCGCAATTTGAAGAATATCAAGATGCAAAATCGCTATGGGAAGCTTTGGAGAAAAGGTTCAGCGGAACAAAGAATACCAAGAAGAACAAGAAAGCTCTCCTCAAACAGGAATATGAAAACTTCAATTCCCTGAATGGTGAACGAATGACTCAGACGTTTGATCGATACAAAAAGCTCACCGGAGAGATGATCAGCGCAGGCATTAAGTATGATAAAGATGATCTCAATCTAAAGTTCATAAGAGCTTTAGGCAAGGAATGGATAATATACACAGTTTCCTACAGACAAGGAGACATATTAGAAGAACTGGAATTGGATGATCTTTACAACGACTTAAGAGTCTTTGAGGCAGAAGTGGAAGCAGAAAAGTCTAGCAATAGCAGCCATAGTATTAACAATGCTAATACTGCACTTGTTACAACTTCTGGAGGAACAAAACCTGAAATCAGTGAAGAGATTTCATTCGAAGCCTTTATATCTAAGTGCTCAAGTCTCACAGTTGAAGACGTAAAACAGATGCATCAAGATGACTGTGATGAAATTGACCTAAAGTGGCAATCTGCTATGCTGGCGTTACGAGCACGAAGATTTGTAAACAGAACAGGAAGAAGATTCAATCCCAGAAACAATGAACGAATCACTTTCGACAAAAGCAAGGTGAAGTGCTACGAATGTAACGAATTAGGTCACTTTGCTAGGGAATGTCCAAACAAGTCGAAAACCAACAATCCAAGATCCACTCAAGACACCAATCAGAGTGCACTCATGTCACAAGACATATTTGGATATGATTAGAGTAACTTAGCTGAAGAAACAAGTCAAAACAGGGCGCTAATTTCTGAAGAACAAAATCCTGTTTACGTCGAAGATATTACTACTGTTCACCATGCATGCATAGCAGTAGTAATGGATGATGCGGACATTGTTCCTACGGAGGATACAGTTACTGCGGAGCTAGTTTATACTGATCTAGGAATTACCGAAATTGGCAACAACGTTCTTGGATATGACTGGAATGATGATGATCAAGGAGCAACACAAGATGATACTCTAATGGCTATTGACTCACCAACTCCAGAAACTTCATCTCTTATGGCCGAGGTAAATTCTAAATTATGTACTTCTGAGTGTAAAGCTATAATTGTTAAATATAAAAATCATAATCAACTAATGAGTGATTCGATTAAAATCTTAGAAGAACAAAGACGATCAGCAGCTAGGGTAATTGATAACTTAGAAAATCAGATCAAGTCACACAAAATAAATGAACAAAGTTATCAAGAGAAACTTAGTCTAGTTGAATGGCAAAGAGAGGACTTACTACTTAAGCTTAAGATGGCTAGGGAAGAAATCAAAAGATTAGAACAAGAACATGATAAAGTTGAGTTAGATGTAGGGAAATTAGAATTTGCTTCAAAATCAGTAAATGACCTATGCCAACAACAAATACATGGCAAGGTAAAAGCTGGTTTAGGTTACAAAGAAGTTGCCCCTCCATTTAACCAAAACTACATTCCACCATCTTTAGATGAACCTAGAATTCCTATCTCTCATACACCTCCAAAGGAATCCTTCAATGTTGATCGAATCAACTATGATGAAGTTCTAATTGAGGACTTAGTTGAAGAGAGTAAGCTTAATATTGTGAAAATAAGAACATTCCTTTAGAAAATCACCTTATCACAATAGAAGGTTGTACTCAACAATCTTCACAAAGTTTAGTGTCTATGCCACGTCCTGACCCCATTAAAAAGATCAAAACACCCACTGAAAGAAAGCCCAAAACAGTCCCTAAGGAAAACGAAAAGACTTGGAAACATATAGGTAAAAGAGGAAACCAACGAAATATGAACCAAGTAAAAACTCAAAAGGGTCAAATTGTCAAAAGTTCAGGGAAGGGATGTTTTATATGTGGTAAATCAAATCATTATGCAAAAATCTGCTATCACAATCCTCAAAATCAATTGCAAGTGATTCAAAAACCACATTATGGGGTGGGATATACAGGAAGGGTTGCTCATAAAAATAAATCCATGAATCCTAGTAACAAATCAAATCAAGCAAATCATTAATTTGTTACTATGAATTCAGGAAAAACTAGTGTAAACAAACGTAACACATTTTCTAACAATAAGAATAGAGTTCCTACTGCCAGACAAACTTTTGTTTCTACTGCAAAACTTAATACGGCAATACATAGAGGTGTTAATACTGCACGTATTAATACTGGGAAAAATAACCGTGTTAATACTGCTAGAGTTAATACTGCTAAAGGTAACTTTGTTACTACGACTTTAATTAACACTAAGAAACAAAAGCAAGTCAAACCAGTATCTGTTCCTATTGTTAAATCAAAAATTGTTAACACTAAAATTGTTTCAAAAGCTAAAACCTTCAAACAAGTTTGGCAACCAAAGGTCCAAGTAACTCAACCACCTATCCCCATTGATTTTTCAAAACTAGTACAAAGGAAGGTGAGTTACTTTGATGAAATGGGCAAACCCAAGTCAACTTTGGCTTGGGTTCCCACCAGAAACTAATCTTTATCGTTTATGTGCAGGTTCAGCCAACAAAAGAAAGTGAGAACAGTTGTCATGTAGATAGTGGCTGTTCCAGGCACATGACGGGCAACATGTCATGTCTTCAGGACTTTGAAAAGTTCTACGGAGGATATGTTGCATTTGGAGGCAATCCAAAAGGAGGAAGAATTTCTGGAAAAGGAACAATAAGCAATGGTACACTACACTTCAAAGACGTGTACTATGTGCAACAGCTTCAATATAATTTGTTGAGTGTCTCTCAAGTCTGTGATGAGAAACACACACCGATCTTCACTGCTACAGAGTGCATTATAATGAAGCCTGGGTATGCCATAGATGAAAGTATGATCTTACTCAGAACACCAAGGAGAGACAATGTCTATTGTCTTGACATGTCAAAGGTTCAACTCAATTCACCTGAAGCATGCTTTCTCTCAAAAGCTACTCTAGATGAATCTACCTTATGGCATAGAAGAATGTGCTACATGAACCTGAAGAACATTAATAAACTAGTTAAATCTAGTTTGGTTAGAGGTCTCCCAAACAAGCAGTTCAACCTTGAAGACACTGCTTAGCATGCTTGAAGGGTAAGCAACACAAGTCTTCTCACAAGACAAAGGAGATCAACTCCAACACTACACCTTTATATTTACTTCACATGGATCTCTTTGGTCCCACTAATGTAAAGAGCATTGCGAAGAAGTCATATTTCCTTGTCATCACTGATGACTTTTCACGATATACATGGGTGTACTTTCTTGGTACCAAGGATGAAACAAGTCAGCTCCTCATTACCTTTATCACCAAGATTGAACATCAACTTAATCTCAAAGTCAAGAAGATTCGATGTGACAATGGCACATAATTCAAGAACCAAGTGATGAATGCCTTCTGTGACAAGAAAGGAATAGAGAGACAATTCAGTGCTGCTAGGACTCCTCAACAAAATGGAGTTGTTGAACGAAGAAATAGAACATTGATTGAAGCAGCTAGAAGCATGTTGGCTGACTCCAACCTACCTATTTTCTTCTGGGCAGAAGCAGTTAACACTGCCTGCTATGTTCATAATAGGGTTCTTCTGGTCAAATCTCACAACAAGACTCCATATGACCTACTTCACAAAAAACAACCCTTGATCAGTTTCCTACCCGCATTTGGATGTCCATGCACAGTCTTAAACTCTAAAGACTACCTTGGTAAGTTTGAAAGCAAAGTTGATGAAGGCACATTTGTTGGATACTCATCACAAAGCAAGGCATATCGAGTTTACAATCACAAATCGAAGATTATAGAAGAAAGCTCCAATGTGACCTTCAATGAACACACTTACACCAAGAAGGGACATGGACGAGATTGGGTTTTTGATTTGGATGCCTTGACCAAATCATTGAACTCTAACTTTGAGTTCCAATTCAATTCCGTTAATACGGGTCATGTTAATGCGGCAACATCTATTCCTACTGATCCACTTACTACGGAGCCAGTTGTTGCGGCTCCTGTCACTTGTACTGCTCGATCGGATGTGATGGAATACATCAATCTTCCTGTTTCAATGGAGACTCCCATTCATGTCATTGATCCCATTTCCCCAGATGAAACAGAAGATCCTCAACCTGAACCTATACATGAAAGTGAAACACCCTCTCCTAAGGATGGCCCAACACGCCCCGATGGCGTTCCACACCTAGTTCAAGAGAATGAAAATGGAGTTGAACAAATTGTCACTGAAGAATTTGAGCCTTACACTACCGATATACCTACTTCAGTTACTACTCCTCCATACACTGCTTACTATCCAACCAACGATATGCCTGATTTGAATGACACAAACTTAGGCACAGAAGTACGGATTGAAAAGATCCCATCTTATCGTATTGCAAAGAACCACCCACCTTCTCAAATCATTGGAACCTTTGACCTCTCAATGGAGACTAGAAGTCAAACCAAGTCCAAAAAGGATCCTGCGACTACTCTTATAAACACATGTCTATTTGCATGCTTCCTCTCTCGAATGGAACCCAAGAAAATCCAAGAAGCATTACTAGATCCACATTGGATCGAGGCATGTCAAGCTGAGCTACTCCAGTTCAAGATTCAAGGAGTATGGGAATTAGTGGAAGTCCCATATGGCAAGAAGGTGATAGGTACAAGATGGATCTTCAGAAACAAGAAGGATGAACGTGGAATTGTGGTTAAGAATAAAGCAAGACTGGTTGCACAAGGCTACACACAAGAAGAGGGAATTGACTATGACGAGGTCTTTGCTCCAGTGGCTAGAATTGAAGCAATTCGATTATTTCTAGCCTTTGCTTCCTTCATGGGATTCAAAGTTTATCAAATGGACGTCAAGAGTGCATTTCTTTATGGTGTCATTGAAGAGGAGGTCTATGTCAAACAGCCTCCTGGCTTTGAGGACCCTCAGCATCCTCACAAAGTATACAAATTGATCAAAGCTCTCTATGGGCTTCATCAAGCACCACGAGCTTGGTATGACACTCTTTCAGACTACCTTCTTCAAAACAACTTTCAAAGAGGAACGATTGACAAGACACTATTCTTCAAGAAATCTCACTCAGATATTCTTCTTGTTCAAATCTACGTTGATGACATCATCTTTGGTTCTACCAAAGATTCTTTGTGCAAAGAATTTGAAGACCTCATGCACACCAAGTTTCAAATGAGTTCCATGGGAGAACTTACCTTTTTCTTGGGTCTACAAGTTAAGCAAAAGACGGATGGCCTCTTTATAAGCCAATCCAAGTATGTCAAGGACATCCTAACCAAATTTGAACTCATGGATGCCAAAGTTGCAAGCACTCCGGTTGAAACTCACAAACAATTGACGGCTGATCTTGAGGGGGAGGATGTGGATATACATAACTATCGGTCAATGATTGGATCTCTCATGTATCTCACAGCTTCAAGACCAGACATAATGTTTGGAGTTTGTGTATGTGCAAGATATCAAACAAGACCTAAGATGTCACACCTCATTGCAGTCAAGAGAATCTTTCGCTACCTAAAGGGCAAGCCTAACTTAGGCTTATGGTATCCTAAAGACTCTCCTTTTGATTTAATTGCTTATACTGACAGTGACTATGGTGGTGAAAACTTAGACAGGAAATCAACGACTGGAGGATGCCAATTTATTGGTTAAAGACTGGTGTCATGGCAATGCAAGAAGCAACCAACGGTGTCAACCTCTTCCAGAGAAGCTGAGTACATTGTCGCTGCTAGTTGTTGTGCTCAAGTACTTTGGATACAAAATCAAATGATGGACTATGGCTATTCCTTCATGAACACGCCAATCCATATTGACAATCAAAGCACCATAAGCATCATCAACAATCCAGTCAAACACTCCAAAACAAAGCATATAGAGATACGCTATCACTTCATAAGAGATTGCAACGAAAAGAAATTGATCCATGTTGAGAAAATCCACACTGACAATCAGCTTGTTGACCTTCTCACAAAAGCATTTGATGTGGGAAGATTCACATTCTTGATCACAAGCATTGGAATGATCAATATGGATTGATAACGATATCCTTTTTCTCTTAGTATTTCTATTGTTCAAAAGTCCCTTCGAGAAGAAGTAGTAACCTTATGATAAGAATCAAGTGCCTTACTTTTTAGCATTGCACTATGTTACTACTGCAACATTAATAGTAAAGACAAATCTTGACCAAAGTATGATTAGTACGGCCAAAAGATTAGTATTAAGGGAAGGTTTAACTACTACTGCCCTAAATCTATTAATTTGGACGGAATGGTTAATACGGACAAGTAATGTGTTACTACGGACCTCTGGCTTAATACTGTCAGTAATTCACATTACTACGGACAGTCCAGTTAATACGGCCCTTAGACCATTACTACGGACGATTAATCAACTTACTACGGACTTATTTGTTAATAATGCAAATTACCATATTAAAAGGTTTCTTAAACAATAAGTATACCCTCATTAATAGTGATTTGACAAGTCAAAATACAACTTGTAACAAACTTTTACACGGGGCAAGTTCCGATTGGACCTATTTTTTAAAAATCAGGCGCAAGGCACAACTACTAATGACACGTGGCAATTTTTAATTGGACCGTTACATTTAAATCATTACCCGCGTCTAATCAGACTTATCAAGTGGTTACAAAATTTCAGTATAAATAGGGGTTCTTTTTAACCGTTTAAGATTTACCTTTTCTTAAGAACCCTAAAACTTCTTAAAAAGTTACCGTTAGACTCAAAATTCTCAATTTTTTTATTTTTGTGACTAATTGTTTGCCTCATTGTTTATCTTTCTCGTAATCGATCATCAAATCACAACAATGGCAGAAATACAGATTCACAAAACACACAACATGGTAGCTTTCTTGGAGAAAACTGATGAAAACGCTGACTTCCACCAAATAATCGACTTCTTGAATCAATCGAAAATCAAAACGGCGTAAACCATTAATACAGAAATTAATGAATCTCACATTAGGGATTTCTGGACATCCGCTGAACTTGATTCCGAAGAGGATGCTATTAATGCGGTGGTGGATGGAAAGGCGATAAAGGTGTCGGAAAAGACTCTGCGCAAACACCTACAACTCACTGATGCGGCAGGTAGAATAAAACTTCCTTATAACATCATGATTGAAAACTTTACAAAACTGGGATATGAGGGGGATTTAAATATTTCGACCTTTCACAAGGCAAAACTCTCCCCTCAATGGAAATTCCTGTTGCATACTTTGCAACAGTGTATATCCCAAAAACGGACTGAATGGCATGAAGGTAGCTCTGCTTTTGCTACTGCCACGGTTTGTTTGGAAACAAAAAGAACATATAATTTTTCATACATGATTTTTGAAGGAATGCGATGGAATCTTTTAAACCCAAAACGTAAATTTTTAATGTATCCTCGCTTTCTTCAACACCTTTTTAACTGTGAGCTTAGAGATCTTACTAGATCAGAAAAATGCTTTTACTCACATGCTCATTCAAAGAAAGTTTTTACCAATATGAGGCAAGTTAATAAGGGAAGTTGATGTGTAAAATCTAGTCTTAAAATTAACCTACTATTTAACGCAATTACACACTTCTAGGCAGTGGACCTATCCGTATATAATATAGTTTAAAGCAAGTAAAGGTTCGTTCGTAGGGACTAATTTGTTTTAAGTTTTCGAATTAATAATACTGAGTATTTGTGGGGGTTTTTATTGTAACAAAAGATTGCAAGTAATTAAGAAAAAGTGATGATTAATTAAAATCGAACGAAAGATTAATGGATTAAATCAAATAATGAGAAAATATACTTGTTTGACACTTCACCTATTTTCCGTTAATTTTACGAAATCGATTGTTTTTCCAACTTCTAAAATATAATAAAAGTCCTTCCGAATCTTTTACTAACTTTAATTATCTCTAATTACACCGTTCCTCCCGAATACAGTTAAAACTATTAATAATCAAGCAATAAGTAACAAGCCTGTTTTTAGTGATTTAACCTTATAGAGTTTCCTTCCGAATAACTCCTCTAATTATCAAGTCCTTCCGAATCTTAATATTTAGACCTACTCACTTAAATTTAATTACCTGAGTTGTTATTACTAAGTCCTCCCGAATCTTAATAATTTCAAATCGATTATAGACCGACCGATTACTTCATATAACTTGTTAAATCTATCTAGATTCCTTCCGAATACCTAGAATGTTGATTAGTCAAATTATATATAAACAACTCTGATAATATACTAAAATTTAAGCAAATAAGGATCAACGGTTAAACACAAAAACATAAACAATCGAAAACGTTAAATAAACTTCAAATAGGATCCGTTGTTCAAACAAGCATAACGAGAATTTAGCAACTCATGATCAAGTCTAAAACAGCAAATAAAATGTTAGAAAGCATTATGGAAAATAGTTTAAAACTAAAAAGAAACAAAC
The DNA here is from genome assembly GCA_910822075.1 of Senecio squalidus. Classification (NCBI taxonomy): domain Eukaryota; kingdom Viridiplantae; phylum Streptophyta; class Magnoliopsida; order Asterales; family Asteraceae; genus Senecio; species Senecio squalidus. The sequence continues at coordinate 45,017,556 of CAJVGC010000582.1, read as the reverse complement.
GAAGAGTTTTGTTGAACGTGTCGTGACCGCCGTTAGCCGAAAAGATGATCTTCCTAGCTTTAATCCTTGCTTCTAAATGTAAATACCAGCTCCAGAGACTTGAAAATAATAATGGGATCAATTTCTGGACGGATTTGGTCTTGTATTTATAGGCAAAATCAAAGCGGAAAACGTATTCGACTCGAATTACAACTCTTTGTGTTTATCAGGTGAGAGCGCAGCACCATGTCCATAGGTGCGCAGCACCGGGCTTTTTTCCATATTCTAATTTTTACAAAATGTAGCTCTCTCTTTCTTCTTCATTCTCCAATTTGAATCACCTAAATCGGACATCGTATGAAGAAGTTATGATCAAAACGGTGGAGGTGCTACTGCGACGTTCTCTTCGTCAGAAATCACTATTTTTCGTCTTTTAAGATCATTTCTTCCACCAATTCCACTTTCCGATCATATAAACCTATAAAATAGACAAAACAACTTTTCCACACGATTAAATGCAAAAACCTATCCTATCCATCATATTTAATATGAAAAACGACCAAATATCGCATATAAATAACTATATAAATATGCGATATCAAATCCCCCCAAACTTGCCTTTTTGCTTGCCCTCAAGCAAAAACTGTTTTAAAAGTAATTTATCAAAGCCAAAATAACATAACCAAACACCTCACGATTTTTATGGGAAGTAAAATCACACAACTCTCAAACTAATCTAAAAGGGTGTGTAAAATATTTATGTAGAATCGCTCAATTGCTCAGTCATGGTGAATATTCTATCATAGGCTTGATAAAGTATCAAATCTCCACCACTAGAGTCTAGGTACAACTAAACGGGGACTTTTATTCGGGTTATAATGTACAAGTAAAGTGTCACACCCCGCTAAAAGCGGAAACACGGGATGTTCCAGTTATAATATCAAGAGTCAAATGTTACAACAATATAACCAATAAACCAACATCAAAATAACATTAATCATGCCAAGTGTTTACAAAATACAATACAAATTCAAGAGCGATAAAACGCCGAGTACGAATGTATTACAAAACATAACAAAGTGGAACATCAAGGACATTACAACAAGTATCACAAGTTCCAAAATACACAAGACAAATAACCCAAAAGCACAAATGGCATGATCAACAGGAATCCTCAATTTCCTGCAAAGCGTTAAAACGACATCAACAACATGTTGGTGAATTATTCGCAAATTTAAAGTAAAAGTTGACCCATCGACAAGTTTCATCAAAACAACGTTAATTTCAAATGATATATCTTGTTTTCAACAACCAATAGTGAGAGGTACTTTGCCTAGACTATTCATACACTGAACCTGACCGTACAACCCCAAATCCTGAGGTCGCCAACCAAAGGTAACAAATTAATTAACCGGCCATAACATCCGCTCCTAGAAACATTCTACCGAGCAGTGAGGGTTAGGTCTATAACCCATATAGATCTATATATATGTAAAACCGTTGGGCTCAAAGCTTAACAAGTGTATCAGGGGGCCCCAACAAGGGCTAATGGCTTAATCTAAGGCAGACCTAATCCACTAGGCAAACAAGATAATCAACAACATTCCGCATACAAGCAGACATTTTAAAATACGCTTTACAGCCCAAAAATATTTAAAACAAGGGCTACGAATAACTCACTGATAAAGCTTCAGCAAACAAATATCGGGTACACCAAACACAGAGCTACAACTCCACCGCCTAAGTGCCTTAATCAATAAACAACATAGTCTCAGTATCTCTATAAGTCTAGGTCCGGTTTAGCCTTGTCGGTTAAGATTAAGTTAAATAAGATAATCCAAATATTAATAAGTTTAAATGATGTGACGTATTTAGAAGGCGATGTTCCGCGTCAAACAGGACCGTCCGGAGAGGTATCGGCATTCCACGTCATAACCGTCAACTGGAAAAGAATGATAATCCGAATCGAAAATGATTACTAGGAGTATCGGTTAATAGAATATCGTTAACAAGTTTCAATAGATCGACCAAGGTCAACGGAAACAATGTTGACTTGGACAAAGTCAAACGTAAGGAATGTTGACTTTATAAAAGTCAAAGTCACAGATGTTGACTTATAAAAGTCAAAGGTCAATTATGTTGACTTATGAAAGTCAAATGTTATTTATGTTGACTTATTAAAGTCAAAATCAATGTAAAAGTCCAATTTGACACTTTGGATAATTTGAAGTGTTACTTTTCAAAATATAAGAGTAATATAATCTTCAAAACCATTTCGCCAAGAGTTTGTCGTAAAAACGCCATTTGATAATTTTAGATTACGAACGTGTTATGAAACGAAGGTTTATTTGTTAAAAGAGGTTAAAACATCCGGTTTAAGTAATATTATGGCTTTAATAAATATGTTAGCGTCTTTGAGTCCAAAGACGATGTTATAATGTAATATATTACTTTTATGCACAAGTTTACTCATATTGGTGTTTTATAGTCGTAAAAGACGTGAAATGAATTTCGGCAGCGCTTCCGCATCGTAAATTATTTGACCAAATTTTATACACTTTCCCGCTTGTCAAAACTTGTATTTTCAAGAGTAATTAAGTCTTTGTCATAATATATAATATGATACAAATTAAATACGTTACTTATGGTTAAATTCACATTTTAACGTATTTTAGTCCAAAGTTGTCCAAATCCGATAATACCAAGCGTTGGTCTAATATTTATTCCTAACCATTTTTCAAGGCTAAAACCGAACGTATGAAAAATGAGAAATTTGGAAGAAATCAATTCTTACAGATAACAACCGCAATTTAGCAAGCTAAGAACCCGGGACAAAATCCTTTGATGGTGTGGTGATGAGATTTCTAACTCCAAAACACAATACACCATTTGTTAATACAGGTTCTAAAGATAACGAGCTTACGGTTACGAATAACAGCGAAACAAAATGAAAACGGGCAAACTGTCCTCTGAATGCGCCGCATGTGGACCATGGGCGGCGCATTCAGTGCAGTCTCTGCACCGAAATCGTTTCTAAGTTTAGTAAATCGACTTTTGATGGTAGATTCTGGACATGCAAGCTATAATATGTTCAAAAACACTTTCAAATAACACTTTGGTAAAGCTTTTACAACCATTTAAGCAAGATCCATACACATTTTCATAAAAACTTGATTTTCAAAGATTATTACCCATCAAACTTTTATAAAACTTATTTTCTTTGGTTAGATCATACATGCATTGAATAAAATTTATAAAATACAGAAAGTTTAAGTTATTATACCCCAAAGAAAGTGAAGATGTGAAGATCAAGCTAGGTGTGATGAAGATCCTTGAATGTGAGATGGTGATTTCGACCCGAAAACGAAATAACCCAAGTAAACCTCCAAATGGATGAATGAACCTTGCTCCTCTTGATGAAAACAACAATTTGTGGTGATGAAATATGTGGTTTATATTCTGGAATCACAGCCACAAGAAAAGAAATGGAAGGGGTATTTGTGTTTGTGTGTGTTTGGATTCAAAGAGAAGAGAGAGTGTGAGCTAGGTGTGTGTGTGTGAATGAAATGAGTTGGGGACTCAATCAAGGGGTATTAGTGTGTGTTTACTGGACCAAAAAGCCTCTTGGGCAAGTACAAACCCGTCACAATTTATTTGGGCCCGTTAGTGAAAAGTTACAAAAGTTGGAAAAACACAAGTTGCTGATCTGCAGCTGAATGCGGCGCCTGTAGGGGAATGGCGGCGCATTCAGGCCCCAGACAGCAAATTTTGATTTTTCGGTATAAGTTATGGTTACGCACGTTCGTTCTTTAGAGTTCCCGATTGTTTTACATATGAACTTAGGCAAGTTCATTATAGGTATTCTTGGTATTGTAATTCATTATAAGAGGTAATTTAAATTCCAAAATGAAAATACATACTTCTCGGTAAAAACATAAACACGAGCAAAGCACGATTTCTAAAGGGTAGGGATACGTTAACCGACAAATTTGGCATAAACCTCCTAACTTATATTTATGAGAATACTAACTAATTGGCACTTAGGTAAAATCAACTTACGTCTCAAGGGACGAATCAAAATAATCACATAAAACCCGATTCTCATCAATAAACCGTGAGTAAAACAAAGCGAAATACAAGGGTCAAAACAATTGCGAATAATATTAAAATAATAACGGTAACTCAAGTACCTCAAATAGACGGGACGTCACATAAAGGCATGTGAAAATATATAATGGAGTGTAAACGGGTTAAATAAAATAATACAACTTAAATTAAATCCGAACTAAATAAAATCTCTAACGTACGGGATTGCTTAATTTCTCCAACTTATACTTTTTCTCCGAATATACAAACTTCGTATATAATACATGACTCATAATACACTATTTCTCTTAAGATCTACAACTATTTTTTTTTCGCTTTTCTGTTTTTCCGATTTTTTTTCTTTTTTCACTTTTTTCTTTCTTTAGCCTAGTACATGCCTTACAAAATAAATTTTTTCTCGTGGTAAGTACACATGCTCAAAAGGCTAATAATCAACTATATATATATTATCTTCTACTATTTCTCCAAATACGATAATAATACAAGGCAATAACAATTGGTATTTTTTCTTCAATGCCTTAACAACTCTAACTTCACTTATAATATAATAGCAATCAATAAACTAAGTTCGGAACTAATCTAAAAAGAAACGAAAATAAGGAGAGTGTACAAAATAATATAATAGTGTTTAGAAACGAAACGGTTTAGGCGCAAAGTGGTTTAACTAGAGTTTCTAACACTAAAAATAAGTGTTACAAGGGTTAGGCGGAAAATATATAAAAAGAAACGAAAAAGCTAACAAATGGGTTAATCCTAATTTGCCCCTATCATTGTACCAAATTACACTAAGTTACCCTAATGTAATTGCTCATATGTGGTCTCGAAATGTATAACAATGTCAAGTTCTAAAGTCATCCCCATCGGCACACTCAAAGAAATGAAACAATTAGCATTAAAAATAAATGCTTTCAATATGCTCAAATTCTCACTATTTTTCTGAGTGGGGTAAAAATGCGTCTGGTTATGCTTACAGTTTAAGGTATTTACCGACTAGACACGTTATATATTTTTTTGTTTTCTAGTTTTTTCGATTTTTTTTTTTTTTTTGTATTTTCTGTTTTTTCTGACCCAAAAATTGTACAAATTAACACAATTCAACACGATGGAAACTAAGCCAAGGGTCGAAAAGTAACATGTAGAATTTCCCGATGACCCCCCAAACTTAAGTAACACATTGTCCCTAATGTGTTAACGACTAAAAACTAAGGGAAATTACAAAAATAAAATCTAACAAGAAAAAAAATAATACAAAAATAAGAAAAGAAGAAAGTAGAACCCGGTCGTAGATATCGAAAAATCTTCGGTGAAAAGTTGTGCCGAACTGAATGCCCGTCCCAAAACCGGTTGCTGAACTTACTTCAAATCTATAAAAACTAAAATAGAAAAACTAAACACAAATATTAAAATCATAAAAGAAAAATAAAAATTACAAATTACGACGGAATAAAAATAGTAAAAATAGTCTATTATTTTTAAAGTCTAATAGAGGAAAATGGTAAACAATAACTTTACAAAAATTTACAAAATTTTACAATTTTTTATTTTTTTTTCGTTTTTATAATTTTTTTGGTGTTTTCGTTGGTTTTCTTGATACCTAAAAACTGAAACTGAAAAAGAAAATGTTATAAATACCGAATACTAAAGAAGAAATAAAAATAAAAGAAAATGGAAAAATTTAACTACGAAAAAGGGAAAATAAAACCCGGGTTGCCTCCCGAGAAGCGCTTGTTTTTCGACCGAGTCCTTAGCTTGACTCGATATGCCTCCACTTACGACTAATGTAAAGGTCGAGATTTTTCTCGTCTTTCTTTCCCACGTGTTTTCCAAAAAGTACTGATTCTTCCTCCGACTCATGTCCAAAATGATCTCCAAGAAGAAATGCTTCCTTTTCAACATCAAGCATCTTATTTCGCTTTACCCAAGCGTCATGCCACTCTCGAGCCTCGGAAAATAGTAACCCGTCATCCCTTCGTTTTAAGAACTCGCACACGTTATCACATTTGCTCACATTAAATTCCTTCGTCTTAAACTCGCTCCGCGATGTGTCATTTCCGATATCCTCAAATTCCTGCAAAATATCTTCCTTTCCCTGACAAGTTAGAGAAAATAAATCAAAAGGGTCGTGAGAGATACCGTGACATTGTCCCCCCAAACTTGACTTAGATTTCTTATGCTTCATGTGTCGGTTCGACTTGGCAAATCCCTCTAGCTCCTTTCCTCAGATGGAATTATTTCAACCAAAAACGTGGCACCCGGATTATTCATTAAGTATTCAATTTCTAACAAATCTAAATCCGGGTCGGATTTTTCAAATGTCATGCCCGTAGAATTCTTCTCAAATTCCTTCAACTCCATTTTCAAGATGGGATCAAAATCCTCGAGCTCCTCAGCTTCCTCATCTATAAATTGTTGAAAAATTTCCGTGTCATGAACTTGAACCGGTGGTCTAGTAGCTGATTCGGATGTGGCTATATATATTTGAACTACCGGGTCCTCCCATTCTTCCTCGTCCGACTCAAAATCACTATCAAAATCGGAAACGGGTTCTGAGATAACACTGCGTCGCAGTGAGTGTGACAACGGCGCAGTGGGTTCAGGTTCAGCTTCTTCTTTGTTTTCAGTTTCTTCATCCCAATACTCATATCCCCACCGTGTTGAAATTTCATTTACTTGTTCCTCTTGTTGACCCCTTGCTCTTTCTTCCAACTCCTCTAACTGCCATTCTAACCGTTGTTTTGTGACATCAAAATCCCGACGATCAAGTTCAAGTTGAAGATTTAGCAATTCCAATTGGTTAAGAATCCCATCATTTATCTGTTTTTGCATTTCAACAAAGTATTTAAACAAGTCTTTCAACTCTTGCTCTTCTTCTTCCTTCGGTTGATTTTCCTCATACCAAAATTCCCGTTCGTAAGATGGATTGTTCCCCCGTCCTCTATCATATCTGTAACCATATCCAAAATCACATATTGGGTCTTGGTAATTCCCCTTATCTAAATATCCATAATAGTTGCTATATGTCGTGTACATCGTCTAATATCTACAACCTGTAAATCACAACTAAACAAAAACCAAAACGTGAAAAGCACCTTATAAACAATTAAAGTAACTTTCAAGTAAATAAATACTCAAAAGGGTCGTATCACAAATTCGAAACAAAAAACTAAAAATCAGTCCCCGGCAGCGGCGCCAAAAACTTGATGTGTAAAATCTAGTCTTAAAATTAACCTACTATTTAACGCAATTACACACTTCTAGGCAGTGGACCTATCCGTATATAATATAGTTTAAAGCAAGTAAAGGTTCGTTCGCAGGGACTAATTTGTTTTAAGTTTTTGAATTAATAATACCGAGTATTTGTGGGGGTTTTTATCGTAACAAAAGATTGCAAGTAATTAAGAAAAAGTGATGATTAATTAAAATCGAAAGAAAGATTAATGGATTAAATCAAATAATGAGAAAATATACTTGTTTGACACTTCACCTATTTTCCGTTAATTTTACGAAATCGATTGTTTTTCCAACTTCTAAAATATAATAAAAGTCCTTCCGAATCTTTTACTAACTTTAATTATCTCTAATTACACCGTTCCTCCCGAATACAGTTAAAACTATTAATAATCAAGCAATAAGTAACAAGCCTGTTTTTAGTGATTTAACCTTATAGAGTTTCCTTCCGAATAACTCCTCTAATTATCAAGTCCTTCCGAATCTTAATATTTAGACCTACTCACTTAAATTTAATTACCTGAGTTGTTATTACTAAGTCCTCCCGAATCTTAATAATTTCAAATCGATTATAGACCGACCGATTACTTCATATAACTTGTTAAATCTATCTAGATTCCTTCCGAATACCTAGAATGTTGATTAGTCAAATTATATATAAACAACTCTGATAATATACTAAAATTTAAGCAAATAAGGATCAACGGTTAAACACAAAAACATAAACAATCGAAAACGTTAAATAAACTTCAAATAGGATCCGTTGTTCAAACAAGCATAACGAGAATTTAGCAACTCATGATCAAGTCTAAAACAGCAAATAAAATGTTAGAAAGCATTATGGAAAATAGTTTAAAACTAAAAAGAAACAAACGAAGAGTTTTGTCGAACGTGTCGTGACCGCCGTTAGCCGAAAAGATGATCTTCCTAGCTTTAATCCTTGCTTCTAAATGTAAATAACAGCTCCAGAGACTTGAAAATAATAATGGGATCAATTTCTGGACGGATTTGGTCTTGTATTTATAGGCAAAATCAAAGCGTAAAACTTATTCGACTCGAATTACAACTCTTTGTGTTTATCAGGTAGGTGCGCAGCACCATGTCCATAGGTGCGCAGCACCGGGCTTTTTTCCATATTCTAATTTTTACAAAATGTATCTCTCTCTTTCTTCTTCATTCTCCAATTTGAATCACCTAAATCGGACATCGTATGGAGAAGTTATGATCAAAACGGTGGAGGTGCTACTGCGACGTTCTCTTCGTCAGAAATCACTATTTTTCGTCTTTTAAGATCATTTCTTCCACCAATTCCACTTTCCGATCATATAAACCTATAAAATAGACAAAACAACTTTTCCACACGATTAAATGCAAAAACCTATCCTATCCATCATATTTAATATGAAAAACGACCAAATATCGCATATAAATAACTATATAAATATGCGATATCAGAAGTTCATCCAATGTGACACCATTGTTCTCTACAATGATGGTGATCACTGTTCCTCCAGCTGAAGGACAAGTGACTTCACCTCTGTCCCAACCACCAGCTGCCACCATCAGTATTACTGCAATATCTGTGGGCACTAGTGCCATATCTGTAGCGGGTACTGAGGGTGTAATCCCTGAGGTTACTACGGAAGTTGCTACTGCTAATGTGCCTCCAGTTGCTACTGTGAGTTTTATTCCAGTTACTACTGCACCAGTTACTACTTCTATAGTAACAACCCCTTTCATCACCTCACAAACCATCAAAGGCTGCTTTCAAAAGAATCAAAAGGGTTACTCAGCCTATTGTTTCTAAAACTATCCCCCATTCTCACACTTCAAAATCATTACCTGAAACATCTTCAGGAATGACACAAAATTTAGGGGAAAACATTGAACATACCCCCTTGTTCACTGATTTGGTCCATAAGGAGGGGGGGTGACCATGTAGGGAGGGCTGATACTACTGCAGCTTTCACTTCTCATAGTGAAGCTCAGGCCAGTATCAACATCTTTAAGACCCAAACTACGGCAACACCAACCACTGCTGAGGACTTGTTCTCATCTTTGGAAGGTGGTCCCTGGCGCCAAGAGACCATGGGAGAGTTACATGCTTCTGCTAGGCAGGAGATTTTCTCTTTTCCCTATGATCAACCGCCTGTTGGTACTCAACAGGAAAGGGGTGAGGGTAGTAATGTTCAATATTTGGAATTGATGGATATGTACCGAACTCTAATGGTGAAGGTGGAGAAACAAGGTGAAACACTCTCTACTCTAACATCTTTGATGCAACAGGTGCTGGCCCAACAGGCACTATTATCAGCACAATTACTGCCCAAAAGAATCACCACACGCAGTGTTGCAACATCACCCCGGCCCTCCAGATCAACTTCAGATGACTCTCCTGCAACTGATAAAAAGGGGGAGAAAGAACACATACATCTTTTCTCATCTGAGGAGAGCAAGGGTGAAGATAAGAGAAGTGAAGACACTGTGATCACTGCCACCTCCAAACATGATGAAGATATGGAGATTACCAGTGCACTTGAGGGGGAGTTAGAGTTAGAGACAGGAGAAAGAACACATACATCTTTTCTCATCTGAGGAGAGCAAGGGTGAAGATAAGAGAAGTGAAGACACTGTGATCACTGCCACCTCCAAACATGATGAAGATATGGAGATTGCCAGTGCACTTGAGGGGGAGTTAGAGTTAGAGACAGAAGATATGGTGGTGGATGAAGAAGGGGAGAAAATGGTAATAGATGAACAACTGGTTGAGGGGGATCAGAAAGAAGTGAAGCAAATGGTTGACGAAACAGTAGAACAAATGGAGATAGAAGCAGAAATCATTCCTGAAGTTGCTACTGAACCAATGGTTACTACTGACTCACTTGCTGCGGACCCAGTTAATGCGGATGATGAGATGGTTGCTGCGGACTCAATTGCTGCGGACACAGTTGCTACTGATCCAGTTGCTACTGATCCTATGATTACTAGTCCATTTGCTACGGACACAGTTGCTACTGAACCTATGGTTACCAGTCCAGTTTCAGATGATGATGATCAATCATATTTGTTCACAACCACTCCTCCCACATTTTATCAAGCTTCACATCCATTCCAAGCAATACATTCTGAAGCTACAACACTTTCTCCCACAACAACTGAAGCTCCTGTTCCTACCATTGATCAACAAGAAGCTGCAGATGCCTTAATCCAACAAGAAATGACAAGAACAACTGTCATGGCTGATGAAGACACTATAGCATCACAGCTGCTTAAGATCAAAGAAGACAAGCAGAAACAAGAAAAGGAGAAAGCAGAAGCTGAAAGGAAAAAGATGATTGATGAACTAGTTGCTAGACAAAGAGCAGCAACTGCATTAGTTGCTCAACCCAAAGCAACTTCATTAACCTTACCTGAAAAACTTGCTAGCTTGTCTGTCTCTACAGGTAGATGAGGCTATGTTACTCTGGATAAGAAGCAGAAAAAGATTCAGAAAGTCAACCTTGATGCTCCAGAACACAAAGACAAAGGCAAAAGTGTAGTTGTGGAGAAATCAAAGGAAGAAAAGCAGGAAGAAGAAAGACTTGCAAAGCAGAAACCTGCAGAAGAAAGAGATTTCCAAAATCTTCTAGCAGAGCAGGAAAAAGAAAGAATAATGCAAGAGCAAGAAGAAGCTGAATTGATGCTAAAATTGGCTGCTGAAGATGAGCAGGCTGAAAGGGAGAGACAAAGAAAGATAGCTGAAGATGATGAGCTTCATGCAAGATTGAATCAATCTCCAACTCCATCTGAGAGAGAAAAGCTAAGAAAGATTGCTGAGGGGGATGCAATTCGTGCTAAGGAGATGGAAAATGAGGAGATTTTAGATGACCTAGTTCGTCAAGGTTTGGTGAAATCCGATGCTGAACTTGCAATGAAGATGCAGGAAGAAGACAAACTCATTCAGCAACAACAAGCCAAAGCCAATCCTGAGAAGAAGAAAGTGTCCAAATCCACAAGTGCCAAGCTAGCTGAAGATAGGCAGAAATACACAGCTTATCTCAAGGAGAAAGGCTACAGTGGTAGGTCACTAGGTCCTATGAAATTGGCTAACATTCTAGATCTTGTGAAGGAAGAGAAGAAGAATGAAGCTAAAAGAAAAGATGCACTTGCAAGAATATTGGAAAAGAAGAAGCAAGATGCAGACAAAGTCCTAAAGGCTGCCATTGCTACTGGCAGAAAGATTATACTTGAGCAAGAGCCAGTTACTACTGCTCCTGCTGTGGATGAACCTGTTGAGATGCACAAAAGAAAGAAGCTAGCATCCAAGAGAGTACACGGGCTGGCTAAGAAACAGAGAGTAGAAACATCTACTGCTCCAAGTGCAACTCAAGAAAGTCCAAATCCTGCTGGAGAAGAACAAGCTCTTATCAATCCTGAAGCAGATTATTCTTCATATATCAACAATGAAGAAGGACTAAGGTTTACTCCATTAGCAGTAAAACCTCCAATAATCATAGACTGGAAGTTCCTTGGTGGGCAAATGGGAACTGAATATGAAGTTACTAGACAAGACAGATCAAAGAAAGTACTTCATGCCTTCCACCAAGCAATTAGAGACTTTGACAGGGATGATTTGGAAAGAATGTACAAGATTGGAAAAGTCAAATTTTCTCATCAAAGAGGCCAATGCTCAGGGACAGATCTTGCTATGGACATATCATGCGGATTGTTCGAACCAGAATACAAGAAGAAGAGTTCATTATTCAAGAAAGGAGGTCCAAGTAATCCACTAGTCAAATGGTTCATTTATGATCGAAGTGGTGTTTATTCACTTGTAAGAAGACATGGAGCCATGGAATTTTTCTTGGTGGATGTAAAATATCCACATACCTTGAAGACATTGGATGAAATGATTGAAGTAAAGCTTAATGGACTCCACGATTCAAGAATCGCTCATGAACTGATTTGGAGAATTCTGGTTCAACGCATAGAGGAGAAGACAAAAGGAGACTCTGATTAACAAAACAAAAATTTGTAATTAACTTTAAATAGTTAAACATGTTTTGTAAATGAAAACAGTTAGTACGGTTGGAGCATAAACTTGTACTTTTGATTAGTCATAAAAGTTCAAGGTTAGGGGGAGATTGTTGGGTTATAACTTAGACAAAACAGTTTAACCTATAAACAATACGCTTAACAACAAGAATAGTAACTTAAACGATTAATGCGGAAGACAGTAAGAGTTACTACGGAAGAACAAGTTAGTGCGGCTGTCCAATCAAGTTACTACTGCTGTTAGAGTTGCTACGGAAGATAACAAGTTGATACGGTCATAACAAGTTAATACGGAAGACCAACTTGTCGTACAAGAATAATCTAATTAGAGTTATAATTAGATTGTGTTTATGTTTCCTTTTGTAATTAGATATAGTTTCCTTATTCTAGATAATGATCGCTTTAGATAAGGATAGAAGATGTTTCCTAGTTTATCTAGGTCGGCCTCAAGGTCTATAAATAGATAGAGCCTTGTATTAAGAAAAACACGTTGTATTGAGATAATTAATTAATACAATTGAGGCTTATAATTCGACTATATTTTGTTTGTTCTTATTGTTATTCATATAACATTATATTGTTCGATAACTCGTTAATATTGAAGTGTTCATCCGCTGCTGAACTTCTTCAATAGATCACGATCTTAACGAAGGCGAACTGGTTAGTTTATATTAGCTAATCCGATCCTGACACATGATATCACTACTGTTGGTTACGTATACACGTACGGCTACGACTATTGTGACCTGTCTGTCCACAACCACTATACGTTCGCGGTCTACTTCCGGTCGCCTGGTCCATTTCGTTATGAATTCTTCTTTTGTTTCTTTCTCCCTCCTTTTGTAATGATCATTGTTTTATCCACTTCGATCGTCCATCGTGCTTCTATCCAGTAGTCCTCGTGACGTAGGCCCCTAAGTTGTTAGGATCTGTCGATACTAGGTTTGTATGAAACAAACGATTAGATCTAGATCTATCAAATGAGTTGCAGCGGATCAACACTTTGATAGTACAAGATAGTAATTAACAAGTTATGAATATGAATAAACAGTTACGAACACAAGATTTCCACCAACAACCTCAATCTATTAGAATTAGGGTTTCGTAATCTATATTTATATAGACCTTGAGGCTAACTAACCCTAGATATAATTGGGTAACAATATCTAATCGAATCTACTTTATGTTTATCACAAATCTGTTACAAATATAACTGCTATTAAATCGTAACTAACATTATCAGCTCAGCAATAGTAACCTCCAGTAGAAACTGTCAGGTCTTGTAAATCCTCAAAGCTAACACAATCTATGTAAGGATTCAATAACTAGTTGCGGAATAGCAGGTTATTGATCAAAGCTAATCAGATTAAGAACAAGGTGTCAATGATTTGAGAGATATTATTTCAAAACCTTTAATTAGCGGGAAAGTCTGTAACAGAGTAAATAATCTAACAAACTCAGACGTTCTGCATTGCTTTCACCACTATTTATAGGCTATTCTACCTAACTATACATTACAAACGCCCTTATGTTTATTTAAAAACACTTCGGGTGAACTAATAATTTAAACTTCAGTTAACTTTAGTTCGGGTGAACTTGAACTTAACTCTGGTGAAGAGTTAGTTCACCCGACCTAAAGTCTTCCTGAGATTTCACTTTATTATTTAGTTCGGGTGATGAACAATGTTCACCCGAACTAAAAGTCTACTACTCTACACTATGACTCAGATCTTTGGAAGCTTCACCATCACACTTGTATGCTCCAACAATCTCCCCCTTGGATGATGCTTCCAAAATCTTCATCTTGCTAGTTTAAGCTCCATTCCCATTTTCCAATCCATCATCAGACTCTACCTTCCTTCTCTTGTGACTCTTTTGATTTTATCGATTTCCCAAGCAACACATTCTAATGCCATTCTTCCTTCTTTGTCATCAGGTTTCAATTTCTCAAGTGGAAGGTTGAACAGAGTAATAATATCTTCATTAGTGAGCTCTCTGATATCAGCCATTTCATAGAGCCTCTGTTCTTCTCCATCTTCTCTGTTTAGCACATACTCATCACTGACATAGTCAACCCACCATCTTAGAATCTTTGCCTTTTGATGCACAACTTTGGTTCTTTTCATGGGAGCAATGTACATTGTCATTCTCTTTCTTTAGCTAAGAATTTCTTACCAAAGTTTGCAAACCCTGTCTTAGCACATTCTTGGATAAATCTCTCATGTTCATAACCATGTGCATACCCACCATGATTTACCATCTTCAACTGACATAATTTGTTTGGCATCTTCCACATATATCTTCATTAGTTTTTTAGTTGTGTTGAAGGATTGAGTCATTATTCCTCTTATGCTCTTTCTTTTTATAAAAATTGCTCAATTATAGTGATCAAACCTCCAACCAACAATGGGTGGAAGAATACCTTTCTTTAAATTCATCAATTCTTCCCTCTTTGCTCTCAACTCCTCTTGGGACACATCCTTTATCCTTGATCCCGAAGCACTGCCCTCACCTTGAACAGAAGTATCAACATCATGAACAGGAAAACCATACTGATCTAGATCTCCTCTATCAGCTGCAGTCTCATCTGTCCATTGAGATATATCTTCAATCATGCAGTTACTGCAGGGTCATCAACATAGTACTCCTCTGGCAAAGTTGATTGTAAAGGTTGAGCAGAAACTTGATCCTTATGTTGAGGGGACTTAGCAAACCAGGATTTCTTCTCCATATATTGAGCAAAAGGAACATCTTCTTGCTTCACATTAGTCTTTGACTGTACATCTTGACTTTGCTTCTCAACAAGAGACTTCAATGTAACTATTTGACTTGGATCAACAGTCTTTGAAGAAGATCCCTCACCAGTTTGTACATGAGGAATAACTGGAGCTTATGTTTCTTCTACTCTAGGGCTCTCAACATTCAAATCAACATTCTCAGTAGTCCTTTCTGCTTGTCTTTTAGTCAACTCCGCCTGAATCTTCTTCTCCCTCTTTGATTTTATATGCCTCACCATCACTTTAGTTTGAACATCAAGACAGTTTTTCTCCAATGTTTCAACTTCCATTTGTCCAACTGACCTTGATGACAATCCACCAACTGTTCCTAGATAATTCTTCAGATGGAGTTTGTAGATCAACCTTTTAGGTATTTGGACTTATGTAGAGTGTATCATAACATCCAACATGTTCTTTTTTTATCATATTTATATTTTAATAAATTTCAAAGTTTTTTCAAAGTGGGTGGTGTTAGGAATAGAATATTCATAACATTGTATTTGTATTTGTTATTAGGGGCATAATTGTAATAATTAGGAAATCTTTGTAAAGCCCCCACACTTCTATAAATAGGAGTGTGGGGTGTGATCAATGTAACATTTGGAGCTTAATGCTAAATCAAATTTCTCTCTCCAAACTGATCAAACCCAACAATTGATCATCATGAGGGGGAAAAACGTGTACCAAAGAGAAAAACGTGTGTAAATGGTGAATCAAGGGGAGGAACGTGTGTAAATGAAGAAATGGGAAGAACGTGTAACAAAAGGAACGATTGGGGAAGAACGTGTGAATGAGGAATTTTGAAAGAGTGAAACAATGTACAAGCTTCATGGAGAGTTTAAATGATCAAGATTCAAACGTTCAAGAATAAAAAGAAGCGAGAACATGACAAACATGCAAGTAAAGAAGAATGTTCATCATCAAGCTACAACGAAGGAATACATCAACTTTCGGATAGTTGATTACAAGTATGTGTTGAGGGGGAGCTAAATGAAAGATCAAAACTTCAAAGAATTTGGAAATGATTATTCAATCAAAAGAAGCTTCAAACAAAGAAATCCAATCAAGCTTCTACAAGTTGAACGATAAAGTGAAACTACTCAATTAAGGGGGAACGTTCCACGATATGGTTCAAACGATTAAAGGAAACGAATGTTATGTCTACATCGGAATCAAGAAATCAAAGACTACAAGTCTACATTCAACATTCGTTTGAAATGAAAGATTCTTCAAGTCAACTTTCAAAGTGTGCTTTCCGCGATACAAATATTCAAACGCTACTCCGATGAAATCTAAAGTTGAATTTGAAGATCACGAAGATAAAGGAGGAGATCGTTAAGACTATCATTCAAGGTTCGCCAAAAAGAGCTTTTGGGTGACTAGGTTCTTATGACTTCTTCAAAGAGCAAACCTTCGGAAACACTTCATCAATGACATATTCAATACAACATCAAGGTCGAGCTTTCAAGAGAAAAGAAAATGATTCTTCAAGCAACTTATCTTTAGATACAAAAGTATCCAAGATTACAACAAGCTACTCTGATAAAATCCAAAGTTGCGGTTGAAGATCAAATCAAACATCTACGCTATATCCGGCAAAATCAACCCATTTCCTAGAATTTGGGTTAGTTGGGTCAATTTATTTAGGCTTGCGGGTCAAATTGGGTCATGTATTATTTGTCAATGGGTCAATATGGGTTTCAACATAAATATATCAAGCATGAAATGGGTCCAAATGGGTGTGAGGAAATTACCACATGGGTTGAATTGGTTCATCTATCCATTCATTCAAAAAACAAAAACGAATAAATTTTTGAACATGATTTCTTTATAAATTATATATTTTCATTTAATAGTATTTAATTATATATATTTCTTTTAAAAGCTAAAATCCATTTGACATCAACATCCAATTATTCAAAGCATTTTTATTTATTTAAATACACGATCCATATAGATATATATTCGATATAACTGTAGAAATGACGTTCCATACACTTTAGAAATGATATTTTAACTCGTTAACCAACTTGTTTTGTCAAATTCTATAAAACTTGAATGATATAAAAAAATATAATAAAGAACCCGTTTTGACCCGCACCCGTTTTGACCCGCACCCATTTTGACCCGCACCCGTGTGATACATTTTTTAACCAACCCGTATTGACCCGCACCCGTTTTGACCCGCATCCATTTTGACCCGTAACCCAATCCAACCCAACCCGTCCATTTTGCCGGGTCTAATCTACGCGTTCAAGATAACAACAATGAAGATGTTTCAAGACAAAGACTTCATATTTTGAACAACTACAAATAAGTGGGAATTGTTAGGAATAGAATATTCATAACATTGTATTTGTATTTGTTATTAGGAGCATAATTGTAATAATTAGAAAGTCTTGTTAAAACCCACACACTCCTATAAATAGGAGTGTGAGGTGTGATTAATGTAACATTTGGAGTTTATTGCTATCTATCGAAACTGATCAAACCCAACAAGTTGTTGTAATGAGATTAGTCGACTTACAAAGCGAGTTGAATACTCAAATTAACAAAAAGAAAATATTTAAAAAAGAATTACTATATTAGTTGTGAATACTCATTTGCAATTTTCATGCCGATTGATATTAATATCTGTTAAAAATAAAAATACAGATTCACTATTTATTTATACACTATCAATAATCGTGACCTATATTTGGAATATCATTTTAGTAGTTATCAACGCTACTTTTATCAAGTGTATTGAATTTTTTTTGCTTATAGTTTATAGAACGATAAATTTTTTCTGATAACCATTAAAGATAAATGTTAAAGAAGAAATAATAAGGTAAGTATTTTTAGTTTTAATTTGGGGTACGCGGTCTTTAAAAAGTTGTTCTATGTTATAAATCAGCGATGATTTCTGTTTTAAGTTTTAGTTAATTATAAAACAGACAAAGAAAATCATCCAAAAACAAAACAAAAGTGAAAAAGAAAATATACAATGTTATCCTCCAGCTACACCACTACGACTTCCACGCTCCATCGCCGGAGCGTCAATCCCCGATTCTCTGACTTGCCGGCGTTTAGCTTTCACAGAAATGCGGTTTGCATGCTTAGCCGGAATCCATTGTCATCAACCACCACCAGAAATTCCTCCGCCGCAATACCATTCGATATCTCTCCACCTCCGATTGACCAGGACCTATATGTAAGCAAAACAAAGCATACTGATTCTTATTAGTTTGCTCAGTATTTCCTTAATTTCGGTCTAGGAATGTTATTATATTACTTATTAACCGGTGAAAAAGAAAAATTCACAAAATAAACAACGAATGCCAATTCCAATATATAATGAAGCCTAGAAACTTGTTGTTGGCCAAGAAATTGACTAGACGAAGCTATGGAGTCTTTTGTGTGTTTGAATAAAGATGATTTTAGTTCGTGGAGATTCCGAACTAAATCATGAATAATCCGAAGTGAAGTTTTCAGTTCGGGGAACATGTCAGTTCAGATACTCCGAACTGACTGAAGCTCCTCCGAACTGAAAATAAACTGAAGAATAACTTAAGTCAACTAGTCAACATTGAAGATATCAACTCGGAGGCTGAAGACTTTGATTCCGAATTGAAGTGAACTCTCCGAGATGAAATTAAGATGATGAAAAGTTGTAATAATTAGTTCGTAGTGTTTTAGATTTTGTCTATAAATAGTGTGATAGGTTGTTAGAGTTTGTTGTCTTTGAACCCGGCCAGTTTGAGTTCCGTTGAGCTTGAATGTCAGTTGTAACAAGCTCGATCCAAAACCAGTTCACACTATCAATGAAATCTTAAACAGTTACGCCTATTGTTATTTCAATTTCAGTTTCGATTTCATGTTTCTCCTTTTGATTCCAACTCAGGTCATGAGATTCCACATCATGACCTGTTTCATTTCGATTCGCTGAGTGTAGAGAGTAAATCAGGACCTGTCACTTGTTAACATGCTTTGCTGTTACTAGACTATAAAAGTGTTCCCTAATAGATTTCATTTTGTTAATGTGCCTCTGTTTTCGGAACGAGGGAATAACAACTGTTATGGTTATGGATCAGATTTTGTTTAAATTCTAT
Organism: Senecio squalidus; assembly: GCA_910822075.1. Lineage (NCBI taxonomy): Eukaryota > Viridiplantae > Streptophyta > Magnoliopsida > Asterales > Asteraceae > Senecio > Senecio squalidus. Next base: position 44,998,340 of record CAJVGC010000582.1, on the reverse strand, counting down.
GATATAACTAAAATTCATATTAAAAATATTCATATAACTTTTACTTTAAGTCCATACGAGTTAAACTCTTCCGTCTTTATAGGATGACATGGCTTTTGAGGGGGAAAAAGTGTCTGAAGATTGGGTTATTCAAACATTCGATAATGATGATGAGGCGCTAGATGCGGTTCACAATGGCACCGTGGTGGGTACTAAAAGGTGCTTTATGCTTTTTCATTGTTTCTGCCTATTCAAGAATTGTTATGGTTTACTAGACCATCTCTTCTAATATTACTTGATCTATAATTGCAGGTTGTCGATCTTTCCCATTATGGTAGGATAAGAGGTAAACTTTCTAATTTCCAGTTCTTGAAATTGAAGCATAACAAGTTCTTCCTTTTTTAATAACTATAAATTCTATATGGACCACGTAATGCCATGTGCTAATGCAAGACGGATTCTTAACTATTAGTTTGCATAATATGATAATGTAGTAACATAGACATTTATTTACTTAATGGCGAGTTAGATAACTACAATAATAATGCTTAGCATCCTAAATAGAAAAGAAAAATAAACAAACTTTTAAATAAATAAATAATGTGAGATTTAATAAAAAGCGTTATGTAGAATCTGCAGATAATACACAAATAGATAATGGTTGCTAGTATTGGTCTCTTGTCTGACTGGTACACGTATGTGCTAACTTCACTTCTCATCTACTTTAACATGAATGTGATTTGTATTAATTTTGGTAAATTGTTTCTATTTTCTATTAATGTGAAGTCAGTGGAGAAGATCGCATACAATTTCTTCACAACCAAAGTACTGCAAACTTTGAGGCACTTTCCGAAGGAGGGGTAATAATAGTCTTTCGTTGTTCTGCCTAATTTTAGTGTTCATTGTTGCATAAGACCATGTGAATTTTGAAACTGAATCTTATAGGGATGTGATACTGTGTTTGTAACTCCAACTGCTCGAACTATTGATATTGCGCAAGCATGGATCATGGTAATCTTCTATTCCCGAGTGTGTTTTATGACTTGTTCTAAAGGATTTTAAGTCTTATAAGTGTTTCTGATTTTTCAGAAAACCGCAGTTACACTTGTTCTATCACCGTCAACAAGTGGAAGCATTAGTGAAATGCTCAACAAGTATGTTGGAACCCTTTTGAATTTCGTTATCCCTTTGTTTAATATTTTAGCTGGTTAATTTCAAGATCCGTCCCTGTGTATGACCTACCTTTCTTAAGACATGTTTGTTGTCACGAAATTCCAAGGTATGCATTTCACTAAAACAATGTCCTTGATTCAAGAAGAGTTTAAATACATCCAAAACTAATAGTGAGATATAATAGAGCATATTACAAAATCTGTTTGATGAGTGTTAAAATGACAAAATTTGACGTTCACTACGGTGGTATTAATTTCAAGGATGATAATAATCATGAAAAACAGAAATAGCACGACGTTCATGACATACTTTGTAACTTTTTCGTCGGCAGTCATATCAATGAAAAATTGATAATACCTTCGTCACATATTTTGTAGTTTGATTGAATTGTAGCAGTTTTTGTTGAATCATATAAACCTTTGTCGGAGAGAATAAGTTTGAGCTTATCCCTAAGCCTAACTATGGTCTGAGCCTTCGTATCACAGCATTCATGGGTTTAGTGTTGAAGTTAATTGTTAACTGACCATTGTTTGAGGTTATCATTTTTTTGTATGTAATAGAGGCTCAAAAAGAATTTCAAAGTTTGTACATTATCGAGATTTTATTTTTTGCATTTTGTTTGTGGTGGAAAGGAACATACCTCATTCTTTGTGTGGTGAGTGTAGGTATATATTTTTTGCGGACAAAGTAGAAATTCAAGATATCAGTGGCAAGACATGTTTGTTTGCACTTTTGGGACCAAAATGCAATCAAGTAAGGATTCCAGCAACTCATCTTCAAGCTTCCTCTTTTAAATAGATCTATATAATTGAATTCCTTATCGTTTTAGAGCACAATGGTTTTAATAGTGCTATGTTTTGGCATTCTATTAGGTAATGGTGGATCTGAATCTTGGTGACCTTATTGGAAAACCTTACGGCTCACATAAGCATTACAACGTATATCATTTCTTTGTGCAGTTTTGTCAGCGTAATCATCGTCATTTGTTATTTCTTGAACTCATATCTTTTCACGTTTTCTATTTATATGCAGGTTGGCGGTAATCCAGTAACTGTGGCAGTCGGAAGTGTGATCTCTGAAGAAGGTTTCTCACTATTAACGTCACCAGCAGCTGCAGGATTGATTTGGAAAAGTCTTGTGAGTCAAGGTGCAACCCCAATGGGCTCTAATGCATTGGAAATATATAGAGTTCTTCAAGGTTTACTTCTTAAGTTATTCTCATCTTCTTAGCTGTATTTTAAATATAGAAGAAAAAAAGTTTCGGATAAGCCTAAGAGCTGTAAATAAATATTGAAACAGTTCGTTCATATGTCCCACAAATTGATTCATTTCGGAAAACTAAGATTGCCGAGGATTTTTCTAGCATGTATCATGGTTGTTTCAGATGTTTTATTTTCCTGATACGCATTTCTAATTTATATGATCATATTTGATATGACTTTCATTATTCGTTTTCATCTAATTTTTAACTTATAATTCACAGGAAGGCCAACACCTGGTAGTGAACTTACAGACGAGTTTAATGTTCTGGAGGCTGGACTTTGGAATGCAATTTCTTTGAACAAAGGTACCTCTGTCATTGCCGAATTATTATTGTTATAATATGCTTTTAGCAGTTAACTTATATAAAAAAGCGTCCACAGGGTGTTACAAAGGACAAGAAACCATTGCCAGATTAATCACATACGATGGTATCAAGCAGAAGTTGTGGGGCATTCAACTTTCGTCCCCAGTGGAACCTGGCTCTCCAATTACAGTTGAAGGAAAGAAGGTATAAATTCCTCGGTTTATGCTTAATGTCATGCTTCCTAAAAATGCATCTGACCCCGAACCCTTTTAAGATTTGATATGCATTTGCCAAGTATAATTGAAGAAAATATAGACTAAAAGAAACACGAAAATAAAAAGTTCAGTTATAACTTGTGAGATGTTTTTTGTTTCTTTCTGAATTTGTTCATGTCTTTGCAGGTAGGAAAGTTGACGAGTTACACAGCTGGAAAGGGGGGAAATGAACATTTTGGTTTGGGTTATATCAAGAAGAAAGCTGCTTCAAAAGGAGACACAGTTGTCGTTGGAAACAATACTAACGGGACAGTGGTGGATGTTCCTTATCTTGCACGCCAGCAGCCGTTGGTGCTGAATTCAAAACCTTAGTTCCTACCGGTTGTAACATGCGTGTAGTATTTATAGGCATTTGATTGTCATAGAACCTACAACACAAGGAAAAACAGTTTTGCATAGAACAAATGTATGGCAACTACGTTTCTTCGTAAACATTTGATAAAGTCTTCAGTTATACAGTTGATTGTTTCTCCCGTCTTTGAAACTTCAAATTTGATTACAAGAAGTTGACATCTTGTTTAATTATGCAAATAGTCTATTCCATATTGCCTAGACTAAATCTATCTGCAAGTTGTAATGAATACTGAAAAGTTCGCAATTGACGAATTAGTCAAGTCAACTCGCAGCTGGCCATATTAGTCTCTAACCTGCAACTTTGTAGAACACTTTTCTAAATATACTAAAAAATCATTACCAACACCCATGCCAGGCATCAAGAACTAACTAGAGTGATGTTACCTGCAACCGCAAAAGAAACCGAGCCGTCATTCCTAGTAGCAGGACCGATATGCCACAACTTCTCACTTGATGAGATCCGATTGGCAACACAAAACTTTAATAAAACATTGGTTATCGGACGTGGTGGATTTGGGAAGGTGTATAAAGGCCTCACCAATCATGGGGCGGATACTGTTGTTGCAATCAAGCGGTTGCATTCTCTTTCTGATCAAGGAGCTCCAGAGTTCCGGGCTGAGGTGGAAATGCTTTCTAAGATTAGACACTGTAATCTGGTGTCTTTGATTGGATATTGCAACGAGGGAGTAGAGATGGCTCTTGTTTATGAATATATGCCTCATGGGAACCTTGAACACCATCTTCACAACGCTGCTGCTGGTGCTCGTTCCATTTCTTGGTTGCAACGGCTGAAAATATGCATCGGGGCAGCACGGGGACTAGACTACCTTCACACGGGTACGGGCACTCAACATGGAATCATACACCGTGATGTAAAGAGCTCTAATGTTTTGTTGGATAAGAATTTTGCAGCAAAGATTTCAGACTTTGGGCTTGCTAAAATTGGACCAATAAACCAAACACGTACGCATGTGAGCACCGTGGTCAAAGGCTCTTTCGGGTATATGGATCCATCTTATTTCCAAACAGGAAAATTGACAAGAAAATCCGATGTATACTCATTTGGAGTTCTTCTGCTTGAAGTGATTTGCGGGAGGCCTGCTGTTGATACAAATCTTGATGAAGATCAATGGGGTTTAGCTCTATGGGCTAAAGACCGTATTAGACAAGGAAAACTCAACCATATTATTGATTCTAGACTCCGGGGGCAAATGTATAGCCATTGTCAGAAAGACTTTGCACGTATTGCATACCGCTGCTTACATAATCATCCAAATCAGCGACCTACAATGGCTGAAATTGTGTACACCCTTGAGGGCATACTTTCACTACAAGAGAGTGTGGATTCGAATGTAACTGAAGGGAAATTTATTGGCAAGGTATTGTCATTTTTTTCGGTCAAAGTTGAATCAAAAGGCAACAATCTGGGTAGTGAAGGTGAACCGAGTGATGAAGCAGGTGCCTGTGAATTATGAAACCGTTAAAAAACAAAGTGTTTAGGTGTATGTCATTCGGGTTTAGTAAATAAAGTTGAAGCTACTTAGTTGCACCCGAGATAGCATAACACCACCAAACACTCATGAACTCAAATATTTGCTCCGTAACATGGTCTTTTGATGTCTTTAACAGGTAGGGCTACATATGGCTCAGTACCACAAAGTCCTCAGAGCCCAAGGAATCAGACCAAAAGTTTTCAATCCGTAAACTTCGAGTCCTTCAGTTTTGAGGTAATTAAAGCTGCTACAAGGAATTTTCGTCCTCCAAAAGTTGTTGGAGAACATGTTTATAGTTCACTTCACAAGGGATGGATTGATGAAAATTATGCAGCTGCTAGGCCCGGATTTGGGATTCCTGTTGCTGTAAAGAGATTAAACGACAGTCTTCAGAGTCACCAAGAATGGTTTGTAAGTAGAACTTCTTGGATAATCTATATACTGATAATATTGGGCGGTGTGACAACGAGTATGTTGGTTCATATATTATAATTGTTGCAGGCTGAAATCAATAATATAGGGGTCCATAATCATCCAAACCTTGTCAAATTAATTGGTTACTGCCTAGAGGAAGGACACAGAATGCTAGTATGCGAGTTCATGGCTAGAGGCAACCTCGGAAAGCATCTATTTAGAAGTAGTATTCTTAAGTAGTTCCAAATTTGACTTTTTTTCCTCAAATCTTGTTATTGTTTTACTAATTTACTTGTAACAGAGAGTTCTTATATTCGACCTCTGTCTTGGAACCAACGGATTAAGGTCGCTCTTGGTGTTGCAAAGGGGCTTGCATACCTTCACAGCTCAGAAGCAAAAGTGATATATTACGATTTCAAGTCTTGTAGTATCTTGCTGGATTATGTAAGTCTCAAATTGATACATTTCCATGTGATCTTGTGCAAAACTTTGACTTGTATTTACCGACAGAATTACAATGCAAAACTTTGTATTTTATGGTTGGCGAAGGACGGGCCAGTAGATGGAAATAGTCATGCCTCTACACGAGGTATGGGTATCAACGGATATGCTTCTCCGGAGTATATAGCTACAGGTAAGCTACACAAAATATACGACATTCGCTACTAAATATTACTATTCCAACAGCAATTGGACAATTTATCAACTTAGATGTTACTCAACTAATAATGGTTTGTAACATAATATGTGTATAGCAAACATAACATCATTTTTCATTTGCGGTAAATACTATTATTGTTTTGTATAATGGGTATTTTAGGTCGTCACTTAGGGAATTGTCCTTTCTAGCTTCTTGCTAGTACTTTATATATATATTATTGATCTAACCCTCGTAAAACTTTGTATGTATTATAGGTGACCTATCTATAACAAGCGACATATACACTTTGGGTGTGGTTCTTTTGGAAATATTGTCAGGCAGACGTTGTATTGACAAGAAGCTACCACCTAATGAGGAAATATTGGTTGAATTTGCTACATCTTACATGAAAAACAAGCGAAGGATTCTACAGATTATATGCCCTCAAATAGATGGACAATACTCATCAACTGAAGCAACAAGAGTTATTAAGCTTGCTATGAAATGCGTCTCGAAAGAACCCAAACATAGGCCAACTGCTAAAGAGGTGGTAAAGACATTGGAGCACCTATTAGATTTGCAAAAAACACATAACTTTGTGTTGAAATGAGTTGAATCGAATGATTAATAATGGATGAATGAATCAGTTATTAGTTAAGGACCCAAACTTCTAGTTAAGACGCATGATTTCTTTCGGGATGGATATATCAATATTAGTTTAAGCCTAAAATCAATAATAGAGTTTGATATAACCCTAGATGCCAAGAGGAGCAGGCAAGCAAGTTTTTCCCTTGCATCTTGGTCACTTTTACCGTTGATATTTGACACATATCATATGCATTTTTTTTCTTTTCATACTGATCTTGTCATATGTCGGATCATAATTTTAAGTCCATATCTAGGACTAAATACTTTTCCTTCCTTTATCGATGTACTAGCTTATTGACCCGCCTAATACGCGGATAATTATATCAAAAAAAATATAATGTTAAGAAAAAAATATAAATTATATAAAAAGATTAATAGAAAGTTATTAGTCATGTAGACAAAATTGTTATGTTACCAAATGTGAAGTTAAATATAACATTTACCGTGTAATTCGGAAAAAACCTTATTAAAAATAAAATAATCTTAATATATAATAAAATAGAGGCCTAAAATGTCAGTTGCTAAAATAATTTTAGTTTCTTTTTATACTAAAAATGTGTATGTGTTTAATGAAAAAATATGTTTTGTAGTTTTTTAGAATTAATTTAAAATACAAATGTTAGATTATTTGAAGTAGAAAGGTTAATTAGTTTTATTTAATTATTAATATTTAAAATAATAGTTAAATTATTTAAAGTAAAAGGGTTAAAATGAAATTATTAGTGATGACATCATCAAAATGATCTAATGGTTCAAATTAAAGTTGGATTTCCATCTAACGGTTACTAATTTGCCAAGTGGCATTTTAGGCCTCTCTTTTATTATATATTAAGATAAGAACGACCAAGTAATCTTTCTCCCATAGCCCTTGTAATAAAATTCAGGTGATTTTCGTATTTTATATCTTCGAGATATCTGTGTTATTCCTAACCGTATTTTACCGTAAACATGTTTGTGCCGGAATCGAAGTTGGAATCAATAAATAAATCCTAATACCAAGAAACCACATTATGAACTAGTCTAAGTTCATAACAAGAACGAACGTAAAACTCTAAACTAATGTTTAACGATAACAGAAACTTAAAACGAGCCTTAGCTGGAACAGCCATTCAGCCAACGGCTGAATGATCCAACTAACGGATGAGGCCCAGCCGGCGGCTAAAAATCGCTGTTCCAGCCAACCACTTTCGGTGAGTCATAAATGCATGTCCATTCATAGGACCAAACTTCCTCAAACGGGATTGGACCCCCATTATGGCAGGGATCCAGTCCCAATGCCACTAACCCCTCTTTCACTTGTTTTCTTTCATTTGTTCAAACCAAAACACACACATACACTCATTTCTCTCTAGCTCTCTCTCTAAACACTCACAAACACCCACTAAAATCCAGTGACTTTTCACCAAGAAAACAGCAAGAAAACTGTGACAACCGTCTAAAATCCATGTGATTTTCATATTTTATATCCTCGTGATGTCTGTGTTGTTCTTAAACGTACTTTATCTTGAACGTGTTTGTGTCGGAATCGAAGTCAGAATCAATCAATAAATCCTAATACCAAGAAACTATATTATGAACTTGCCTAAGTTCATAACAAGAACGAACGTAAAACTCTAAACAAATGCTTAACGATAACGAAAACTTAAAACGACCTTTAGCTGGAAAAGCCATCCAGCCGATGGCTGAAGGATTTCAACCAACGGATGAGGCCCAGCCGGCGGCTTGATATCCTCAGCCGGCGGTTGAAAGTCGCTGGCCAGCTTTTGGTGAGTCATAATTGCATGTATCTCCATTGGACCAAACTTACTAGCACCCGATTGGACCCCCATTATGGCAGTGTTTTGAGTCACAAGGCCACTTACACCCCCCTTGAACTCATTACTTCCTTCACAACTCTCAAAAATAAAAACACACACTTCTCTCATTGCTCTCTAGCTCTCTCTCTCTCTCTCTAAAAACCATCCAAAAACCAGTGATTTTCCTAAAGAAAACAGCAAGAAAATCACCATAAAACACACACAAATCGTCCTAGTGATCAAGAGTAACAAGAAACTTTCTTCAAAACACCATTTCTACCGAGTTTGAAGCCGAAATTACCACCAAGGAGCTCCAAATCTTCATCCATTCACTTTCTTTCGGTAGATTCTTTTCCTTACTGTTTTTATATTAAAAATAACTCATTGCATGGACGATCCATCACTCAAAAACTCGTTTTATGACGGTTTTCTTATAAAAACGGATTTACATAAATATATATATTTGTGGCTAAAAATCTAAAAGAAACTGAGATTTGAACACTAATATGAATATTCTTCATTTATAACCTGTTGCATGTCGAAATCTAACATGAAAACGCTCAAAAATCGCAAAAATAGCATAAACCGCGAAACTGTCTGAGGACCTCCAGCCGACGGCTGAAATAATTCAGCGATCGGCTGAGGTCCAACCGACGGCCGAATATTTTCAGTTGCTGGCTAAAACTGGTTGTGCACAAAAATAGTACTTTTGTTGGGAAAATAAACGATTTAACCCAAATTAAAATTAGTTCCTTTTGGGTACCCACTTTAGAGTGGATCCATGAACTGAAACTGATTTAAGTTTAGGTTCAATCTTGCATTCAGTTTTGGAGCTGGTGTAATTCCTTTTATTGAGTTCTTTCGTGCAGTTAACGGAATAGTGACCTATGACTCCACAGTATTTACATGGAGTATCTTTGAGACTGACTTGATGTGAAAGATTTTTGACTAACTTTGGCTTAGTTTGAAAGATTTGTTTTTTGCTTTTGAGGTAAGACTGACTTTGATTTTGATGACACTGACTTAAAATTTTGTGAAACTAACTTCTGTATGGATGGAGCTGAGAGAGGTTTTGGTGAGACTGACTTCTGAAAAATAATTTTTTTAGGTCGAGACTGATTCAGTTGCTTATAGACACACAACTTCATGTCATTTTTCACCACAATTGTAGCATGCCCTCTTAGGAGGAGTCTTTGATATGATATGATGAGGTGATTTATTTCTGACTAAAGTTTTTACGATGTTAGTCAGTTCCAACAATTGATTTCCCAATTTATCAATAGTTTTGTTTTCATGACTTTTGTTAATGATTTTGGAACCGACTTGACTCAGAACCTTAGGTTTACTCACAACTTTGAATGAGACATTATTTGTATGCAAAGAATTGTTCACAACATGCACATTTGTATCAGTTTCGGATAAATTAGCACAATCAGACTGAGAAGAAGTTGAAGAATCACTTTTATTAAAAACTTGAGAAATTACAGGTTTAACAAAAGCATTTGACATCATAGTTTTTTCTCCTTTCATGTAAGTGAAAGTGTTTGGAAGAATTTCTAGTTTAAAAATAATTTTTTCTCTTTCAGCTTTTTCAGCTTCTTCTTCTTCTTCAGTCATATGCTTCTTTAGACTGAAGTCCTCACCCAACACAGCTTGAATTTGTTTGGGTACCTCTGCTCAAACAATCTTCATTTTTTAAGGATGATATGCACCATGATTTACAAATTCTTTTATAATGCCAGTTTCTTCTCTAAATTTATATTTTTCTTTTGCAAGATCATTATAAGCTTCAATCTGAGCATTTAAAAGAACTTTATAACTTTCTACTTCAGTTATTTTATCATCTTTAATTTTCAAAACATTTTCAAGATCTTTAATCTTTTGTTTAAATTCAGATTGTTCTTCCAAAGTGGTGGTCAAATCAATAAAGATATACTCAAACATTTGAATTTTTTGTTCATTTGTATAAGTATTAAAGTTATGTACCTTATAAAGCTTTGATTTGTTCCAGTCTGAGTTGCAACTCAGTCTTTCAGCTTCCTTCAGATCCTTCTCAAACTGAGATGCAGACTTCTCAGCCTCAGTCACTTCCTCTGTGAATGCCATTAAGCACTTATCCACCACTTCCTCATCCTCATCAGATGATAGTTCCTCATCCAACCATTCTTCAGCAAAGAATGCTTTCTGTTCAGTTTGAGGCTTTTGATTATTTGAACTATTTCCTTTCTTGTATTTAAGATACTTCTTTTTGTATCTTTGAGCCCTCTGCTAGAGCAAGAGGTGAAACTGACTACCCAGACTACCCAAAGCCAAACTAGAGTAGTCAGCTTGGAGAAACACGTTGCTGCTGCCACACTGACACATGTGGTAAGCATTGAAGCCGATACTCCACTCCCGAATATCCCTGTACTTAGTATGGGAAAACCCCCCTCACTTTCACAGCCTATTACTAAGGCAATCTTCACTAGTTCTATACTAGTTCACGACAGTGAACCACCAAATTTCTCTCACTCCTATGCACAAGTCGTCAATGCCTCACCTCTCAAACTGAGTGAGGTACAGACTTCCACTTCTATGGCCAAGGATCGCTCTCCTAGTCAACAGGGGGGATGTGAGGCTATACCAACTGTACCCATATCTACTGCTACTACTCCATCTCAATCTGAGGTTGCTATGGCTGTTCCTTTGCTGTTTCAAGCAATTAAGGATATGTCAACTCAGTTTGATGTCGAACTGAATGCAATGCAGGCTGAGATGAATGCTCTAAAATGTCAAAATGCTGTGGAGATGGAGGAATTGAAGGGGATGGTGTTGAAACTAACATCTGAGATCAGTCTGACGAGAAAGGGGAAACAGATTGTTGAGGACTCACCAGGGGATGCTCAGACTTAGGGGGAGAAAAATGTTACAACTACTTGTGAGTCTGACCTCCCCAAGAAAAGCTTGAAACGAAAGAGAGATGAAGGGGAGAAAAGATACTACAAGACAGTGATATTCAACCTGAAAACTGGTCAGTCTGAGGACCATTATGAGACTGATTACAGTGACATCTCAAGTGAGTCTGAGACAGAGAGTCAAGGGAGTGACAAGGAGGAAGAAGAAAAGAATGAGGCTGATGCTGAAATGGAAACTCCAATTACTCAAGCTGAGACAGTAACTGAAATGGAGAATCCAACTGTTCAGACTGAGACATCAACAAAAGAAATAACTGACAGTCAAACTGAAGCTGAAATACTGTCCAAACTGTAGAGATATGCTTATAACGCTGGTATGTCAGTTGAAAACTACAAGGAATATGTCAAGGGCTTGTATTATGAGAAGTTTGATGCTAAACCCATAGAAACACAAGACCAGAGTGTTAAAGCTGCTGAGGTGCTTGAAGCTGAAATAAAAGAGGAAGAAGAAATGGCCTTTCAAGAGGAATAGCAGAGGGTTGAGGCTGACAGACAAATGACTAAGCAAGTACTACGGGAAGAAGCCAGGTTGGACTACATTGAATCAAATTTCATCATGAGAAAATATGTGAACAAAATCCATGATTTGGATTGTCGTGATACTGGTGGATCTGATCTGATGCTGACATGCTACCAAAAGGGAAACACTTTCAGAATTGGTGTACACAGAATGCACACCTTGGGGTTGGAAGAATGGAAGGAAATAACCATTCTGAGCTCAAGAATAAATAACATTGCTCATAGGCTGATGGTAAAAAGGGAGGCAGTATCAAATGTGAATGTTGCCCATATGCTGAAGCTTATCCCAGATGAAGACTACAGACAATTCTGCACAGTCAACAGAGTGAGAGCTGGGGCTAAATCACTTGGATTAGAAACAAGCAACATTCATCCAGTTCCTACAGACTTAATCCTCCAAGATAGAACTTATGTGAAGACTGACAAATATGAAGGATTGTGTTATGTAGACTGTGGGGGAGAGGAATGCTTTCAAGCTAAGGACAGTTTAAACAAGTCCTCAATATATCACTGCATTGCCCTTCTAAGTGAATGTGCATCTGACCAATGTATCTGATATCGCTCATTTATATGACTATTTTATCGCGATATTCATTGTGTTTTATGTCCTAAACGTAATGGAAATGCCCTTTTATGCTTATGTTTTGTAAAGTTTTGTGTTAGGATTGAGTTAGGTGTTTTTGGAGCAAAAAGAACGAGTTTTGTGGAGTTTAACTTGAAAATGGGCAAAGTAGCAGGATAGGCGACGCATTCGATGGACAGCTCAAAGCATTCAGCTCGGAGCTGGGAATGCGCCTCCAGTCCACCATTGGCGGGGCATTCAGGCGATATGAAGTGGGAATGCGCCTCCAGTCCACCATTGGCGGGGCATTCAGGCGATATGAAGTGGGAATGCGCCTCCAGTCCACCATTGGCGGCGCATTCGACTGCTCGACAGTTACTTGGCAGTTTTAATTATTAATCATGGAAAATGGAGAGGCTATTGACACACCACAAATACCAGACGTTAGAGACACTTTTAGATCATCTTTTTCACCATTGTTTTAGTATTTTCATATCATTGGAAGCCTAAAAACAATCTTTGATTCCGTATTTCATCACGAATTGTTATTTCGATTTCGTTTAGTACTTGGAGACTATTTGGGATCTTGTTACTTACGTTTGGTATTACTCTATTATCACTTTTATTTCAATTGAATCATGACTTTTACATATTTGATTGTTATTGTTACAATTATGAGTAGCTAATTTCCTTGTACGTTTGCTTGGATTATGTGATCGTTTATGTGTTAGGTTTTGGGTGTGAAATTAGAATGATACTTAGAGGTTAATTGGGGATCCGTTTGGGTTAATATCTTAATTATCTTGTTAAAATTGTTTATACTCTTGTTTGGTAATCTAAAAACGGGTATTCGAAAGGAATCCGTAATTTTTACTAAAATAGGAACGAATTAATCGGCCGGTCTTTAGTTGATTATAAGTTTATGATATTCGAAAGGAATCATTAACAACGATTTAAACAAGTAGATATTAACACGAACGCTAGCTACTAAATTAAGAGAAATCGGTTTAGGAGTTAGTAAGCTATTCGAAAGGAAGCTTATAGATTAATTCTCATTTATCGGCTTGAAACTTTATGCCCAATTACTTGAGGTGCTAACGGTATTCGAAAGGAATCGTTACATGGTTAGGTAATTGGAGAAATCCGGTATTCGAAAGGAACTTAGGATTTTACATTAGAAGTTTATCGACATTTTCACACCTAAGAAATAATACATATTCGTAAACAGTCCAAGCAAGCGTCTTTTAATCCATATTTGAATTCTAAAGTATTTTTAACGTTATTATAAGCAAGTCTTCTTAAGACTAAAACCAACTTGTTACTTGTTACGTGTTTTCATAAAACTAAAATTATCAACTATAAATAGTCCCTGTGTTCGAACCCGATATTTACCGATACTATTTTACAACTGACAAGGGTACACTGCCCGTGTCGAAATCTAGTAAAGGTTAATTTTCGGAAAACTAGATTTTTCACATCAAGTTTTTGGCGCCGCTGCCGGGGACTTGATTTAGTTGAGATTTTAGCTTTTGTGTTTTATTTTGTGTTGGATATTTTTCACGGTATTGTTTGTTAGTGTTGTGTATTTCAGGATTTATAAGTGGGTGATGTTCACGAGGTCAAAAGGGAAACATGATGTTAAGGCGGTTTTATGGGTGTGAAACGTGTGGAGGGCCACACTACTCGGATGAATGTGATCAAATTCGAGGGAGATATCAAAACCGAGGTGGGAATTTCGGTTATGGATATCGACAATATGGAAGGTTGAGATATGAGGAAGAGGATGTCAGTTTTAAAGGCATAATGAAAGAATTAATTCATGCTCAAGAGGCGCATAATGAGATTATTTTTAACTCAATGAAGGTGTTAGACGATAGAATTGAGCAGTGGGAAAGAAGCAACGAAGCGGTTTTTCAAGAATTGGACTGGAGGTTTGAGGAAATGAATGAAATGTGGGAAAATCAACCAGCGGGTCAAGAACAGATTTCTACCCAACCAGACCCGAGACCTTCAAACAACCAAGATGGTCAATTTAACCAAGGTTCAAGGTATCAAATACCAAACAATCGGGTGGAGAATGTTAATGCAATTTCTACGCGATCGGGTCTTAAGTACGGGGGAGAGGAAGGAAGTGAGCAAATGGGTGAAACTGACCCAATTCGAATTAGTGAACCCGTAGATAGTGATTTGGATGAAGAGGAGGAGATTGAAATGGAGAAACGACCCGGGAAAGAACCGATGGTTCCAAGTGAAGAGAAAGGGGCAAAAACGGAAATCAAAAAAGCTTACAAGCCAAACGTCCCTTATCCTCAATGCTTGAAGAAGGAAAAAACGAAAGAACAGTCTGCAAAATTTCTTGAATTAGTTAATTCTATTCATGTTAACGTTCCCTTGGTTGATTTGATTGTAGGTATGCCAAATTATAAAAAGTTCATCAAGGATCCCGCGAAGGAGAAGGGGAAGGCAATGGAGGATCAAGCAGCTTCTCTAAACGCGGAATGCTCGTCAATCGTAAAGAACGAGAAGCTTCCACCTAAGTTAAACGATCCAGAATTTCTCGAAGAAGAATTGGAAGAAGAGGGAAACGAGAACGGTTTTGAACGGGAACTAAAGGAATTGCTTGGAACAGGTTTGGAAGTTACGGTTGATTCAAATAGCAATCCCAATGGAGATATCACCTTAGAGGAGTTTGAGAAAATGTTCAACATCGAAAAGGACCCGAGTGACACCAAGAAAAAGACTGAAGAAGAGCAAAACAGAGCAGAAAACGAAAATCTGGGATTGCTGAGCCACTTGCGGCGCAACTCCCATGTGTTGCGGCGCAAGTCAGCTTTAGTAGCCCTAGAAAATGTTTCAACTTTGTTAGTTGCGCCGCAACCCATTCAGATGCGGGGAAATGAGGCCCCAGACCCCGAAAATGACCGAAATGATGATTTAGAGGTCAAGAATCAAGTGGGGGTTGAACAAATGATTAAAATTGAAGATGCGACACCAAAATCAAACACAAGTACACCCATGGAAGAGAAAAGCTTGAATTTGGAAGTAGAGGAGCTTATTGGGTCGGAAATGGTGGCGGTTGACAACCCAATTAGTGTAGACATAACTTTCGAGGATTTTGAGGAGTATTTTGATTTGGGAATGAAACCGGGGGTCACCAAAGTAGAGAAAAAGGGTGAAGTCATGGGGGAGTCGACACTTGAGAAAGAAATCGTGAAAACGGGTGAAGTAAGCATGAAGCGGAAAATCGGTATAGAGCCAAAGTTGGGAGCTTGCAAAAACGAGGAATACTTTGACTTGGGGGTTTTAATGAATGAAGAATCAAATGAGCAAGGTTATGAACGAAGCAAGTATGGGGGAGTTGTTGCAGATTCTCGAAAGCGAAAAGATTGCTCGATAATGCGGAAAACGAGGAAGTGGCACGACGAATGGGTGAAAACCCGTAACAAGTTCGATGTTTCTAACGCTTACATTTTGTTTGATGTTTTTGCTTGTAGGTATATTGGAAGCGTGTTGAGAAGTTGGTTTTGGACGGAAATTGGGGGAAAACCTCGATTTCTAAGTTAGTTGGTTTGTGTGAACGGAGGAACGAGTCGAGCTATTGACTCAAGACAAAAACAAAGCGCTTACGGGAGGCACCCCGGGTTTTTATTTTCTTTCCTTTTCTTTTATTTTTATTTTTATTTCGTTTTTTTTTTTAGTTTTTAGCTTTTAATTTCTAGTTTGGAAACGCATTCGGGATAATGCGTTAGATAAGTATGGGGGGGACGTCGGGAAATTAGCTTATTTTATATTCCCTCCTATATATCCATTACGTGTTGTGTCGTTTTGTCCCATTTGAGTCTTAAAAAAAAAAAAAAAAAAAAAAAAAAAAAAAAAAAAAAAAAAAAAAAAAAAACGCTTAAATGTAGTTAGGGAAAATGATAGGGGCTTGTAGATTGAACTTTATTCCGGTACTTTAACGTGAAATTGCTTAGGAACATCTTTAGTTAGTAAAATACTTGTAAATAAGAGTTTAGGTTTTCTAATGTTAGTTCCTTAAGTTTCCCTGAAAAATAAAAAAGATAGATAATCGCTAGATACCATTAGTACCGAGCCCTTTTAGACCTTGCACCCTTTCGGGGGTAGTTGGGGAATCCTAGTATTACTTAAGCCCTTGGAGAATTAGAGGCGAAGAAAAAGGCCATAGGTCTTTCCCGTCAACAAATTTGAACTCATCCTCACTATAACGAAGACTCAAATCCCGTTATATTTGTTCACTTCAAAGAAAACATATAATAATAAATCTATAGTATTTGAAGTGAACGAAAGTGAGAGGCAAGCTAAAAGATGTAGACTAACCAAATAATTCTCAAAAGAAAGAAGTACTCAAATGAAGAAAATGCTTAGTGATATTTTAAGGGTTCCCCCGAAAGTAAGGCGTAAGGGGTCGGCTGTAATGGCTGATCGCTCTAACTTCGGTTGGAGAGTGAGGACTAAGGGGGGTGATTATCTTGACATATCTAAACTAGGGGAAGAATTAGGAATTAATATTAGTAAATTGCGGTTTTTGTTTACTTAAGTAATTTAGTAGCTTTAGATGTTTGTAGTCGGTTTTACGATCTAGCAATTTCACGCATATCTTTAATTCTAACACCGGAATTTAGTTAAATGTTTGAGCCTGTTTTTCCCTATCTTTTCTTAAGTTGTATGTTTTGTAAACTCGGTAGTAAGTTTGAGTCGGATTTGCTTAGGGACAAGCAAATGCTTAAGTATGGGGGGTTTGATATCGCTCATTTATATGACTATTTTATCGCGATATTCATTGTGTTTTATGTCCTAAACGTAATGGAAATGCCCTTTTATGCTTATGTTTTGTAAAGTTTTGTGTTAGGATTGAGTTAGGTGTTTTTGGAGCAAAAAGAACGAGTTTTGTGGAGTTTAACTTGAAAATGGGCAAAGTAGCAGGATAGGCGACGCATTCGATGGACAGCTCAAAGCATTCAGCTCGGAGCTGGGAATGCGCCTCCAGTCCACCATTGGCGGGGCATTCAGGCGATATGAAGTGGGAATGCGCCTCCAGTCCACCATTGGCGGGGCATTCAGGCGATATGAAGTGGGAATGCGCCTCCAGTCCACCATTGGCGGCGCATTCGACTGCTCGACAGTTACTTGGCAGTTTTAATTATTAATCATGGAAAATGGAGAGGCTATTGACACACCACAAATACCAGACGTTAGAGACACTTTTAGATCATCTTTTTCACCATTGTTTTAGTATTTTCATATCATTGGAAGCCTAAAAACAATCTTTGATTCCGTATTTCATCACGAATTGTTATTTCGATTTCGTTTAGTACTTGGAGACTATTTGGGATCTTGTTACTTACGTTTGGTATTACTCTATTATCACTTTTATTTCAATTGAATCATGACTTTTACATATTTGATTGTTATTGTTACAATTATGAGTAGCTAATTTCCTTGTACGTTTGCTTGGATTATGTGATCGTTTATGTGTTAGGTTTTGGGTGTGAAATTAGAATGATACTTAGAGGTTAATTGGGGATCCGTTTGGGTTAATATCTTAATTATCTTGTTAAAATTGTTTATACTCTTGTTTGGTAATCTAAAAACGGGTATTCGAAAGGAATCCGTAATTTTTACTAAAATAGGAACGAATTAATCGGCCGGTCTTTAGTTGATTATAAGTTTATGATATTCGAAAGGAATCATTAACAACGATTTAAACAAGTAGATATTAACACGAACGCTAGCTACTAAATTAAGAGAAATCGGTTTAGGAGTTAGTAAGCTATTCGAAAGGAAGCTTATAGATTAATTCTCATTTATCGGCTTGAAACTTTATGCCCAATTACTTGAGGTGCTAACGGTATTCGAAAGGAATCGTTACATGGTTAGGTAATTGGAGAAATCCGGTATTCGAAAGGAACTTAGGATTTTACATTAGAAGTTTATCGACATTTTCACACCTAAGAAATAATACATATTCGTAAACAGTCCAAGCAAGCGTCTTTTAATCCATATTTGAATTCTAAAGTATTTTTAACGTTATTATAAGCAAGTCTTCTTAAGACTAAAACCAACTTGTTACTTGTTACGTGTTTTCATAAAACTAAAATTATCAACTATAAATAGTCCCTGTGTTCGAACCCGATATTTACCGATACTATTTTACAACTGACAAGGGTACACTGCCCGTGTCGAAATCTAGTAAAGGTTAATTTTCGGAAAACTAGATTTTTCACATCAGTATCCCATTTCGTATGAAGTTGATAAGCTGGTTATTCAATAACCTAAGGAGAATTGAAGAAATGGGGACATTGATGGACAAAGTAGAACTGATCAAGAATGATTATCAACTACTGTTCAACAAGTCAGATGCTGAAATGGAGAAGCTGATGGGATGGAAAACTGAAAGAATAAAGTGGGCCAAAGAAGTATTGAAACCTACTCCATGGGATGTGCCATTGAAGCCCAAGAAAGCCTCCAAAAGAAGAAAGTAATTTTTTTTATTCACAAACTGTTTTTTTTTTATTTTTAAGTTTTTGTTTGTTTTTGATGTGTTCGATTGTAAAAGACTTTAATTCAAACAGATAGGGGGAGATTGTTGGGAAAATCAACGATTTAACCCAAATTAATAAATCTGTTTATTAAAGTCTTAGTTTTTGAGTCTGAGTAACTTTGAGTCGGAGTGACGAAAAGAAACTAAGGCATTGTGGAGCTGACTACTCAGCTCCATCATGAAACGTAATGCCTTATTTTAGGTATGTTTGTTAGACTAAATCTTCTATCTTTTTAGAAGATTTAGGATTCGTACTTTTCAAGCTCACTATTATTGTGTATAAATAATGATCTTGAGCGTTGTAATCGGTTGAACTTTTCTGATCAATATAACTGTGTGTTATTCTCATTACTTTGTTAATTTAATTCCGCTATAATAAACTAAGAAACTGAGTGTAATCGATTTGTAACAATTAACGTCTAAATACTTATTTGTAATTGATTAGCTAGTGTTTGAGATCTTATTGAGACCTAACAATTTTTAATGTATTAACGAAGAAATCGAGAACCTAATATTTTCACAGTTTAATATATGTTATAACAAATTATTGAACTTGAGAAATATAAATAATTTTATTAAGTTTATATAACTAATCTAAAACATTGTTATATATATTGTCATTTGATATATGTTTTGAGCGAGAAAGTGTTTGGAAAAATGGACTAAATTTTTATAGCGCGGAAGCGCTGCCCAAATTTTATCGGACTATATTTTGACACTTCAGTAACGAACGAATAAAATATCAAACATTATTGACCTTGTACATCAAATGTTTTAGACATATTTGGACTAAACGGAAACTAAACGTATAATAACTACATCGCAACGTATAAGTTTTTGACATTAAAACATTTGGACAGAAGTTAAGCATAAGAGTATAAACTATAAAATGTTAAAATAGATCTTTAACATAAAGTAAAGAGTTAATTACATAATTGGTCCCTGTGTTTGTTTCAATTTAACGGGTTCAGTCCCTGGGTCGAAAATCGTTCGGGTTCAGTCCCTGGGTCATATGTTTGGTTACACGTTTGGTCCCTTTGTCACTTAAAATGACGAAAATACCCTTAATAAATAAATATTAAATAAAAAACTAATTATCAATCCCAAATCACAACAACAACAACAACAACAACAAAAACCTGCAAATCAATCCCCACTTTCATTAAACCAAAACCAAAAATCAATCCCCAAAAATCCAAACCACCAAAAATCAATTGTTTTTACACAACACAACCCAAACCAAAAATCAATCCCCAATTTTATCAAATTCAATTGATTTTTTGTGAATAATCACCCATGTTTTCAACAAATAATCTATTGAATTAATAATTAGTTAAACGCAAACCAAAAATTGGGAAAAATAAACCCTAACTTGATTTCTAGGGCACGGCTAAAGCAATCAGTGGATTCAGTAAAATCGTCTTCTTTGTTAGCTTTGGAGCCTTTGTCCATCAACTCTTCTGCATACTGGAGTTTTTTTTCTTGGTCTCCGTTATCGGATGTTTCGACGACGTTATTGTTGTTGCAGGATGAAGCGCTGCCGCCGAGACCTGATGAGTCGATTGTAGCGTCGACGGATGCCGGAGCTTGATCGGCGATTGGGACCTCGTCCGCCATTGATGGATATGAAAAGCTTTGAAATTTGGAGTGGTGGGATAATGATTGAAATGCATACCCTTGGCGGAAAACCTGCAAATCAATTTTATCCTATTAATAGCTACCTAGTAAGAGTTTGAATTTGATAAAATTGGGGATTGATTTTTGGTTTGGGTTGTGTTGTGTAAAAATCAATTGATTTTTGGTTTTGGTTTTATAAAATTGGGGATTGATTTGCAGGTTTTTGTTGCTGTTGTTGTTGTGATTTGGGATTGATAATTAGTTATTTTTTAATATTTATTTATTAAGGGTATTTTCGTCATTTTAAGTGACAAAGGGACCAAACGTGTAACCAAACATATGACCCAGGGACTGAACCCGAACGATTTTCGACCCAGGGACTGAACCCGTTAAATTGAAACAAACACAGGGACCAATTATGTAATTAACTCTAAAGTAAATTAAAATACCTATCCGAGACTTGGTTTGTTTTTAGGATCTCCTTGATTCTGACGTGTCCCGACTCTCCCTCCTTACACGCTCATATCTTCGCAATCCGTGAGTTACATCCCCTATTATTTATTGTATTTAAATAACTCTTTTTGGGGGAAACATGAGAACTAAATGTTTTATGAACTTTTGAACATTTTATGCCCTGTTCGACACTCGTGAATTTATGGCTTGCCCCCGATCGGCACTTGTTCGAAACTATGATTGATTGTATAGGTCCAGCCCTTGATGAGAATATAACGCGTTCATAAGTGCCTACTATCTTTTCAAAAATTGCATAAATGCCCGGTTTCAGTTCGTACACACTGTTAGCTTTAAGTCGTTAGTAATTATGGGTATCGATACTTGGGAAAGAACCGTTCCTTACTTAGATGGAAGTCTAAGTACATATTACTAGATCAGACATACTCCTCCTAGATAGTGCGGGATAAGGGGCCGTCACGGTTGGTTAATCGGTTTACTGTGATCACTTATGTTATATTATGTCAAGAGGTTGATACAATAGTTCCAATCATTAGTTACTTTTATTTTACGCATATTGTTGCGCGTATATAAGTCTTAGATATACGAGTTCCGCAACCATTTTTACAAGTATTGTTCTACTTGTCCATGTACATTCTCTTAAGGTGTTGCTACACCTTGTTGCCGTGTGAACATTTTCATAAAGTATATATATTTTAAGCGCCGTTCCGCTTCATTTCTTTTGAGAAATATTTTATACTTATATGCTTTTCGGAAACCTTTTTAGCCGAGGACTAGAAAACTGTAACTCACTCACTACTTTATGTAGTTGACACTTTATCTCATGTTTCAGGAAATCAAGTGTGAGCATTGAAGTGCATAGCGTGGACGGGTCAGGCAAGTTGCGTGAGATACGAATCGGGAGAAGACCATGTTCATTGTCTAATTTTGGGGATTTTATCAAAATGTTTAATGATGTAATTGTTTGTTATGAATCGAAGTACACTTGGTTATTTTTCGAACTTGTAATCTTTTATTTCTAATTTGAAAGACTTGAAACCATTATGCTTTATAATGAGTCGTGTAATGATATCTTTGCTCTTCGCACCTCGTGTTTCGGCTTTAGCGGGGTGTGACAGAAACACCTAAAATCACCCCATAAATCGTCCTATAATCAAGAGTAACAAGAAGCTATCATCAAGACACCTTTTCCTCCGTGTTTGAAGCCGAAATCTCCACCAAGAAGCTCCAAATCTTCATCCATTCACTTTCCTTCGGTAGATTCATTTCCCTTACTGTTTTTATATAAAATAACTTATTGCATGGACGATCCATCACTCATTAACTTGTTTTTGAGAAGTTTTATGACAGTTTTTATACAAAAATGGATTTTTACATAAATCTATATATTTGTGGATAAAAATCTAAAATAAACTGAGTTTTGAACACTAATATAAATATTCTTCAATAATAATCAGTTGCATGTCGAAATCTAACATGAAAACGCTCAAAAATCGCAAAAATAGCAAAACCGCGAAACTGTCCGAGACCTCCCAGCCGGCGGCTGAAATTATTCAGCCAGCGGTTGAGGTCCAGCCGACGGCTGAATATTTTCAGCCGCTGGCTAAATCCTGATGTGCACAAAACTCGTATTTTTAACGTATTAAGGAAGAAATCGAGACACGCATATTTTTCACAGATTGTAATATGTTAAAACAGATTATTAAACTTGGGAAAAATGAATATTTTGGTTGAGTTTAATTAGTTAAATCTATCAAAGTTGTTATACCTTGTTGTTTATAAATTGTATTGAGCGAGAAAGTGTTGGAAAAATGGAGTAAATTTTTATAGCGCGGAAGCGCTGCCTAAATTTTATCGGACCTTATTTTGACACTTTAGTAACGAACGAACATAATATAAAAACATTATTGACCTTGGACATCAAGTGTTTTGGACATATTTGGACTAAACGTAAATTAAACGTAATATAACAATGTCGTAACGTATAAGTTTTTGGTGTTAAAACTTTTGGACAGAAGTTAAGCATAAGAGTATAAACTATAAAATGTTAAAATAGATCTTTAACATAAAGTAAATTAAAATACTTATCCGAGACTTGGTTTGTTTTTAGGATCTCCTTGATTCCGACGTGTCCCGACTCTCCTTCCTCATACGCTCATATCTTCGCAATCCGTGAGTTACATCCCCTATTATTTACCGTATTTAAATAACTCTTTTTGGGGGAAACATGAGAACTAAATGTTTTATGAACTTTTGAACGTTTTATGAACTTATATGCGTAGACTGCTTTTAATTGCCTCTGTTCGGCACTCGTTGAATTTATGGTTTGCCACCGCATCCGCACTTGTTCGAAACTATGATTGATTGTATGGCTCCAACCCTTGATGAGAATATAACACCTTCATAAGTGCCTACTATCATTTTAAATAAAAATTGCATTCGCGCCCAGTTATAGATCATTGCACACTATTAGCTTTAAGCCGTTAGAAATTATGGGTATCGATACTTAAGAAAGAACTGTTCCTTACTTAGGCGGCAGTCTAAGGACAGACTACTAGATCAGAAATACTCCTCGTAGATAGTGCGGGGTAAGGGGCCTCACGGTTGGTTAATCGGTTTAGTGTGAACACTTATAGTTATATTATGCTAAGAGGTTGATACAATGGTTCCAATCATTAGTTACTTTTATTTTACGCATATTGTTGCGCGTATATAGTTTGAGATATACGATTTCCGTAACCATTTTTACGAGTATTTTTCTATTTGTTCGTGTACATTTTTAAAAGTATATATATTTTAAGCGTCGTTCCGCTTTATTTCTTTTGGGAATTCCTTTATATGTATATACTTGTCGGAAACCTTTTTAGTCGAGGACTAGAAAACTGTAACTCACTCACTACTTTATGTAGTTGATACTTTATCTCATGTTTCAGGAAACCAAGTGTAAGCATTGAAGTGCATAACGTGGACGGGTCAGACAAGTTGCGTGAATCATGAATCGGGAGAAGACTTGTTTAATTATTTTGGGAATATTTTGGAATTTGTACTTATGAATTTAATTATGTTGAAACGTTAAATACTTGGTTATTTTCGGACATGTACTTTTATATTCTAATTTAAATGACTTGAAACCGTTATGCTTTACTATGACTCGTGTAATGATATCTTTGCTCTTCGCACCTCGTGTTTCCGCTTTAGCGGGGTGTGACAGACTTTGTATCAGAGTACAAGTTATAGTGAACATGGGTTTTCAAAAAATTTAAAATTTTCGAAACTAAACTATAACCAAGGCTTTTTCGGAAAAATCATTTCACGGGTTCAAACTTTAGTAGATTAATTCCGCAATTGCATGATTGTTTTTAACTATGCGTAACTTGATCAACTATGCCTAGTTCAAAATAAATTATGCAAGAACGGAAAGTAATTGCTATTGTCAACGGTTTCTGAGTCGAAAAATTCCCGGTCTTATCGATTCCCGATTCTCACGTAACTGACCCGTGCATGCATTTCATTTACACTTTCCTTTATGTTTCCCTTGTACTCACGTGACTCGTTATTCGCAGATTCGACATGACTCGCTCATCGCACTCTCGCTCACCGTCTCGCTCTCAGTCGCAGTCTCACTCGCTATCCAGGGTCGTCTACTCGCAGGAGGTCTCGGACGACCTCACAGCTTCAGGGGCCCAGCACCACGAGACCACCGACCCCACCGAGGAGAGCTCGATGGCCTTCTCAAGCAGCCATGGCACCTCCAGTCCGAGGGCCGGGCTACTAGCTGCACCCCCGGTGCCCGTCGCAGCACCGCCTCAGCAGCGTGGACCCCGAGTTAGGGTGACTGCTCGTAAACAGGTCGTTCTTCCCGGCCGTTTGCCAGATAGGATGGTTGGACAGACTCCCGACCCATCCAGACCCGCTCCTCCTCCGAATCCTTTCGGAGATCCGTACGCAGATTCGCGTACGCCGACTATGGATCGTTATCATTGGGAGCAACAGTTTCGGGACCACCAGATGCCGCGTCCCGACGGCGCCGGACCATCCAGGCCGATGATGATGCCGCCCATCCAAAGATCGCCCCTAGCAGCATTCCTAGCACTCCTTCGAGACCTGCAGGGACTCACGGAGGAGGCCCAACAACAGGGTCTCCTTCTGTGCGAAGTCTCGGATGCAGCGCACCGCCTGTCAGAGCAGTCCATACGAGTCATCTCGTCGGCTCAATCCACGGCAAGGACGGTGCATCATCTCGTCAGCGCGTGCCTAATTATGGGGACTCTGATTTTCGTCATCTTGGTGAAGATGTTCCTAGATAGGCGTCGTTAGTCTTTTCATTTATGTACTGTATCGTAAGCTTAAGTCGTATTTTTCCATATGTACACGACTTAAAGCTAGTTCGTATTTTTATATTACATTGTACTTGTCTTTTGAACCTTTCCGTACCATTATGAAATTGTAACCGAATATTTTGTCATTGAATGAATCTCTACTTTATTTTCCGTACTCGTCTATATTGTTGAATTATATTATTATTCCGTGATCGTTATCGTGCGTGTGCCATTTATCCTTCCATATTACTCTTGCGTTATCATTATTGTTGTTCATTATTTAAATTTTTATCGCATCCTATTCGTGCGTCCTAAACTGGATCTTCCTTTTCTGTTGTAGAATCATGGCTCCTAAACGTAGCAATGCTAGTTTGATAGTCGAGCAGGTCGCTGCTCAATTCAACTCGGCCATGCCCAACATGATCGCCCAGATCACTGCTGGGATAAACGCAAATATCAATAACAACCAGCAACAACAACAACAACAACAACAGCAGCAACAAGAACAGCAACAACAACAACAGGGAGGTAACCAGAACCAAAACCAAAACCCTCCCGTCTGCAACTATAAGGGCTTCATGGATTGTAAGCCAAAGGAGTTTCATGGCACCATTAGTGCTGTAGGACTAGTATCCTGGTTCGAAAGCATCGAATCGGTCCTGCACATCAACCACTGTGCTGAAGCTGACAAAGTGGAGTATGCCTCCTGCGTACTCCACGGAAGGGCCCTGTCCTGGTGGAACAATGTGGTTCGGACCCGAGGACGTGAAGCTGCTTATGCCCTTTCATGGGACGAATTTAAGAAACTCCTGGTTGATGAGTACTGCTCTAAGGGAGAGGTGAAGAAGCTCGAGGCAGAGCTTTGGGATCAGACGATGGTCGGAAACGACATCGAAGGTTACACTACCTGATTCCATGAGTTGGCCCGACAAGTTCCAAGGTTGGTGACTCCCGAGGAGAACAAGATTGACCGATACATTTCCGGTCTTGTTCCTGAAATCCGGGGAATGGTTATCTCCACAGAACCATTGACCCTCCAGAGCGCCATTGTCCTGGCGTACCGATTAACAAGCAACCTCCTCGCCACCCCTGCATCCTCAAAGAAAGAGGTAGGTGAGAAAAGGAAAAATGAACAGGCACCGAGAAGAAGCGACCGGAACAAGAAAGCCAAAACCACCCGCAACTATGCGGTGACTGCTGCACCCGCACCCACACCTCCAACCGGAACCAGAAGTTACACTAGGCCACACCCCAAGTGTAACAAGTGCCATTACCACCACATCGGGAACTGCCCGGTGTGTCACAAGTGCCAGAAGGTGGGGCACTTTTCCAAATACTGCACAGAGGGTACAAACACCTAGGGCCAGAAGTCGGTGTTCTTCGAGTGTGGAAGTGACAAACACTTCCGGAACGCCTGCCCCAAGCTCCGGAATGCCCAACCAAATCAAGGCGGGCGAGGCCGCGGTCGTGCATTTGTGGTCACAGCTGAGGAAGCCTGCCAAGACCCAAATGCAGTAACGGGTACGTTTTCTATAAATAACCATTATGCCTCTATACTGTTCGATTTAGGAGCTGAGAGAAGCTTCGTGTCCTTAGAATTTAGACCCCTTATTAATCTAGGATCTAAAGTTCTTAAGGATAGCTTCACTATCGAATATGCTAATGGTCAAGAGTTCGAAGCTAAGAATATAATCCTAGGATGTTCAATGTGTCTAGCTTACAAAACTTTCCCCATCGACTTGATCCCGATTGAGCTGAAAAGCTTTGACGTTATCGTCGAAATGGACTGGTTATCTCGTTTCCGAGCCGAGATCGTCTGTTTCGACAAACTCATTCGTATACCTCTCCCAGACAGTGAAACCCTCGTTGTACAGGGAGACAAACCTGGACAACAACTTCGTATCATCTCTATCGTTAAAATGCGCAAATACCTCAAAGAGGACTGCGATGCATTCCTAGCGCATGTCGTCGAACGTAAACCCAAAGAGAAACGAGTACAAGACATCCCCTTAGTCAAGGATCATCCAGAGGTCTTTCCAGAGGATTTACCCGGACTACCGCCGCATCGACAAGTGGAATTTCGAATAGACCTCGTTCCTGGCGCAGCACCAGTTGCCAAGACACCTTATCGTCTAGCACCACCCGAAATGCAAGAACCGTCGAAACAACTGCAGGAACTTCTAGATCATGGTCTGATTCGTCAAGCTCGTCCCCCTGGGGAGCCCCAATCCTCTTCGTGAAAAAGAAATACGGATCCTTCCGAATGTGCATCGATTACCGTGAACTGAACAAATTGACCGTCAAGAACCAATACCCACTCCCGAGAATCGATGATCTGTTCGACCAGTTGCAGGGTGCAACCTATTTTTCAAAAATCGATCTCCGTTCGGGTTATCATCAGGTTCGAGTCAGTGAACCGATATTCCAAAAACCGCTTTTCGAACTCGATACGGGCACTACGAATTTATCGTTATGCCTTTGGGTCTGACCAGCGCACCAGCGGTGTTCTTGGATCTGATGAACAGGGTGTGTAGACCGTATTTGGATAAATTTGTGATCGTATTCATAAGTGACATCCTCATCTACTCAAGGAATAAGGAGGACCACGCGAAACATTTGAAACTCATCCTAGAACTCCTTAGGGATCAGAAATTGTACGCCAAATTCTCGAAGTGCGGATTTTGGCTCCGAGAAGTACGCTTCCTTGGTCATGTGATCGACCAAGAGGGAATTTATGTTGATCCGGCAAAGATCGAAGCGATCTAGAAATGACAAGCCCCAAGCGCTCCTACGGAAATCCGACAATTCCTAGGGTTGGCAGGCTATTATCGAAGATTCATTGAAAATTTCTCGAAAATCGCTAAGCCTCTGACCGAACTTACTCAAAAATATAAGGATTTTCTTTGGGGTAAAGACCAGGACAAATCCTTCTAGAAACTCAAAAACAAACTATGCCACTCACCGATTCTGTCCCTACCGGAGGGTACAGATAATTTTGTAGTGTATTGCGATGCATCCCATCAAGGTCTTGGATGCGTCCTTATGCAAAAGGACAAGGTCATTGCATACGCTTCAAGGCAACTGAAGGTACACGAGCAGAATTACACAACACACGACTTAGAGCTGGGAGCCGTCGTGTTCGCTTTAAAAATCTGGAGACATTTGTACGGCACTAAGTGCACAGTTTTCACGGACCACAAAAGCCTCCAACACATCCTCGATCAGAAAATGCTCAACATGAGGCAACGGAGATGGATTGAACTTCTAAGCAACTACGATCACGAGATAAAATAGCACCCGGGTAAATCAAACGTAGTGGCAGATGCCCTGAGTCGGAAGGAAAGGGTAAGACCATCTCGAGTTAGAGCATTGGGAATACAGGTTCAGACAAGCCTTCAAACGCAAATCACCAGAGCCTAGCGAGAAGCGTTGAAACCCGAGAACCTTAAGGACGAGACCTTACACAACCATGAGAAGGAATTTGAGCTCAAACCAGACGGAATCCACTACTTCAAGAATCGAGCGTGGATCCCGAGATCCGAAAGCCTTCGTAAGCTCATTTTGGACGAGGGCCACCGTTCCCGATACTATATTCATCCGGGATCCGACAATTTGTACAAGGATCTACAGGAATACTACTGGTGGTCGGGCATGAAGAAGGATATCGCCTTGTACGTAGCTAAGTGTCCTACTTGCTCGAAGGTCAAGGCAGAATATCAGAAACCCTCAGGTCTGCTGCAACAGCCGGAGATTCCCATGTGGAAGTGGGAACAGATCTCCATGGATTTTATTACCAAGCTACCCCGTACGGCAAGGGGTAACGACATGATTTGGGTTATTATGGATCGATTGACGAAATCTGCACACTTTCTACTGGTACGAGAGAACTACTCGATGGAAAAGTTCGCTCAGGTATACATCAACGAGATCGTCTCTCGTCACGGAACGCCTCTCTCGATCATATCCGACAGGGATAGTCGATTTACATCCCGATTTTGGAATTCACTTCAGAAATCTCTCGGGACTCGACTAGACCTTAGCACCGAATACCACCCTCAGAACGATGGTCAGAGTGAAAGGACGATTCAAACGCTTGAGGATATGCTGAGAGCGTGTGTAGTTGACTTCGGAGGAAGTTGGGACGCTCACCTGCCCTTGGTCGAGTTCTTCTATAACAACAGCTACCACGCTAGCATCAAGTGCGCACCATTTGTCACACCCCGCTATAGCGGAAACACGGAATGTGAGAGCTGGAATATCATTACACGGTCATAAGAAAATATAAAGGATTCAAGTCATTTCGATTAAAAATAAATTGTTCAAGATTCAACAACCAAGCAGTTCATAAGTTTAAAATAAAGTACAAGTACAATGTTTCCAAAATAAATTCCCAAAATATAAGTCTTTCCCAATAAGCGCCTCACGCGACCATATCGACCCTCCTTTGCCATGCATTCCGAACACTTACATTAATTTCCTGAAACATAAGATAAAGTGTCAACTACATAAAGTAGTGAGTGAGTTACAGTTTAAAGTTTCGAGAGAAGTTTCCAAAAATAGAAAGTTGCAAAAAATAGTAAGTTGCCAAAAATAGTAAGTAGCCAAAAGATAGTAAGTTGCCAAGACATATATTGACGTCGTGAGTAAAAGAACGAGTCGACGTTTGAACACATATGTAAATAGCAAAAGTTTGTACGTACGCGAGTAAGGTAATTAAATAAACTCGTATAGTAAAGTTGTAGCGGAATCCAGGCGCTAAAAGTGTATGCGTATGTAATATGTGTTTAACTAAATAGTAACTCGTATCAATCACTTGGCATAATATAAGTAGTAAGTATACACTAAGCCGAGTGTATGGTCCTGATCTAGCCCAAAAGTGTTTAATTGAGTGAACATCTGTTGTGGTAGTAATATGTACTTGGGACGCTAACCCTTAGTAAGGAGTGACCGCTCCTAAGTATCGATACCCATATGACTAACGGCTAATGCTAATAGTGTATAACGTTTCCAATACCAAAACGGGCAATTGTACAAAGTTCCAAAAGTTGTGTTGAGTTCTTACGGGCTTATATATCCATCAAGGATTGGTCGCTAACAAGTATCCTAGTTTAGTTAACCCGCTAAGGCAATAACACAAATACGCATAATAGTTGCAAGTTCCAAGTTTGTACAAGTTCCACAGTTCCGAGGTTTAAAATGTTTCAAGGTTTGAACAAGTTTCCAATAGTTGCAAAGTTTCACGAGTTTGAAAGTATCAAGTTTCCAAAGTTTGAACAAGTTTCCAAAAGTTTCAAGTAGTTCACAAATAGTGTTATAAGTTACAAAGCATGATCTTATGTTTCCCCCAAATAATGTTTAAATGTACAAAAGTAAAACAAGTGGGGTTGTAACTCACAGTTTGCGAAGGTAAGAGATATGAACAAGCACAAAAGAGAGCGGAACGCGTCGGGAATCACAAACGACCTAGAACACCGGAAAGTTGTATAAGTTATATTAGTAGAATTTGAGTTATGTTAAGTTTCAATTTAACATTTTTAAGTCTCAATCTCTTATACTTAGATTCTGTCCCAAAAAGTTTATTACGGAAATTTTGTAAGGTTTATGTGATCGTGAACGTTTTATAGTCCGATATGTCCCATTATGTTCAAAAAGTGTCAAAGTTCCAAGTTAATGTGTATAAGTCTCGAAGTTATTATGTTACTGAATTTGATAGGTAATTTACGGTGAAAATTGGGCAGCGCTTCCGCGTTATAAAAATTATGTCCATTTTCAAAACACTTTCCCGCTTTAAAATACACAATACAACGTTTAAATCAATAATACACAAGTTTCAAGAACAATTTATGAGTCAAAACAGTAGTTCATCACGATATATATGTTCTGTGATTAATTATTTTGGCTTATAATCATGTTTACGATCTTTAAAACGACAAAAGTAGCGAACAGGGGCATTCTGGCGGCGGCTGGAGGAAAACAGCCGCCAGCTGACCTTTAGCCGTCGGCTGGAATCCTTCAGCCGCCGGCCAAAAGGCTTCGGCCAGTTTCAAAGTTGCTCTATTTTTTCGTTTTTAAGCTTGTTTAACGGGTAGATTCGACATGCAAACTGTTATAACTCAAACATATGTATTTTCAAAGTAAAAACACTATTTTCTTTTAGATTTACATGTTAAATATATAGATCTAACATAAAAACTCGTTTTTAAGCTAGAAAACGTTTTGCATGTTTATGAAAGTTTATTTTCAGTTTATAGGTTATACATGCAAGTGATTTTTAAGGATAAAAACAGTGAAAAGAAAGTGTTATACCGAAGGAAATAGCAAGGTGACAATTTGAGCAAGACTTAGCTCCAAAAACTCCTTGGAAACCCGATTTAAACCTTTTCTTTTAATACCCTTAACTCCTAGAACGATTTTGATGGATTAGATGGTTGATATAATGATGTTGATGGACTGAAAATGGTGTAAAGTTTCTGTTTTTGGTTATGTTCTTGAGAGAGTGAGAGAGCAAAGAGAGAGTGTTGTGTGTTTTGTGTGTGTGATTCAAACAAAATGAAAGTAAAAGTGTTTAAGGGTGTGTGTGACTGGCCTAGGGGGTCACAAAGGCCAGTAATTGTTGCCCAGTCTCGAGCCAAAATGGTTGGTCCAATCAAAACGCATGCAAAAGTGAGTCATCATCCAGCTGGACAGCAGGATTCAGCTGCCGGCTGAATATATTCAGCCGCCGGCTGGATTGCCAAGTCCAGCTTTTTGACGTTATTTTTTCAGTTTTCCGTTAATTAGTTAAGGACTAGAATCTTTTTAGTTTCCGTTATGAACTTAGTCAAGTTCTTGTATTGTTTATTTGGTGTTAGGATTTATATTTTGATTCCGACATTGGTTCCGACAATTAAAAGTACAATAGAATGAACCCGAACAATATGAACACGATAAAAAGTAACTAGAGGTTTGAACCGATTAAGTAACTGAGAATCACCTGAAATTTAGATGGTTGTCACATCATCCCCGGGTTGAAAGAAATTTCGTCCCGAAATTTGACTCGCCCAATCAGGTAGAAGTATCTTTGAACAAATGAGGATACTTTTGACGTATCTGGTCTTCACGTTCCCATGTGAATTCGTGACCACGTCGGGAGTTCCAACGAACTTTGACAATAGGAACACGGCTTTTCCTGAGTTGCTTGACCTCTCGGTCTACAACTTCAAGCGGTTCCTCGATGAAGTTGAGCTTGTTGTCGATCTTGACCTCGTCGAGCGGGATGACGATGGTCTCATCGGATAGGCACTTTTTCAAGTGTGAGACATGGAACACGTTATGAACATTGGAAAGAACTGGCGGGAGTTGGAGTCGATAAGCTACTGGACCAATACGCTCGATGACTTCAGACGATCCGGTGTACCTGGGGCTTAGCTTGCCGCGTTTCCCGAAGCGAACTACCCCTTTCCATGGCGATACTTTGAGAAGTACACGATCGCCGACCTGGAACTCGAGGGGTTTTCTTCGGTTATCGGCGTAGCTCTTTTGCCGAGTACGGGACGTCTTCAGTCGCTCCCTGATGGTGGTGATCTTGTCGATGGTTTCTTGAACAATGTCGAACCTTGTAAGCTGTCGATCACCAGCTTCTAGCCAACAAAGCGGCGATCGGCACTTGCGTCCATATAAGGCCTCGAACGGAGCACACTTAATGCTAGCGTGGTAGCTGTTGTTGTACGAAAACTCGACCAATGGAAGATGAGTATCCCAATTTCCTCCAAAGTCAACTACACATGCTCTAAGCATATCCTCAAGCGTTTGGATCGTCCTTTCGCTTTGACCATCGGTCTGAGGGTGGTAAGCTGTGCTAAGGTCTAGTCGTGTCCCGAGAGATTTCTGAAGCGCGTTCCAAAAGCGAGACGTAAACCGACTATCCCTGTCAGAAATGATGGAGAGAGGTGTACCGTGGCGAGAGATGATCTCGTTGATATAGATTTGTGAGAGCTTTTCTATCGAGTGGGTTTCTCGTATTGGTAAGAAGTGAGCAGACTTAGTCAAACGGTCCACAATTACCCAAATTGTGTCGTTACCCTTTGCCGTCCGGGGTAACTTGGTAATGAAATCCATGGAGATTTGCTCCCATTTCCACATAGGAATCTCCGGTTGTTGCAGAAATCCTGAAGGTTTCTGATATTCCGCCTTGACCTTGGAGCAAGTGAGACACTTGGCTACATACAAGGCGATATCTTTCTTCATGCCCGGCCACCAATAATACTCCTTAAGGTCCTTGTACAACTTGTCCGAACCGGGGTGGATGGAGTATCGGGAACGGTGGCCTTCATCCAGAATTAACTTGCGAAGATCCTCGGACTTCGGAATCCATGCTCGGCCCTTGAAGTAGTGAATCCCGTCGGATTTGAGTTCGAACTCCTGCTCATGATTGTGTAAGGTTTCTACCTTTAGGTTTTCGGGCTTCAACGCTTCTCGCTGAACCTCGGCGATTTGCGTTTGAAGGTTAGTCTGAATCTGGATACCTAATGCTCTAACTCGAGATGGTTTCACCCTTTCCTTCCGGCTAAGGGCGTCTTCTACTACGTTTGCTTTACCCGGGTGGTATTTGATCTCGCAATCGTAGTCACTCAGCAGTTCGATCCATCTCCTCTGTCTCATGTTGAGCATTTTCTGGTCTAGGATGTGTTAAAGACTCTTGTGATCCGTGAAAACCATGCACTTAGTCCCATACAAGTAATGTCTCCAGATCTTTAGTGCAAATACGACTGCTCCCAACTCTAAGTCGTGAGTGGTGTAGTTCTGCTCGTGAACCTTGAGTTGTCTTGAAGCGTAGGCGATGACTTTGTCCTTCTGCATGAGAACGCACCCAAGTCCCTGATGGGATGCATCGCAGAATACAACGAAGTTATCCGTACCCTCTGGTAAAGACAAAATCGGTGCGTGACAAACCTGGTGCTTGAGTTTCTGGAAGGATTCCTCTTGCTTTGTTCCCCAAACAAAATCCTTATCCTTCTGAGTGAGCTCGGTGAGTGGCTTTGCGATCTTCGAGAAAGTCTCGATGAACCTTCGATAGTAGCCGGCCAACCCTAGGAATTGACGAATTTCCGTAGGAGTCGTCGGGGCTTGCCATTTCTCGATCGCTTCTATCTTAGCCGGATCCACATGGATCCCATCTTGGTTGACCACGTGACCAAGGAAATGTACTTCTCGAAGCCATAATTCGCACTTAGATAATTTGGCGTATAGTTTCTGTTCTCGGAGGAGTTCTAAGATGAGTTTCAAGTGTTTCGCGTGATCCTCCTTGTTTCTCGAGTAGATAAGAATGTCATCAATGAACACGATCACGAACTTGTCCATGTAAGGTCTACACACCCGGTTCATTAAGTCCATGAACACCGTTGGTGCGTTGGTTAGACCGAATGGCATGACAAGGAATTCGTAATGACCGTAACGAGTACGAAAAGCGGTTTTTGGAACGTCGGTCTCGCTGACACGAACCTGATGATAACCCGAACGGAGGTCGATTTTCGAGAAGTAAGTTGCACCCTGCAACTGGTCGAAAAGGTCATCGATCCTCGGGAGTGGGTATCGGTTCTTGACGGTCAGCTTGTTTAGTTCGCGGTAGTCGATGCACATACGAAAGGATCCGTCTTTCTTTTTAACGAAGAGTATAGGGGCTCCCCAGGGTGACGAGCTAGGACGAATAAGACCATGATCCAAGAGTTCCTGAAGCTGTTTAGAAAACTCTTGCATCTCCGGTGGGGCTAGACGGTACGGTGTCCTAGCGACCGGTGCTGCACCAAGAATGAGGTCTATCCGGAATTCCACTTGTCGATGCGGAGGTAACCCGGGCAAATCTTCGGGAAAGACTTCAGGGTGATCCTTGACTACTGGGATATCATGAATACGGATCTCCTTGGGTTTACGTTCAACAACGTGGGCAAGGAATGCGTCACAGTCCTTCTCGAGGTACTTACGCATTTTGATGGACGACACGAGACGGAGTGAACGTCCGGGTTTGTCTCGTTGAACGATTAAGGTTTCGGTGTCGGAAAGAGGAATGCGGATGAGTTTGTCAAAACAGACGATCTCGGCTCGGAAACGAGAGAGCCAGTCCATTCCGACCATGACATCAAAGCTTTTCAGCTCGATAGGGATTAAATCGATAGGGAACGTTTTATCGGACATGCATATCGAACATCCTATGATTATATCCTTAGCTTCAAACTCCTGACCGTTAGCGTACTCTATGATTTCAGGAACAAGACCAGAGATGTAAAGGTCGATCTTGCTCTCTTCGGGAGTTACTAGCCTTGGGACCAGTCGAGCCAACTCATGGAATCGGGCAGTGTACCCTTCGATGTCGTTTCCGACCATCTCATGATCCCAGAGCTCGGCTTCGAGCTTTTTGATTTCCCCTTTGGGGCAGTACTCCTCAATCAGGAGGGTTTTTGAATTGTTCCCAGGTGAGAGCATTAGCGGTCTCACGTCCCCTATTGCGGACCACATTGTTCCACTATGTCAGTGCCTTACCGTGCAATACGCAGGAGGCGTACTGCACTTTCATGGCCTCAGCACATCCACCGATGTGCAGCACCGACTCGATGCTCTCAAACCAGGATACCAAGCCTACGGCACCAGTCGTGCCATGGAACTCCTTAGGCTTACAAGCCATGAAGCTTTTGTAGGTGCAGGCTGGTAGGTTTGGGGGTTGCTGTTGGTTCTGGTGGTTCTGTTGTTGTTGCTGTTGCTGTTGCTGCTGTTGATGTTGCTGCTGTTGCTGGTGGGCGTTGACGTTAGCATTGATTCCCGCAGTGATCTGGGCGATCATATTGGGCATCGCTGCTTGCAATTGTTCGGCCACTTGCTCAGCAATGATCGCGGCGTTGGTACGGGGTGCCATGATTCTACAACAGACAACAGATTCAGTTTAGAAACGCACGATTAGAGTACGATAAGAACATGATTCAATGAACAAGTTAACAATCACGCAAGAGTAAGGTAGTAGAACCGATAGCACACGCACGACAAGGTTTCAAGAGATTCACATGACAAGAATTCATACGTAAGAAAAGATTCAACACAGTACAAGATTCGCAAGACAAGGTAATAATAGATAATAATAAACGGAACTTCATTCATTAAAATAAAAGAGTTGAGTACAAGGTTCATAAAAGAGAAGTACAGTACGATACAATAAAGAAGCAATAGATAATGGCTCGAAGTTGTGTACATGTGAAAATTACAACTCGGCCTACAGTACAATAAAAGAAATGAACTAGTGGCGTTTCTCGAAGAACATCTTGGCAGCAATAACCGCCAACAAGGTCCCCATGACCAAGCAAACTCCTACTAAGCGTTGCATCGTACGAGCCGTGGCCTGAACCACAGAAAGGTGGCGCAACGCCTGTTCCGACAACCTCTGCGCGGCGTCGGAGACCTCGCAGAGGAGCTGCCCTTGGTGCTAGGCGTCCTCTGAAAGTCCCCTAACCTCGCGATGGAGGTGCAGGAAGGCGGCATGAGGGGGTAGCTGTGGGGTAGGCGGCATCCTCTGCCTGGCTGCCTAAGCGTCTCGGGCACGCTGCATCTCTTCTCGCTCGAGCTGCCGCTCCCACGAGTAATGGTCCAACATCGAGGTGCGCGGAGCCTCGGGAGGTGGGTGCCCGAATGGGAAATGGGGTGGCGCAGGCCTGGACGGGCCGTCCTGCCGCGCTGCCATCCTATCGGGTAGCCGTCCCTGAAGGATTACCTGTTTACGTGCCGTCGTAACGACACGAGGTCCACGGCGCTGTGGTGGCGCGGCAACGGGGGCCGGTGGAGGTGGTAAAACCGACCTCGGGCTATACCCGATGCTACTGGACACCGCCATGGAGGTATCCTCCGTAGGGTCCGTGGTCTGATGACGGATGCTTTCCGAGGCGGTATGGCCCTCGGAAGGCTCGTGAGAGGACGCGGCTCTCGGTTGGGATCGTGACTGAGAGCGTGAGGGAGATCGCGAACGTGACGATTAAGACATGACGGATCTGCGACGTAAAAAGTTTCGTAAGTACATGAACAAGAATATGCTAAAGGAAAATAAGTAAGGAATGCAGGTAAGGGTCGATCACGTGAGGTTGGGAATAGTAAGACCGGGAATTTTTCGACTCAAAACCGTTTATCTTTTGAAATTACGTTTCGTCCTTGCATAAGTCATTTTGAACTAGGCAGGGGTGATCAGTCCATGCGTAGTTAAAAATAATCATGCAATCGCAAAAATAAATTTTCTAAAGTTTTGAACCCATAATGATTTTCCGAAAAGCCTTGGTTATAGTTTGGTTTCAAAAACTTTTTAGAAATTTCTAAAACCGTTTTCACTACAACCTGTGCTCTGATACCAAGTCTGTCACACCCCGCTATAGCCGAAACACGGAATGTGAGAGCTGGAATATCATTACACGGTCATAAGCAAATATAAACGATTCAAGTCATTTCGATTAAAAATAAATTGTTCAAGATTCAACAACCAAGCAGTTCATAAGTTTAAAATAAAGTACAAGTACAATGTTTCCAAAATAAATTCCCAAAATATAAAAGTCTTTCCCAATAAGCGCCTCACGCGACCATATCGACCCTCCTTTGCCATGCATTCCGAACACTTACATTAATTTCATGAAACATAAGATAAAGTGTCAACTACATAAAGTAGTGAGTGAGTTACAATTTAAAGTTTCGAGAGAAGTTTCCAAAAATAGAAAGTTGCCAAAAATAGAAAGTTGCCAAAAATAGTAAGTTGCCAAAAAATAGTAAGTTTCCAAGACATATATTGACGTCGTGAGTAAAAGAACGAGTCGATGTTTGAACACATATGTAAATAGCAAAAGTTTGTACGTACGCGAGTAAGGTAATTAAATAAACTCGTATAATAAAGTTGTAGCGGAATCCAGGCGCTAAAAGTGTATGCGTATGTAATATGTGTTTAACTAAATAGTAACTCGTATCAATCACTTGGCATAATATAAGTAGTAAGTATACACTAAGCCGATTGTATGGTCCTGATCTAGCCCAAAAGTGTTTAATTGAGTGAACATCTGTTGTGGTAGTAATATGTACTTGGGACGCTAACATTTAGTAAGGAGTGACCGCTCCTAAGTATCGATACCCATATGACTAACGGCTAATGCTAATAGTTTATAACGTTTCCAATACCAAAACGGGCAATTGTACAAAGTTCCAAAAGTTGTGTTGAGTTCTTACGAGCTTATATATCCATCAAGGATTGGTCGCTAACAAGTATCCTAGTTTAGTTAACCCGCTAAGGCAATAACACAAATACGCATAATAGTTGCAAGTTCCAAGTTTGTACAAGTTCCACAGTTCCGAGGTTTAAAATGTTTCAAGGTTTGAACAAGTTTCCAATAGTTGCAAAGTTTCACGAGTTTGAAAGTATCAAGTTTCCAAAGTTTGAACAAGTTTCCAAAAGTTTCAAGTAGTTCACAAATAGTGTTATAAGTTACAAAGCATGATCTTATGTTTCCCCCAAATAATGTTTAAATGTACAAAAGTAAAACAAGTGGGGTTGTAACTCACAGTTTGCGAAGGTAAGAGATATGAACAAGCACAAAAGAGAGCGGAACGCGTCGGGAATCACAAACGACCTAGAACACCGGAAAGTTGTATAAGTTATATTAGTATAATTTGAGTTATGTTAAGTTTCAATTTAACATTTTTAAGTCTCAATCTCTTATACTTAGATTCTGTCCCAAAAAGTTTATTACGGAAATTTTGTAAGGTTTATGTGATCGTGAACGTTTTATAGTCCGATATGTCCCATTATGTTCAAAAAGTGTCAAAGTTCCAAGTTAATGTGTATAAGTCTCGAAGTTATTATGTTACTGAATTTGATAGGTAATTTACGGTGAAAATTGGGCAGCGCTTCCGCGTTATAAAAATTATGTCCATTTTCAAAACATTTTCCCGCTTTAAAATGCACAATACAACGTTTAAATCAATAATACACAAGTTTCAAGTGCAAAAGCCCTTTTTAAACAATTTATGAGTCAAAACAGTAGTTCATCACGATATATATGTTCTGTGATTAATTATTTTGGCTTATAATCATGTTTACGACCTTTAAAACGACAAAAGTAGCGAACAGGGGCATTCTGGCGGCGGCTGGAGGAAAACAGCCGCCGGCTGACCTTTAGCCGTCGGCTGGAATCCTTCAGCCGCCGGCCAAAAGGCTTCGGCCAGTTTCAAAGTTGCTCTATTTTTTCGTTTTTAAGCTTGTTTAACGGGTAGATTCGACATGCAAACTGTTATAACTCAAACATATGTATTTTCAAAGTAAAAACACTATTTTCTTTTAGATTTACATGTTAAATATATAGATCTAACATAAAAACTCGTTTTTAAGCAAGAATACGTTTTGCATGTTTATGAAAGTTTATTTTCAGTTTATAGATTATACATGCAAGTGATTTTTAAGGATAAAAACAGTGAAAAGAAAGTGTTATACCGAAGGAAATAGCAAGGTGACAATTTGAGCAAGACTTAGCTCCAAAAACTCCTTGGAAACCCGATTTAAACCTTTTCCTTTAATACCCTTAACTCCTAGAACGATTTTGAAGGATTAGATGGTTGATATAATGATGTTTATGGACTGAAAATGGTGTAAAGTTTCTGTTTTTGGTTATGTTCTTGAGAGAGTGAGAGAGCAAAGAGAGAGTGTTGTGTGTTTTGTGTGTGTGATTCAAACAAAATGAAAGTAAAAGTGTTTAAGGGTGTGTGTGACTGGCCCAGGGGGTCACAAAGGCCAGTAATTGTTGCCCAGTCCCGAGCCAAAATGGTTGGTCCAATCAAAACGCATGCAAAAGTGAGTCATCATCCAGCTGGACAGCAGGATTCAGCCGCCGGCTGGATTGCCAAGTCCAGCTTTTTGACGTTTTTTTTTCAGTTTTCCGTTAATTAGTTAAGGACTAGAATCTTTTTAGTTTCCGTTATGAACTTAGTCAAGTTCTTGTATTGTTTATTTGGTGTTAGGATTTATATTTTGATTCCGACATTGGTTCCGACAATTAAAAGTACAATAGAATGAACCCGAACAATATGAACACGATAAAAAGTAACTAGAGGTTTGAACCGATTAAGTTACTGAGAATCACCTGAAATTTAGACGGTTGTCACACCATTCGAGGCCCTATATGGACGTAAGTGTCGGTCACCGCTTTGTTGGTTGGAAGTCGGCGATCGACAACTCACGAGGCTCGATATCGTCCAGGAAACCATTGACAAAATCACTACCATTCGGGAAAGGCTGAAGACATCTCGTACCCGGCAGAAGAGCTATGCCGACAACCGGAGGAAACCCCTCGAGTTCCAAGTTAGCGATAGAGTACTCCTCAAAATATCGCCATGGAAATGGGTGATTCTCTTCGGGAAACGCGGGAAGCTAAGCCCAAGGTACACCGGCCCATTCGAGGTGATAGAGCGAATCGGCCCGGTGGCGTATCGACTCCACCTTCCGCAGGCTCTTTCCAACATCCACACCGTTTTTCATGTCTCGCACTTGAAAAAGTGCCTATCTGACGAGACCATCGTCATTCCGCTCGACGAAGTCCATATCGATAATAAGCTCAAATTTATTGAAGAACCGCTTGAGGTTGTAGACCGAGAGGTCAAACAACTCAGGCAGAGCCGTGTTCCTATCGTCAAAGTTCGGTGGAATTCCCGACGAGGTCATGAATTCACGTGGGGGCGTGAAGACCAAATCCGCCAGAAGTATCCACATTTGTTCAAAGACTCTCCCTCCCGATGAGGCGAATCAATTTCGGGACGAAATTCTTTTCAACCCGGGGAGAATGTGACAACCGTCTAAAATCCAGGTGATTTTCGTATTTTATATCTTCGAGATATCTGTGTTATTCCTAACCGTATTTTACCGTAAACGTGTTTGTGTCGGAATCGAAGTCGGAATCAATAAATAAATCCTAATACCAAGAAACCACATTATGACCTTGTCTAAGTTCATAACAAGAACGAACGTAAAACTCTAAACTAATGCTTAACGATAACAGAAACTTAAAACGAGCCTTAGCTGGAACAGCCATTCAGCCAACGGCTGAATGATCCAGCCAACGGCTGAGGCCCAGCCGGCGGCTTAAAACCGTTGTTCCAGCCAACCACTTTCGGTGAGTCATAAATGCATGTCCATTCATTGGACCAAACTTCCTCAAACGGGATTGGACCCCCATTATGGCAGGGATACCAGTCCCAATGCCACTAACCCCTCTTTCACTTGTTTTCTTTCATTTGTTCAAACCAAAACACACACATACACTCATTTCTCTCTAGCTCTCTCTCTAAATACTCACAAACACCCACTAAAATCAAGTGACTTTTCACCAAGAAAACAACAAGAAAACACCTAAAATCACCCCATAAATCGTCCTATAATCAAGAGTAACAAGAAGCTAT
The DNA here is from genome assembly GCA_910822075.1 of Senecio squalidus. Taxonomy (NCBI): domain Eukaryota; kingdom Viridiplantae; phylum Streptophyta; class Magnoliopsida; order Asterales; family Asteraceae; genus Senecio; species Senecio squalidus. The sequence continues at coordinate 44,956,563 of CAJVGC010000582.1, read as the reverse complement.
CATCAAGACACCTTTTCCTCCGTATTTGAAGCCGAAATCTCCACCAAGAAGCTCCAAATCTTCATCCATTCACTTTCCTCGGTAGATTCATTTCCCTTACTGTTTTTATATAAAAATAACTTATTGCATGGACGATCCATCTCTCAAACACTTGTTTTTGAGAAGTTTTATGACGGTAATCTAACATGAAAACGCTCAAATATTCTTCATTAATAATCAGTTGCATGTCGAAATCTAACATGAAAACGCTCAAAAATAGCAAAAAAAAGAAAATCGCGAAACTGTCTGAGACCTCCCAGTCGACGGCTGAATATATTCAGTCGCTGGCTAAATCCTGTTGTGCACAAAACTCGTATCTTTAACGTATTAACGAAGAAATCGAGACAAGCATATTTTTCACATATCGTAATATGTTAAAACAGATTATTAAACTTGGGAAATATGAATATTTTGGTTGAGTTTAATTAGTTAAATCTATCAAAATTGTTATACCTTGTTGTTTATAAATTGTATTGAGCGGAAAAGTGTTGGAAAAATGGACTAAATTTTTAGAGCGCGGAAGCGCTGCCCAAATTTTATCAAACCTTATTTTGACACTTCAGTAACGAACGAACATAATATCAAAACATTATTGACCTTGGACATCAAGTGTTTTGGACATATTTGGACTAAACGTAATATAACAATGTCGTAACGTATAACTTTTTGGTATTAAAACTTTTGGACGGAAGTTAAGCATAAGAGTATAAACTATAAAATGTTAAAATAGATCTTTAACATAAAGTATATTAAAATACTTATCCGAGACTTGGTTTGTTTTTAGGATCTCCTTGATTCCGACGTGTCCCGACTTTCCTTCCTCATACGCTCATATCTTCGCAATCCGTGAGTTACATCCCCTATTATTTACCGTATTTAAATAACTCTTTTTGGGGGAAATATGAGAAATAAATGTTTTATGAACTTTTGAACGTTTTATGAACTTATATGCGTAAACTGCTTTTAATTCCCTCTGTTCGACCCTCGTTGAATTTATGGTTTGCCACCGCATCGGCACTTGTCCGAAACTATGATTGATTGTATAGCTCCATGTAACGCCGTGATTTCCAAAAATACGCCATTTTTAAAAACTTTTTATTTATCAGAGATATTTGCGAAAAGCGTGAATTATAAGTTATTTAAACTTACTCAACTGCGGTTCTTAACAGAAACCACGAGTTACTTCACAAAACACTTTTACACATTATAATAAAATTTATATATTATTTTACAACTCTTTCACATATATTATACAACTCAAAAAGGGCGCGATACAAGTTCCACAAAAGAAGGGAAAACTACCCCAAAGCACCCTCTCACAAGTCACCTGCAGCTAAGCCACCTACGAACAAAAGACACATTTTGAAAAAGAGGTATCAGCAAAGCTGGCGAGTAATCAGGGTAGTAAGTATTATAAAACAGGTTTATAATAACTAAACACGCCTCAAGTTCCCAAACCTTGTCCGCCCGTAAAGTTCACAATAACACATAATTATGATTAAATGCATGTAACACTTTTGATTAAACTCTATAATCAACTCTATGCATTAATCCTCAAGTCTCTGTACGTCTCAGTCTCTAGTCTCAACCTCAAGTTCCTTAGATATAAACACACAATCCAAGGGATCCCCATTATTAGCTACTCGTACATACGACAATAATATAATAAACTAGGTCGCGACTCCTATTTATTATAATAACTCGTATGCTACTTTCGCAGATCCGACTCACAACCGCCAGTCAACGATTGTTTTTCCGTTTAGGAAGTAATAGAAGCGACTCGTGACACCGCGTCTCAGTCGGGCACTATCCACTTCTATTCAGTCCAACGTGACATAAGTCCGTTTAAACCATACGGTAGACAGGAATCGCTCGCTGTCAAATATGTTACTCCAGTACGAGACACATGTCCCAATACCACGGTGTATCCAAGAGTCTAGAATGAGTAGCTTCTACCCATTCCTACCCAGGCACAGCATGTTAGGGTCACCATTATAGGTCTCTATTGCAATAAACTCACATGTAATATAATCACAAAAGTATACCAAGCAAGCATAAAATATTATTGCAATAAACGCACATGCAAATAAACTCAACGTTTAGTAAAGTAAAATACAATACTAAACACACATATTGTAATTAACTCGAGACAACCCATTGTGTAACTCTTTCTCTTGTAACTCTTCTTATAAAATAATTATAAGATCCCTTTATAAAATATTTATAAAATCTCGTTTCTCTTTTCTCTTAGACTTGTTGTAAAACTCGATTTTACAATTCTCAACTACTCTTTATAAAAACCCATTTTATCTCTTGCTCGAGTTTTTAAGAAAAACTGATAACTCACCTCAATCCCGGTTTAACTCCAAGCTTTAAGTCCGAAATTCGAATTCAAACACAAACCTCGACTACGAAAGGGGTACCGATTCGACCCGAAATGAACCACCACGAAAATAACTTTCGCTTATACCGAAATGATCTTGACACTCTCAAGAGCGCTATGGTGCTTTTCGTTTTAAAAACGGCTCAAAAACGAGTATTGAATCACCGCCGAAAGTAATGAACCGACTTATGCTTTATATTTTTCTTTCTATGGTTTCTCAAGCTTACAAACACACATATATATCTATCTCACAATAAAAATTTTCTTTTTGTTTTCACCTTACACGTGCATATACACTTACACAAATTTGATTCCATATACATATACACCTTACACGTACATATTCCACTTACTTCAATCTTAAGTAATGGAATTAATTTCCAATTTATAAATATAACCCCATGCTTTGTCATAACTACATTTTTAACCCAAATTGACTACTTCATAACAAAACAAGTCCTTTTGACTTAAAACTTATTACAAATCTAGTCCTTTAAAAATTTTCATGTCGTTACAATTATCCCCCTATTAAGATGATTTCGTCCCGGAATCAAGATTGGAAAAGATGAGGATAACGAGTCTTCATATCTTCCTCAGTTTCCCAAGTCGTCTCTGCTCCAAAACGATTTTTCCATAACACTTTGATTAATTTGATTCTCTTTCTTAGTTGTTTTACTTCCCGATCTAGAATTTTAATTGGTTCCTCAAACAACATCTTATCTTTTTCTAATTTCAATTCCTCTAATGGAATAGCACTTGTCTCTTCAGATAAACACTTCCGAAGATAACATACATGAAAAACATTATGAATATCTGCTAGTTCCACTAGCAGCTCTAGCTTATAGGCTTGATCTCCAACTTTCTCTAGAACCTTAAACGGACCAATAAATCGAGGGCCTAACTTTCCCCGTTTTCCAAATCGAATAATGCCTTTCCAAGGCGAAACTTTTAACATAACCCTTTCGCCAACCTCAAACACTTTCGGTCGGTGTTTCTTGTCGGAATACTTTTTCTGCCTCTCTCTAACGAGTCGTAGTCTTTCCCGAGCAATCGCCACCTTCTCGGAAGTCAAATGCACTATCTCTGGTCCAGAAAATTGCTTCTCTCCCGGTTCCAACCAACAAGTGGGAGTACGACACTTCTTCCCATATAGCATTTCAAACGGTGCCATATCAATACTCGAATGATACGAATTATTATAAGCAAACTCTACCAATGGCAAATGCGTATCCCAACTTCCTCCATACTCTATCACACACGCTCTCAACATATCTTCTAAAGTTTGAATGGTTCTTTCACTTTGTCCATCACTCTGCGAATGATAAGAAGTACTCAAATGAACTCTCGTACCCAACTCCTCTTGCAATCGCTTCAAAAATGTGATGCAAATCTACTATCTCGGTCTGAAACAATAGATAATGGTATACCATGCCGAGTCACAACCTCTCTAATGTACAGGTTAGCCAACTTTTCCAATTTCTCGTTTTCTTTCGTGGCTAGAAAATGAGCACTCTTAGTTAACCGATCCACTATAACCCAAATCATATCATTACCCCTTATTGTCTTGGGTAATTTAGTCACGAAATCCATAGTAATATGATCCCATTTCCACACTGGAATCTCGAGTTGTTGCAACTCACCATAGGGTTTCTGATGTTCTGCCTTAACTTGAGCACATGTTACACACTTAGACACAAATTCTGCTATTTCCAATTTCATTTTAGGCCACCAATATCTAATTTTCAAATCACGATACATCTTCGTGTTCCCCGGATGAATAGAATACTTTGACCTATGGGTTTCTTGTAAAAGTAATTCACGAACACCACCATTCTTAGGAACCCAAATTCTATCACGAAACACTTTGAAACCATCACCATTTTCCTTAAACTTAGATTGATAACTTAATATTTCTTCCTCTTTTAACTTATCTTCTTTCACTCCCTCTTGTTGAGCATTGCGAAGTTTTTCTAGGAAATCGGGCACAATTATCAAACTAGCTGCCTGGATTCTATATGACGATCTCGGCTCCTTTCTACTCAATGCATCAGCCACAACATTGGCTTTTCCCGGGTGATAACTTATCGTACAATTATAATCACTTAACAATTCCATCCACCTTCTCTGACGCATGTTTAATACTTTCTGATTCTGAATATGTTGTAAACTTTTATGATCTGTATAAAGAGTACACTTAGTACCATACAAATAATGACGCCAGATCTTTAACACTAAAATCATTGCCGCTAATTCTAAATCATGAACTGGATAATTTTTCTCTGCATCCTTTAATTGCCTTGAAGCATAAGCAATTACTTTTCCTCTCTGCATTAACACGCAACCTAACCCCGAATAAGAAGCATCACTATAAACCTCGAAATCTTCATCTCCCTCGGGCAGGGAAAGAATCGGAGCCTTACATAAACAATCTTTTAATTTCTGAAAAGCTAACTCCTGCGTCTCAGTCCAAACAAACGGCTCATTTTTCTTGGTCAACTTAGTCAAAACTGAAGCTATCTTAGAAAAATCCTTCACAAACCGTCGATAATAACCTGCTAAACCCAAAAAACTACGAATTTCAGTTGACGTTTTTGGTGTTTCCCAATTCTTAACAGCCTCTACTTTTGCAGGGTCAACTTGAATACCACATTCTCCAATCACATGCCCTAAAAACTGAATCTCCTTGAGCCAGAATTCACACTTAGAAAAATTTGCATAAAGTTTCTCTACACGAAGAGTTTCTAAGACCTCACTTAAATGCTTACGATGATCCTCCATATTCTTAGAATATATCAACACGTCATCAATAAAAACAATAACCGACTTATCAAGAAAAGGCTTACATACTCTATTCATAAGGTCCATAAACACGGCGGGAGCATTAGTCATTCCAAACGGCATCACTATAAATTCATAATGACCATAACGAGTACTAAACGCCGTCTTAGGAATATCCTGATCTCTAACTCTAACTTGATGCTAACCTGACCTCAAATCAATCTTGGAGAAACAATGTGCCCCCTGCAACTGATCTAATAAATCATCAATTCTTGGAAGAGGATATCTATTCTTAACTGTTCTATTATTCAACTCCCTATAATCAATACACATCCTCATTGTTCCGTCTTTTTTTTTTAACAAATAAAACCGGAGCACCCCAAGGCGAAGTACTCGGTCGAATAAATTCTTTACTCAACAAATCCTCTAACTGTGACATCATTTCCTTAGTTTCTGAAGGTGCTAAACGATATGGAGCTTTAGCTATAGGCGTTGCACCTGGAACTAAATCCATCTGAAATTCTATATCTCGAATTGGTGGCAAACCTGGTAGATCTTCGGGGAAAACATCTACATAACCTCGAACTACATCTATATCTTTTAACTCTATTGCCTCTTTTGGAGTTGTCATAGCATAAGCTCAAAATGCCACACATCCCTTCTCTAAACACTTACGCGCTTTCATTTGCGAAATAATTAACATATCAGTTGTATTCTTTTCTCCATGAGCAAACACATACCCTCCAGTCCTAACGGGAATTCTTACTAATTTCCTTGAACATAAAATATCGGAATTATTAGCAGACATCCAATCCATCCCAATAACTACATCAAATCCCTTAATGTCGATAGGAATTAACGATACAGGAAACTCTACTTCATCAATCTTTATTACACAATCAGAAAATACCTCACGTACTTTAACTGATTTTCCTACAGCCACATCTACCTCTAAAGAATGATTTAACAAATTACTAGGTGTAGCAAACTTATTACTAAAGGCCAATGAAACAAACGACCTATTAGCACCAGAATCAAACAATACACTCGCAGGTAAGGAATTAACAAGAAAGGTTCCAAAAATCACCTCATCGTTCTGACGTGCCTCTTCAGCATTCATATTGAAAGCCCTAGCAGCAGGCTTCAAATTCTCACCCCTATTTCCCGGTCGAACATTTTCCCTCCTAGGCTTTGTACACTTGGTAGCAATATGACCCGGTTCCTGACAGTTAAAACAAACTACATCCTTCACCTGACATTCACTTGCATAATGACCCAATCTTCCACACCTCACACATTTTACGGTCGCTTTACTGCACTGACCCCGATGTGCAGTCTGACAAGCTTTACAGAAATCAGAATCTCCACTTTTATTTCCCTTATATCCACGGTTTACCTTTTTACGAGAAGACCCAACAGTAACTTCGAATTTCCTCTTCTCCCCTTTCTGCACAAATCTATCTCTCAGATTAAGGTCGTCTTCAACCCTCCTTGCCTCTTCCATGGCAGCCTCGAGTGTAGAGTTATTTCTAACAGTAGCACGATACGGATATGGTAACCCTTCCACATAACGAGTCACTAAAGATTCTTCCGTTGGACACATGTGCCTAGCAAATTGTAGTTTCTCAACAAACGTGGTATTATATTTGGCGATAGACATACTACCCTTCATCAGATTAGTGAAGTCTCTCTCGAAGCGTTGAATTGCCCCACTGCTACAAAACCTAGTGTTAATTTTCTCTACAAATTTGGCCTAATTCAGCTGACTACGAACTTCGTCCGACAAACTCTGATTAACAGAATCCCACCAGTCTAACGCTTCACCATCTAACATACGAACAGCGTAACTCACTTTCTGGTTCTCGGAAAAGTTTCCAGAATCAAAAGTCTACTCCATCTTTCGGACCCACCTCATACATACTAATGGATCCTATCCTCCTTTGAAGCTAGGTGGTTTACAACTCATAAAGGACTTAAAACTATCACCCTTCTTCTCTACATGAACTATCTCTGTTCTCGTATGTGGGACTCTACTCTCTCCCTCGGACTCGTCTCCCACTCGATTAAAATGACTATGACCCCCGAGGATTCCAGCTATTCTCATAGCATTACGCATCTCATTCATCTGCTCATTTCTCTCCCGTAGATGGTCCTCCAAACGAGCAATCTTTACAGCACTAGCGGTGCTGTCCACGGTATGAATACTCCCTTCCTGATGCAAACTCGGATTGACTCTATGAACAGGATTAGTCGTTCTATTACCCAATGTAGGTTCCTCGTGCACCCTTTGTCCACGTTGGACGTTCTCACTCTGAGTCATTCGTCTCCTTAAATCAGTCATCTCGCTGACCAATTGCCAAAATGGGTTGCCCGATTAATTACAAGAACACAAGAGTAACTAATAAATAAATAATCAAATAACACTCTTCACATACCCATCCCCATCCTAAGCCAGGGTCTCTTATGCGAACCGCGTCTTTTTGCGAGACTAAGTACTGGTCATAGTACTCAGTTCACTCGCAACGCGGCTCTGATACCAACTTGTAACGCCGTGATTTCCAAAAATACGCCATTTTTAAAAACTTTTTATTTATCATAGATATTTGCGAAAAGCGTGAATTATAAGTTATTTAAACTTACTCAACTGCGGTTTTTAACAGAAACCACGAGTTACTTCACAAAACACTTTTACACATTATAATAAAATTTATATATTATTTTACAACTCTTTCACATATATTATACAACTCAAAAAGGGCGCGATACAAGTTCCACAAAAAAGGGAAAACTACCCCAAAGCACCCTCTCACAAGTCACCTGCAGCTAAGCCACCTACGAGCAAAAGACACATTTTGAAAAAGAGGTATCAGCAAAGCTGGCGAGTAATCAGGGTAATAAGTATTATAAAACAGGTTTATAATAACTAAACACGCCTCAAGTTCCCAAACCTTGTCCGCCCGAAAAGTTCACAATAACACATAATTATGATTAAATGCATGTAACACTTTTGATTAAACTCTATAATCAACTCTATGCATTAATCCTCAAGTCTCTGTACGTCTCAGTCTCTAGTCTCAACCTCAAGTTCCTTAGATATAAACACACAATCCAAGGGATCCCCATTATTAGCTACTCGTGCATACGACAATAATATAATAAACTAGGTCGCGACTCCTATTTATTATAATAACTCGTATGCTACTTTCGCAGATCCGACTCACAACCGCCAGTCAACGATTGTTTTGCCGTTTAGGAAGTAATAGAAGCGACTCATGACACCGCGTCTCAGTTGGGCACTATCCACTTCTATTCAGTCCAACGTGACATAAGTCCGTTTAAATCCTACGGTAGACAGGAATCGCTCGCTGTCAAATATGTCACTCCAGTACGAGACACATGTCCCAATACCACGGTGTATCCAAGAGTCTAGAATTGGAATACGTCACTGTTTGGCTAGCCACTCTCTTACCTAGTTTCAACTCTACTAGGTCACAATCACTGATAAAATGAGTAGCTTCTACCCATTCCTACCCAGGCACAGCATGTTCGGGTCACCACTATTGGTCTCTATTGCAATAAACTCACATGCAATATAATCACAAAAGTATACCAAGAAAGCATAAAATATTATTGCAATAAACACACATGCAAATAAACTCAACGTTTAGTAAAGTAAAATACAATACTAAACACACATATTGTAATTAACTCGAGACAACCCATTGTGTAACTCTTTCTCTTGTAACTCTTCTTATAAAATAATTATAAGATCCCTTTATAAAATATTTATAAAATCTCGTTTCTCTTTTCTCTTATACTTGTTGTAAAACTCGATTTTACAATTCTCAACTACTCTTTATAAAAACCCATTTTATCTCTTGCTTGAGTTTTTAAGAAAAACTGATAACTCATCTAAATCCCGGTTTAACTCCAAGCTTTAAGTCCGAAATTCGAATTCAAACACAAACCTCGACTACGAAAGGGGTACCGATTCGACCCGAAATGAACCAGCACGAAAATAACTTTCGCTTATACCGAAATGATCCTGACACTTTCAAGAGCGCTATGGTGCTTTTCGTTTTAAAAACGGCTCAAAAACGAGTATTGAATCACCGCCGAAAGTAATGAACCGACTTATGCTTTATATTTTTCTTTCTCTGGTTTCTCAAGCTTACAAACACACATATATATCTAATCTCACAATAAAAATTTTCTTTTTGTTTTCACCTTACACGTGCATATACACTTACACAAATTTGATTCCATATACATATACACCTTACACGTACATATTTCACTTACTTCAATCTTAAGTAATGGAATTAATTTCCAATTTATAAATATAACCCCATGCTTTGTCATAACTACATTTTTAACCCAAATTGACTACTTCATAACAAAACAAGTCCTTTTGACTTAAAACTTATTACAAATCTAGTCCTTTAAAAATTTTCATGTCGTTACACTCCAACCCTTGATGAGAATATAACGCCTCATAAATGCCTACCATCATTTTAAATAAAAATTGCATTCGCGCCCCGTTTTAGATCATGGCACACTATTAGCTTTAAGTCGTTAGTAATTATGGGTATCGATACTTAGGAAAGAACCGTCCCTTACTTAGGCGGCAGTCTAAGTACATATTACTAGATCAGAAATACTCCTCGTAGATAGCGCGGGGTAAGGGGGCTCACGGTGGTTAATCGGTTTAGTGTGAACACTTATAGTTATATTATGCCAAGAGGTTGATACAATGGTTCCAATCATTAGTTACTTTTATTTTACGCATATTGTTGCGCTTATATAGTTTGAGATTGTTAGGTCTCAATAAGATCTCAAACACTAGCTAATCAATTATAAATAAGTATTTAGATGTTAATTGTTACGAATCGATTTATTGCTCAGTTTCTTAGTTTATTATAGCGGAAATATAATAACAAAGCAACTAAAATAACACACAGTTATATTGATTCAAAAGGTACAACGAATTCCTAAGCTCAAGCTCACTATTTATACACAATAATAGCGAGCTTGATAAGAACGAATCCTAGTATATCTTCCACAAGGATAGAAGATTTAATCTAACAAACATACCTAAAATAAAGCAATACGTTTCATTATGAAGCTGAGTAGTCAGCTCCATAATGCCTTAGTCGCTTTTAGTCACTCAGACTCAAAGTCACTCAGACTCACCAACTAAGACTTTAATAAACAGATTTATTAACTTGGGTTAAATCGTTGATTTTCCCAACAATATCCCCCTATCTGTTTGGATTAAAGTCTTTTACAATTCATGCATCAAAAATAAACACAAACTTAAATTGTTTACATAAAACTGTGTGTGAACAAAAAGACACATAAGACACATCACTTTCTCTTCTTGAAGGATCTTTTCTGCTTCAATGGCACCTTCCATGGAGTAGGCTTCTTCACTTCCTTTGCCCATTGCAGTCTCTCTGTCTTCCATCCAAGTAGTTTCTCCATTTCATCATCTGATATGTGGAACAAAAGTTGATATTCTTTCTTGATCAACTCAACTTTGTCCATCAATGTTCCCATATCTTCAATTCTTCTAAGGTTATTGAATAACCAGCTGATTAGCTTCATACGGAAGGGGGTGCATTGATCAGATTCATATTCACTGAGTAGAGCAATGCAGTGATAGATTGAGGACATGTTCAATCTGTCCTTAGCCTGAAAACATTCTTCTCCCCCACAATCAACATAACAAAGGCCCTCATGGTTATCATTCTTCACATAAGTTCTGTCTTGAAAGATCACACCTTTGGGAACAGGATGAAGACTGCTTGTTTCTAGCCCAAGAGATTTAGCCCCATCTCTCACTCTATTGACAGTGCAAAACGCTCTATAGTCCTCATATGAGCAACATTTACATTTGAAACAACTTCTCTTTTACTTCTAGTCTGTGTGCAATGTTTGTTATTCTTGAGCTCAGACTGGCGATTTCTTTCCATTCTTCTAAACCCAAAGTGTGCATTCTGTGAACCCCAACTCTGAAGGATCCCTCTTTGTGATAACATGTGAGCATGAGGTCAGATCCACCAGTATCAGCACAATCCAAGTTTTGGATTTTATTCATGTTTCTCCTCATTGCAAATTTTGACTCAATATAGTCCAGTCTGGGTTCCTCTCTTAACACCTGTTTGGCCATTAGTCTGTCAGCTTCGATCCTCTGTTGTTCTTCATCAATGGCCAACTCTTCTTCTTCTTTCATCTCAGCTTCAAGTGTTGCAGCTTCTTTTATGGACTGGTCTTGTGGATTGTCCGCAAATTTCTCCATGTATAGCCCTTTGACATACTTCTTGTATTCTTCAACTGTCATCCCAGAATTATGAGCATACCTTTGAAGCTTAGCTAGTTTCTCAGCTTCAGCTTGTCTTTTCTTTATTTCAGTTTCTAGCTCAGTCTGAACAGTTGGCTCTTCCATTTCAATTTCCTCCTCAGCCTGATCAGCATCGGTCTCAGCTCCAATTTTGCCTTTACCCTCCTTGTCTTCTTTCTCAGATTCACTGCTTAGTATGTCACTGTAATCAGTCTCATAGAAGACTTCAGACTGACCAGTTTTCAGATTAAATCTGGTTGTCTTGTAGTATCTTTTCTCCCCTTCATCCCTCTTTCTTTTCAACTCTTGTTTGGGAAGGTCAGACTCATCAGTTGGTGTAACTGTTTTCTCCCCCTGAGTCTGAGCATCCCCTTGTGATACCTCAGCAACCTGTTTCCCCTTTCTCATCATGCTGATCTCAGAAGTTAGCTTCAACACCATTCCCTTCAATTCCTCCATCTCCTCAGTGTTTTAACATTTCATAGCGTGTAACTCAGTCTGCATTGCACTCAGTTTGACATCAAACTGAGTTGACATGTCCTTAATTGCCTGTAACAGCACAGGGACAGTCATAGCAACCTCAGACTGAGGGAGAGTAGTAACAGTAGGTATTGAAACAGTTGGTACAGCTTCACTCCCTCCATGTTGTTTAGGAGAATGATCCTTAGCCATAGAAGAGGAAGTTTGTACCTCACTCAGTTTGGGAAGTGAGGCATTGACGACTTGTGCATAGGAGTGTGAGAATTTTGGTGGTACCTTATTGTGAACTAGCACAGAGCTAGTGAAAATAGCCTTAGAAATTGGCATTGAAACTGAGGGGGGGTGGTCCCATACTAGGTATAGGGATATTCAGGAGTGGAATATCGTCTTCAATGCTTACCACATGTGTCAGTGTGGCAGCAGCAGCGTGTGACTCCAAGTTGACTACTCTAGTGGGGCTTTGGGTAGTCATGGTAGTCAGATCCACCTCTTGCTCTAGCAGAGGGAGGATGGTCTGATCTACAGCACTGGAGGGGAGTATACAACTCTCAGCCTCATGGAAAAGTGAATCCATTAGTGCTTGATTTATAGTGGGGCTTGATGTGAGTGCTTTTTCAAATGAACTGGGTGAGTTCATTAGATTGGTCGCTTGAGTAGATAAGACATCAAGTGGAGGAGTGGACTGCACCTCAGACTGAGAGGGGATACCCTCAGACTGAGGGATAGAAAGATTGATATTCATACCTGAGTCAGCCTCAGCGCGCCCTGCCCCACCCATTTCCACCTCAGCATCTGCAGCAGGATTGTTTGCCTCCATTTGCCCGTCAATTCCTTCAGTTTGATCATCTGAGTCTGAATGGTCAGACTCAGTGAGTTCATGATCTATAAATGGATTTTCAATCCACTGAAGCATAACTGGGGTTAACCCTGGCTCATCCTCAGTAATATTGATGTAAGTGAAAAATTTTGGAGTCAGCCTGGGAAGAGGGCACACATAAAAAGTTTGTTAAAGCTGCTCATAAGCTTCTTTTCCCAGAGCCTCCTCAAAACTGAGTGAAAGGACACGAATGAATGGAACATCATTCGGTCGTTTTGTTTTCAAGGCAAGGGATGGAATCTCATCAAAATAGAGTTGTGAATAAGAGATTCTTCTACCCGTTACCATGGAATGAAAAAGATGGGTTTCAAATTCATTCATCTGATTCAAACTGCCAGATTTACCCCCCAGACACCGTGTGATACTGGAAAATAGGAATTTCCATTTGCCTGTAAAAAAATTGTATTCAATTACGCCTTAGATTTCAGGCTGACCAATTAGAGGGAAGGCCTCAGCTCGAGCTTGCTGTTTGGTCAGTTTGGCCTGGAATCCCCCTTCACCTGCTTCAAGAATCGTGGGAAGCAATAAGGCTGCGCGATTAGTCTCCTCAGTGATGGTGATCGTTTGTCTCCCATCATTATACGTGCCAGTGAGGGCAGTCTTTTCATCATTGGCGGTGCAGGTATACCACCATTCACACAACACCGGTGGATACATCACAGTTTCACAAAAATAAGCACCATAGAGTGGATGCGCCTTCATGTATTGACACAGTTGCACAAATCCCCTGTTTTGGCGATTGGCGGGAATATCGGTAGTGGCCACCCTATTGTTGTCTTTGATTTGAACTCGACTGTGAAAATTAGCGCCAGGAATCATGCGAGGAGTAACGTGAAGGATCATGTTCATATCCGCCATTGATGAGCTTTCAAGAAAAATATTAGAGAAAGCTAAGAGAAAATAAGAATTAGGTTACAATTTGAAATTAAGTTGAATTTAAACTAAGGGAGCGAAATTTAAGTAACTAAGTTAGGAAACTTTCCATTTAATCTATGTATTTTAACTCTATTGACAAATATGACCCTTGAGATTAAAAAAATTTAGAACTGACCCTTTTTCAAAAAATTAAGAAAGAAAAAATAATAAAAAAAAACTTCACAGACTAAAGAAGAAAAATAAATAAAAATTCAAAGCTATATACGAAAATTACATTCAGTCTGAGCACAGGGTCAGACTGAAGAATCTTGATCTGACTAACAAGTCAGACTGACAAATCACAAGCTGACTAAAAAGTCAGCCTGAAATTTATTATTTCGACAGATTAAGGATTTAACATGCCCAGTTCTCCTAACAGATAGAAAAACCTGTCCTCACTCAGAGGTTTCGTGAAAATGTCTGCCAATTGATCATGAGTAGCTACAAACTCCATTCTGACTTTGCCTTTCTCCACACAGTCTCGAATGAAATGATGTCTTATTTCAATGTGTTTTGTCCTGGAGTGGAAGACTGGATTCTCAGTAATTTGAATTGCACTTTTGTTGTCACACATGATTGGAGTATTTTGAATCTTGATTTCAAGATCAACCAATTGATGTTGCATCCATAGTAATTGTGCACAACAGCTCCCTGCAGCCACGTACTCAGCTTCAGCTGTGGAAGTTGCCAATTAGTTTTGCTTTTTACTTGACCAACTGACTAATTTTCCTCCCAGAAGCTGACATCCACCTGATGTACTTTTCATGTCCAATCTACACCCTGCGTAATCTGCATCTGTGTAGCCAATTAATTCAAAACCAGAATCTTTAGGGTACCATAGACCAAGATTAGGTGTACCCTTAAGATATCTGAAAATTCTTTTGACAGCTTTAAGATGGGATTCATTTGGGTCAGCTTGATAACGTGCACATAGACATGTAGAGAACATGATATCAGGTCTACTAGCAGTTAAATAAAGTAAAGAGCCAATCATACCTCTATAAGTAGCTTGACAAACTGACTTGCCAGATGAGTCTTTATGCAACTTATCAGAAGTACTCATTGGTGTTTTCATTTCAGAACATGTTTCAAAACCAAATTTCTTTACTAAATCATGAACATATTTACTTTGATTTATGAAAATTCCATCTTTCTTTTGTTCTACTTGTAGACCAAGGAAAAACGTGAGTTCTCCCATCATACTGTTCCTATATTCACTACACATGAGATTTGAAAACCAAGTACACAACTTTTCATTTGTGGATCCAAATATAATGTCATCAACATATATTTGTACCAGAATCACATGTCCATTTTCCTTTTTGATAAAAAATGTTTTATCAATTGATCCTCTTTTAAAATGGTTTTTGTGAAGAAAGACAGATAGAGTATCATACCAAGCTCTGGGAGCTTGTTTGAGACCATATAATGCTTTGTTTAATTTAAAAACATGATCAGGAAAGTTAGGATCAACAAAACCTGGAGGCTGCTTGACATAGACTTCCTCCTGTAGATCACCATTCAAAAATGCACTCTTCACATCCATTTGATACACCAAGAAATCTTTAAAAGCTGCATATGCTAAGAATAGTCGAATTGCTTCAATTCTGGCCACTGGAGAAAATGTTTCATCATAATCAATGCCTTCTTCTTGCTTGTATCCTTGAGCCACCAATCGAGCTTTATTCCTGATCACCACTCCATCTTTGTCATATTTATTTCGAAAGATCCATTTAAGTCCAATGATAGTCTTAAACAGGGGACGTGGGACCTTTGTCCAAACATTTTTCCTTATGAATTCTCCAAGCTCCTCTTGCATACCATCAACCCACTCTTCATCTAATAAAGCTTCTTCAACCTTCTTTGGTTCCATCAGACTCAAGAAATTTGTATAGAAACAAAAATTAGTTGTGGCAGTCTTTCGTCTGGTTTTGACTCCTTTAGTTAATGAACCAATAACCGATGATATGGGATGTCCCTTGACAGTCTTGATGTTTCCTATCTCATTGTGGGAAACTGCATCTGCTTGAGACTGAGTATCATCAGTCTGAGTGGCATCAGGCTGAGTAGTTTGAAGCTGAGTTTGGTCAGACTGAAGGGTGTCAGTCTGAGTTTCATCAGTTTCAGTGGACTCAGTATTTTCAATATCAGGGACACTTTGGAAATGTGATTCATCAGGTTCACTTTCAGATTCTTGATTGTGATGAACTTGTGCACCATTATGACCTTAAGCCTGAGAGTCAGCTTCAAATGTGGTTACTAGTAATTCATCATACAGCTGATTGATAGTGGCTATGTCAGTCTGTGATGATGATTCATCTTTGTCAGACTGAGTAGTGTCATCAAATGTAACATTAATGCTTTCTTCCACAACCTTTCTTCGTTCATTGTAGACTCTGAGTGCTTTTGCGATGCTTGAGTATCCAACGAACAATCCTTCATCAGCTTTAAGAGACATCTTACACAACAAGTCCCTCTGATTCAGAATATAACATTTACTTCCAAAGATATGGAAATAATGAATGGAAGGAACTTTGTTATGATACAATTCATATGCTGTTTTTCCATGCCTCTTCACTATGATGGACCTATTCTGTGTGAAGCAGGCAGTGTTCACAGCTTCAGCCCAGAATTTTATCTTCATGTTCCCATAACACAGCATTGTTCTGGCAGCTTCAATTAATGTTCTATTTCTTCTCTCTACAACGCCGTTTTGTTGAGGAGTCCGAACTGAGGCAAAGTTTTGGACTATTCCTAATTGATCACAAAAGTCTATCAAGACTGAGTTTTTGAACTCAGTTCCATGGTCACTTCTCATTTTTCTAACAAGAGTATTTTTCTGTCGCTGTTCTCTTTTGATCAGACTGATGATTTCCTCGGCTGCATCACTTTTAGCCCTTAAGAATATAACCCAAGTGAATCTAGTAAATTCATCAACAATTACAAGGGTGTATTTCTTTCCTCCTTGACTCTCAATCCCAATTGGTCCAGACAAATCCATATGTAGCATGAATAAAGATTCATCAATGGAGTGCAACATTTTGGATGGGAATTGAGTCTTAGTTTGCTTTCCAAGCACACAAGCTAAGCAAACTTTGTCTTTGGTATAGGTCAGTTCAGGAAGACCTCTAACCAATTTACTCTTTGACAAGGCATTTATGTTTTTAAAGTTTAAATGTGATAACCTTCGATGCCATAGCCAATTAAGTTCTTCTTTAGTTTCTGTGAACAGACACGTCTCAGCCTCATCATTGGCTGTACTCAGATCCAGACAAAAGACATCTCGTTATCTTTTGGCAAGTAGTAATGGTTTTCCCTTGGAACTGTAGATTATTCCAGCTTCCTTTTTGAAACTGATTTCATGATCTTCATTTGACTTACACTTAGTAAGTTATGTTGTAAGCCTTCTACATATGCAACTCTCTTGAATGTAACAGCTCCAGCATGAATCTTTCCATATCCTCGTGTCATTGAGACCCCGTTGTCACCATATCTCACTTGAGGCCCATCTTCTTCTTTATAGTCTTGTAGAAAATACTTCATTCCTGTCATGTGCCTTGAAGCTCCACTATCTAGATACCATTTTGTAGAGTCCTGCACATGAAATAGAAAATATTAGTTCCTTTTGGGTACCCACTTTAGAGTGGATCCATGAACTGAAGCAGATTTAGGTTTAGATTCAGTCTTGCAGTCAGTTTTGGAGCTAGTGTAGTTTCATTTATTTAGTTCCTTCATGCAGTTAACAGAATAATGGCCTATGACACCACAATATTTACATGGAGTGTCTTTGAGACTGGCTTGAGATGAAACTGACTTAGTTTTGGTAGGTTTGACTGACTTTGTCTTTGATTGAGATGTTTGTCTTTGCTTTGGAGGTGAAACTGACTTTGTTGAAACTGACCTAGACTTTGGTGAAACTGACTTATGTATGGATGGAGCTTACCAATGTTTTGGTGAGACTGATTTTTGAAAAACGTTTTTATGTGGTCTAGACTGGGTCAGTTGCTTACAAAACACAGCTTCATGTCCTTTTTCACCACAATTGTAGCAAATTCTCTTAGGAGGACTCTTGGGCCTGATGTGATTAGGTGATTTATTCCTGACTAGAGTTTTTACGATGTTAGTCAGTTCCAACAATTGATTTCCTAATTTATCAATAGTTTTTGTTTCATGACTTTTGTTAGAAATTTTGGAACTGACTTGGCTCTGAATCTTAGGGTTACTCACAACCTTTGGCAAGACATTATTTAAATGCAAATAATCTTTTTCAGCATGCACATTTGTATCAGTTTCAGATAAATTAACACATTCAGACTGAGAAGAAGATGAAGAATCACTTTTATTAAAAACTTGGGAAATTACAGGTTTGACAAAAGCATTTGACATCATTGTTTTTTCTCCTTTCATATAAGTGAAAGTATTTGGAAGAATTTCAGGTTTGAAAATGATTTTTTCTTTTTCAGCTTCTTCCTCTTCTTCAGTCATATGCTTCTTCAGACTGAAGTCCTCACCCAACACAGCTTGAACTTGTTTGGGTACATGTCTGCTTAAGCAATCTTCATTTTTTAAGGATGATATGCACCATGATTTACAAATTCTTTTATAATGCTTAGTTTCTTCTCTAAATTTATAGTTTTCTTTTGCAAGATCACTATAAGCTTCAATCTGAGCATTTAAAAGAACTTTATAACTTTCTAGTTCACTTATTTTATCATCTTTAATTTTCAAAACATTTTCAAAATCTTTAATCTTTTGTTTAAGTTCAGATTGTTCTTCTAAAGTGGTGGTTAAATCAATAAAGATATACTCAAACATTTGAAGTTTTTATTCATTAGTATAAGTATTGAAGTTATGTACCTTGTAAAGCTTTGATTTGTTCCAGCCTGAGTTACAGCTCAATCTCTCAGCTTCCTTCAGATCCTTATCGAACTGAGATGCAGATTTCTCAGCTTCATTCACTTCCTCCTCTGTGAACGCCATCAAGCACTTATCCACCACTTCCTCCTCATTAGACGATAGTTTCTCATCTAACCATTCTTCAGCAAAGAATGCCTTTTGCTCAGTTTGAGGCTTTTGAGTGCTTGAACTATTGCCTTTCTTGTATTTAAGATGCTTTTTTCGGTATCTTTGCGCCCTCTCAGCAACCTCATCCATGTGTTCAGTCTGAGCATTCTTTACTTTACAGTCAGCAGCCATGTGACCATATTCATTGCATTTAAAGCATTTAACCTTCTTTAGATCGAAAGGTTTCTTCCTTTGTAGCATGTCTTCTGTTCAAGCTTCATAGTTAACAGGGCAAGCTGACTTTTCAGCTTTTTGACCTCAGTTTCATCATCTGATTCTGAGTCTGAGTGTGACTCAGAATCAGATGAGTCAGCTTTAGAATAAATTTCTTTATTCCTTTTGCTGGTAGCAACTAATGCAGCTTCTGGATCTCTTGTAGTCCTTCTTGTGTTTATCTTTTTCCTCTCTTGAGATTCTTTAAAATTCAGCAATAATCCAAAGAGGCCAGGCAGCTTGTAGGTGGACAATTTTTCACTAACCACAAGAGAAGTGATAACAGATTCAAATTTGTTGGGTAAGCTGTCAACAAACTTTTTGCAAATTTCATCATCTTCCTTCATCATTCCCAGGGCTGATAGGTCATTCAACAGTACTTGAAACCTTGTATGCACATCAGCTAAGGTTTCTTTATCTTTCACGTAGAAGTTTTCATAATTTCTAATCAGACTGTTCAACCTTTGTTCCCTTACTATTGGAACTCCTTCGTACGATACAATTAAAGTATCCCATATTTCTTTAGCAGATCTGCATCCAGCAATCTTTGAGAATATTTGCTCAGACACATCATTTCCTAGAATGCTTCTTGCTCTTGGATCTAGATTAAAGAGTAGCTTATCAAGATCTGTCCACTGTGATTTAGGAGTTTGAACCCACCTTGCACGTTGAACAACTTTGTCTCCTTCCTTGACCTCATCAATATGCTTTTCTGGAATAATTGGTCCTTCCGTTACAGTCCTCATCAATTCTTCACGAATTCCGGACAAATGTCACTCAGCTTTAAGTTTCCAGTGAGCAAAATTGTGACCACTGAAAATAGGAATACCTTTTCCAGCCATAGCGGGTGTATTGGATGAAGATGATGACATTGTATTTGAGATTTTATGTATTGAGCGTTTAAGATTAGTAAATTTATTAAAATTTAATTCTTATTTGCTCTGATACCAGTTGCTAGGTCTCAATAAGATCTCAAACACTAGCTAATCAATTACAAATAAGTATTTAGATGTTAATTGTTATGAATCAATTTATTGCTCAGTTTCTTAGTTTATTATAGCGGAAATATAATAACAAAGCAACTAAAATAACACACAGTTATATTGATTCAAAAGGTACAACGAATTCCTAAGCTCAAGCTCACTATTTATACACAATAATAGCGAGCTTGATAAGAACGAATCCTAGTAAATCTTCCACAAGGATAGAAGATTTAATCTAACAAACATACCTAAAATAAAGCAATACGTTTCATTATGAAGCTGAGTAGTCAGCTCCATAATGCCTTAGTCGCTTTTAGTCACTCAGACTCAGAGTCACTCAGACTCAAAGTCACTCAGACTCAAAGTCACTCAGACTCACCAACTAAGACTTTAATAAACAGATTTATTAACTTGGGTTAAATCGTTGATTTTCCCAACAGAGATATACGAGTTCCGCAACCATTTTTACGAGTATTATTCTACTTGTACGTGTACATTTTTAAAAGTACATATATTTTAAGCGTCGTTCCGCTTTATTTCTTTTGGGAATTCCTTTATATGTATATACTTGTCGGAAACCTTTTTAGTCGAGGACTAGAAAACAGTAAGTCACTCACTACTTTATGTAGTTGACACTTTATCTCATGTTTCAGGAAACCAAGTGTAAGCATTGAAGTGTATAGCGTGGACGGGTCAGGCAAGTTGCATGAATCATGAATCGGGAGAAGACTTGTTTAATTATTTTGGGAATATTTTGGAATTTGTACTTACGAATTTTACTTATGTTGAAACGTTAAATACTTGGTTATTTTCGGACATGTACTTTTATTTTCTAATTTAAATGACTTGAAACCGTTATGCTTTATTATGACTCATGTGATGATATCTTTGCTCGTCGCACCTCGTGTTTCCGCTTTAGCGGGGTGTGACAACCCTTTATCATAACTTTTGAAATTATTTGTAATATATGTAATATTGTTTTAGAATGTCACAATGTTATCATACATTGTTAATTCTTGACTTAATTACATAAATCGTCCATATAGTTTATTTTAAATTATGAATTTTGCCCTTAAGTTTAAAATGTTGCATAAATCGTCCATTTTTTAGAACTAATTACGCTTTTCGTCCCTAATTTCTAACGGACATCCATTTTATGGACGAAATGTGAAATTAGTTAGCGATATTTTTAACGGAAGTTATTAACGGACATCCATTTTAGGGACGAAAAGGGTAATTAGTTTCTAAAAGTTGACGAATTATGCAACGTTTTAAACTTAGGGACGAAATCCGTAATTTTAGGTAACCATAGGGACGATTTATGTAATTTACTCTTAATTCTTTAAGTTTACATTATTTGCTTACAGTATCTTAATACCTTCGATATAGTTCTCCACGTTATCGCGGGTCTATAAGCTAGTAAAACTTGTAACAAAGAAAGATAAGATAATCAATAAAAGAAACAGAGCAAGCTACAAATCTTTGTAAGTGGCTCAATGGAGTATGGATGATGAATAGGAGGATATGCGTAACATGGCCAGAAAAGAAGTATGGTCAACATACGAGGCGAGAGTAAAAAGGGTGGTGAGCGAGAAGCCAAAGACCGAATTCAAAATTTGTAAGTCGGTAAAAGAAGTTCTTGATGAAACGAGTACTGGAAAACTAAACAAGAGCATTATATTAATAGCCAAGGATTTGGTGAGCTTTAAACTCACATTTGATGAAGAATTAGGAGTTAAACCGCTTTGCTTATCCAGATGGAAGATTCGCAACCATCCATATGAATGAACTTGAATCACCTTTCGTTCTAATCAAAACCGTTACTCCTTGTACAATTGACAAGATGGTAAATGTGGAATTAAATGGAAAATCTTTAAAACTCTAACAACTCCGAAGATTAGCGATTCAAAAAATATATATTAACTAGATGACAACTAATAATATTAGTTATAAACTACTATTAAGATAACGTGGTAAGTGTAAATTAATCAAATTAATTAATTAAAATAAGGACTTAAACTGAGTAAAGACGAAATATTAAAATTGGAGAGTAACATTTCAGAGACTAATTGTTTGTAAATCCGAACTTTGATATAATCAATGAAAGGGTCGAGTGTTAACATTTATAGCCATGAAAGTTAAAAGACCAATTGTTACTTTACTCTAAGAGTTCCACAATATCTCTTTTTATAGTACTAGTATGGTACCTGTGTGATGCTGCAGCGAATACTAATTTATTAATCTATATATGTAACTAAAACGGGTTTACGTTCTTCTTTTAAACATGACAAAAAATTGAATGTTGTTGTAGCTTTCATTGCAAATGTCAAATTCTTCACTGAATGACTTTTTACGATTTAAGTCGGGTGATGTACTTTGTTCACCCGACTTAAAACACTCTGATCAAAAACACACACTTTGAAGATTTCATAGCCTCATCCATACTTTTCATACCCAACACATCCTAAATTTACTATAAGTATGTAGGTTGAGTATGGGGTTAATCACACCATTTTAAGTCTCTCAAAACACTTTCAAAGGTTAAAGGTCAATAAAATGTATCCTACTTTTCATTTTGTCCCAATGTATGTAACGTACTATGAAAAATATTATTTATGTAATAAACTTGGATTTTCTATCCAGATATGTGTAAGAACGACAAAATATGTCAGAAAATTGACTTGTTACCTGTTAGGATATTTTTGTAGATTTTTTTTTCTAGAGAAAACAAAAGAAAAAAAAAAAAAAAAAACTATCATTATCTCTTCAAATCTGAATCTCTCTCTACTCTACATGTCAATAAAATGTTACAAAAGTAATTGAATATATCTTCAAAACAAACGTAATCACTAAACCATAACAATAAATTTTTCAAAGGCCAAGATGTAGAGATCCAATTGCAAATCAAAGGCTCGTTATGATAATAATATGGGGGTTTGCCACCTGCTACAAGTGTTCATCAATTATTGGAGTGCTCTTTTGTACTGATTATATGTATCCACCAATTCATCTCGTTTTTATTCATTTCCCTAATTATTTAATCATAAGTTTTCATTAATTTGTTACTTACTTATTGAAATATGAATTTTATGCCATTTGATAATAAAGTTTATATTTGTAAAGGGTAGAGATTATGATCCGAATAACCAACATGATGATTGTCGAGATTAAATGGTAGAGAATTAGAGGGTTTCATAGAGAAAGTAGAATTGGGGAAAACTTACACCAAACTTTGAATGAATTTTTTCAATATCTAAATTTGTAATTTTTTGTGTGTTTCATGCGTGTCTGTGTTACGTGTGTGATGTGTATGTATCCGTAATGATATAGGAGTATGAAATTGGAAATACTATTTTAGCTATGCTATATTTTAGGCTTATAAGCTTAGTGGAATAAAACGAATTTTTTTTATAAGAAAAAAGTAGCGTGATGAAGAACTTCATAAGTAAAGAATGGTGTGGCCGGAAATGGGTAGTCGGAAAATATAATCGTCAAAAACTAAGGGGAGAAGATGACTTTCAGAGGTTACCAATTGCATATATTAGCAGGTAACTTCAAAGTTTCAACTATATTAGGACAAAATATCCATGTTTATTACATACAATGATATTTTCCATAGTGTGTTACATAGTCTGGGATAAAAGAAAAAGTAGAATGAATTTTTATGACCTTTACCCCACTCTCAAAAGTCTAGAAACGCAAAAATACGTTTTAAAAACGTTAGAAAAATCCCCAAAAATCATCAATAATCAAACGGCAACTCGAAGTTCTACCGCTTCCATCGATGTTGGTTCCTCAAGCGAAAGAATGATTGTTAAAGTTCTCGAAACAAACCAAACCGAGCCATTTAATGTAATTACCGTTTGGTGTTGTTGTCGGATGGTGAAAAGATGGCGCATTGTATTCATTGCGGGCATTTTTTGAAACAAGAATCCAACTCGACGTTGAAGAATCATACCGAGAAGCATTGCAAAGTACTCAATAAAGTTTCGCAAGCTGGTCAATCATCGATGGGTCAAGACGGGAGTATTTTTGTATATTCGGTGGAGCGGATGCGTCAAGAGTTTGTGGGTTATGTGATTCAGTCGGCCTTGCCGTTCAATCACTTCGATAACCCCCGATTCACTAGGGTGGTTTAAAAGTGTCTTCAACCACGATATAATCACCTAAGTCGTAATACTCTTAGGAGTGATTGTATAAAATTATGGAAAAGGCTAAAACAATGGTAATAGAAGGTTTTGAAACATGGAGATGCGTATTTACTTGAAGGATTACTTAGACGCGACCGAATGTATACAAGACACACAAAATCTTGACGACGAACTAGAGGTTCAAGCCGAAATACTCGATATCGAGGTGGAAGAGGCGTTGCAATATCACTTTCCGATGAAGAAATCGCTCTTGATGAAGCTTCCCACGCATCTAGCTCTGAAGATGACCCCGTTGAAGAAGACTTTATTAGCGAATATGAAGTATGAAGAAATCAATTTCAAATTTTCAATATGTTATCAGTTATATTTCATATTAAATATTGTACTTTTTCGAACATTTTTATTCCAATTATCGAAATATTAAGTTTATGAAGATGTGTTTCAAGCTTTTTTAATAGAATACAACGTTTATTTATGATGTGTTACAAGTATGTTTAATAAAAGTCAAAGTTTAACGTGTTTTTGCTAGTTACGTTTTTTTCTTTTTTTATTAAATTGCCCAAACCGTTTGGAACTGAACCGATTTTTGGCCAAACCGGTGTGGTTTGTTTAACCAAACCGGTTCGGTTTTCAAACCCGACCTGGTTCGTGGTCTCCGGAATTTACATGTCTAGTTGTAATTCTCTTACCCCGGTGATCCATTTTTCTAACGTACGTTAGAAATTAACGATTTGAAGGTCATGTGCCACTCACATGACTTGCACAAGGGGATAATTTAGTCATTTCAATTTTACTTATATTTTAACTTTAAAAAAAAAAAAAAATAACAATTTTTCATTTCATTCTCTCTTTCATTTCTCCTTCTTACCCCTTATTCCTCATTTTTCTATCACATTTAATTTATTTCTTTCTCTTAAACCACCAACACAACCACCATACCTTAAATATTAGTGGTGATTGTGGTGGTTTTGTTGGTAGTGGGTTAATGGTGGTGGTTGTATTTTAGTGGTGATGAGTTTTTTAGAAGATGAAGTTGAGTTGAAGATTAAGATGAAGATGGAAAAAGAGTGAGAGATGTAGTTGTTGGTGAGTCCATATTTTCTTTTTTTAATATAAAATAGTAAATACATATGTAAAAGAGATAAATTGTAAGCAAATGACGAAAATACCCTCATGTGAGGGACACATGATCTTCAAATCGTTAATTTTTAACGGGAGTTAGAAAAATGGACCACCAGAGTAAGAGAATTACAACAATGGGGACTACTGATGTAATTATTTAAAAAAACCCTCAAACTGGTGATTCTAATACAAACATAGAGACCAACGGTGTAATTTACTCTATATACTAAAAGAGGTGCATTAAAAACCACACGACAAAGTATGAGCCATTAGATGAGTTTCAAGATTAATTTTAAACTTTTTGATCAAAATGATGATGTTATATGACATCATCATTAGCTATTTTTGTTTTAGCCCCTCCATTTTAAATACAATTTTAAACCTTCAACTTTATTATTTATTAAAAAAAACATAGTTTGAAACCATTACTTCATATTTTTACATATTAAACCTTTATAATAAAAAAAACAACTTTTTTTTCTAAGAAAAAATAACAACCTATAACCATAAGAAAGAAAAAATAATATTGACATATAAAAAGAGACACATTCTATAATTTTGTTTTTGTTTACAATGAAAAAGATTATATATTGTACGAGTATGTAAAAACTATACCAAATAAGAAAAAGAAATTGTGACATAAAAAAATAGACATATTATATATTAATACATACAACCAATATTAGACTACCCAAATTTTCTGCGTATATTATATTTCTATTTTATTTGATAAAATATATAGATGTTATATAATTTATATAAATTATACTTCTACTTTTCTATATAAAATTCTTCACATAAATTAGTATAACAGATAAGATATTTTTCATTCAATTTCTTTGCGGAGATCCCGACACGTCTACATATATAAAAAAGACGTCTCTAACCAATAATATAATATAATATAAAAAATAATATTGATAATATAAAATACAATAATATAATATAATATAAAGTACGAGTTATATTGATCCAATGATGAAATGACATGTCAAATATAGGACGTGGTAATCCAAGTCCATGTAAGCGTTTTCAATAGTCATTCAATTTCACATCAAGAACCCTAAATTACTCTTCACTTCACTCAAAACCCCAAATCACTATTCACTTCAAATATATATCTATATCTATATCTATATATTTTATGAGGAGGTGAATTTGTTATCATTGGCATTGATAATAAAAGGGAATGGAGACCCGAATCAGATCTGTACTGATTGTGATCGCACTTTGTATAATAATTTCGGTTTCTGCAGAAACCCAGCGACCGAAGAATGTACAAGTTGCTCTTCGAGCTAAGTGGCCTGGTACTTCACTCCTTTTAGAAGCTGGGTATGAATCTTTTTCATTTGAATTTATATACTTGATGATTGCGTATAGCATATTATATCATAGGTGAATCTATTTGTAACATAAGATAAAATGTTAAAGATTTTGTTATTATAGTGAATCCCCTGAAATGTTTCGTTTGAAATTTAGTAGGCTTGTATATATAGGTTATAATAGAAAAGTTATGTAAGAAAAGCATAGCAAAGTAAGAATATCATGATTGTACTAGGGTACCTGAACTAAACTTCCTGTTGTTGGTTATTGATTCGTTATTACTAGTTTACATTTACAATCAGGAAACTGTCTAAGGATCTTGTACCTGGTGATGAGACATTGTTGTTTAGCTGTTGTAGCTGTTTAATTTTAAGAGCTTTCATGTGTAAAAAGGATGCATCCCTTGGATCACTTTTATTTCCTTCTTAGGAATTATCCCTAGTTATTACCTTTTGTAATGTTATACATTTTTAACTCCGAAGTGATTTGTGGTAATTTGGGTCTATGGTCAAATACTTCTAGGCATGTCTCATGCTGGTGTAGTTTATTTTTGTTCTTCGTCTTTTATGCTGGAGATGCTGAAACCATCTCCAAATTCACTTCACGGTTCTCTGGTTCCACCCTTGTTTGCATTGATAGAAAGGAACTTGACAACTTAGTATCAAAAGCAACCAAAATCTTATCCACATATTTGCCTCATATGAATTTAAATTAAGGACTACTTGAACTTCTTGAAACTTGCAACTTTGGCCTGTTTGCATAGCATTGACAGCAATAAAATAAATAATACAATACATCTTTAGCATAAAGTAATTCCTTTTTCATTACTTCATTAGAGGTGGCAAAATGGTTTCAGTCCAAACGGGTTATTTTATTTTCGGGTCAAAACAGATCAGTCCGAGATGACCATAATACTTCTTTTCTTCCATATATGATTACAAAAACAGTATCTCCAAAGTAATAACATAATATTTTTGTAAACCAATTTAGAGCATTGTAAGTTTTCTTTAACATGCTGGCCGACTTTTCATCCATTTAACTTGATCCACCCATTCGATCTGTTTTATTTATATAATAAAACATGAATTGACCTGATCTGTTTCCATGCAAATGGGTTGGAGTTGCCACTCCTATTTCTTATAAAGGATTTCCTCGAGGGTGTAATCACTAGCTTTTGTGTGTTTATATTAATGGCAGGGGTGATGGTTTTTGAATATGTGTCTTTAATTAAATCTCACAAACTAATGTATCATGAAACTTTTCTTTCGTAGGGAACTGCTCTCTAAAGAATGGAAAGACCTTTTCTGGGAATTCATTGAGACATGGCTCAATAACGAAAGTGCAAATACAGATCCTCACACTGCCAAATATTGCTTGCAGAAAATTAGTAATTATGGCAAATCACTTGTGACGGGACCATTGGCATCAGTGTTTGAATTATCTCTTACTCTTCGATCTTCATCTCCAAGATTAGTGCTTTATCAGCAATTAGCAGAGGAATCTCTTTCTTCTTTCCCATTATCTGATGACA
Organism: Senecio squalidus; assembly: GCA_910822075.1. NCBI lineage: Eukaryota > Viridiplantae > Streptophyta > Magnoliopsida > Asterales > Asteraceae > Senecio > Senecio squalidus. Next base: position 44,928,361 of record CAJVGC010000582.1, on the reverse strand, counting down.
TTAATACTAACTTCATTGATGCTGGAATATCTGAAGATAATGAAGGCAAAAAAGACAAAATAGCCGATTCATTGCTTGTAGGTGTCAATCCAAGAAGTCCTGGGGGAAAATGTTGCTGGGTGGACACCGGTGGTGCCCTCTTCTTTGATCTCCCGGAGCTTTTGTTGTGGCTTCGTAATCCTCATAAGTAAGTCATACTAGTTGTATTCCATGTTGGAAATTCGCTACATAAAAAAGGAAACCAATGTTGCTTTGATGTCTGTTTTTCGTTAATCATTTGTAATCTATTTTCACCTATTAGAAGCCTCAAAACTTTGATTTTAAACATGTTAGATATTGAAAGGTTTTTTTTCAGGTAATATGTTGATGACACTGCCAGTAAGTTTGACTATATCATATGTTTTTCCTTCCTGACGGGGCGTCTAGTATACCGGTTACGCGCTAACAAGTTAATGATTAGTTTAAGTCAGTGCTTTTCTAAAGTTTTTTTTTTAGAGGTGAAAACAAAGATGGTTACCCAAAACAAAAATTAGACCAAAATCGATTACGTGTTTTTTATGCAATAAACCCTTATATAAATGTCCTAAAAATACTGATTACATGTCTAGTTTTTCCCTAAGACTAACATTTGCTATGTTAAAATTCACGGTGTTTATTAAAAATCTGCGACTTGTCAGCTTTCCGGTCGTATGCTACTTGTATGAGGCGTATCGTTTCAAGTTGTTAATAGTATCTACCTTGCAGGGATGGAGATATATTTCAGCAGCCTGAACTTTTTGATTTTGATCATGTCTATTTTGATTCATCTATTGGGAGTCCAATTGCCATCTTATATGGCGCTCTTGGAACGGATTGCTTCAACGAATTTCACAGAAGCTTGGTGGAGGCAGCCAAAGAGGTACACTTGAAACTGCCTGTTCTACTTAGAGGTGGTAAAATAGGTTCAGGTCAATACAGGTAAGTTTTTTTTTGGTTAGGGTTTTGTTTGGTTAAATATGATTACAAAAACTTTTAACAATTTCAATAATAATCTTTTTTTTTCTTCATAAAATGATGCAGGAGGTTTTATGTAGATATAAAAGATACACTTTGGTACTGTTTGACCTGTTAGGGATAACCTGAATTGACCCATTCATATGTAAACGGTTGAAATTACCACCTATAATTTACTGCTGTTTCTTGAAGTATTCCTTTTTGAACTATGCGGTCTCTGGCATATTTCGTCCAACTGAGCGAATTTTAGGCCTTCTGGCTAGTATCTTTCTGATGTTCAAATTCTTGATAAAGTTTTTATTCACGTGCTATGTCTTCTGGTAAATTAAGAAGCTATCTATGCTTGTATTTGATACTTGACTAATTAATTGCTGATTAATCATAGGGGAAAGTGAAGTATGTTGTGAGGCCCGTGTTGCCTTCAGGATGTGAATCAAAAAGTGGTCCATGTGGAGCAATTGGCACTAGAGACCCCTTGAATTTGGGTGGATTTGGTGTAGAGCTTGCATTAAAGAACATGGAATATAAGGCCATGGATGACAGTGAAATAAAGAAAGGTCAGTGTGAAGTTGGTGTTATACGTGGCTTAAAACTTATGCATATATGTCTTTTCTTTGTTTTATTAGAAAATCAAGGAAAATTGCAATATATGATCGTTTGGTTTTGTTTGTTGTTCTTGTTGACAACACATTGACCGAAGTGGCCAATGTTAACATGTTGGGTAGTCTGTAAAGATATCCTACTTTGACATGGGTATAAGTGGTACAATGGTCAGGTGGGGTAGAGGTGGTTGGGTTACCGGTCACATTCGGTTTAGGGTGGATCAGAAGGGGTCTGATTTAGTGGTTGACTTGCCAACAATCTGTCTGTCTTCTTTTTATATCATATGTTATCTCTTTGACCCCTTAACAATAAAATATAATCGAAATTGACATACTTGAAATCGAAAATGCAGGAGTCACTCTAGAAGATCCTCACACAGAAGATCTTAGCCAAGAAGTTAGAGGGTTCATCTTCTCTAAAATTCTGGTATTTGTTCTCATCTTTATTCCTTACGTTTAAATTGGTCGAGATTTGAGTTATGAAGCATAATCTTTAATGACAATCAACATAAAAAGATACCATAATGTCATTTTGGAGCTGGTCATAATGTTATTTTAACTAATGCAGGAACGGAAACCGGAACTGACATCTGAAGTAATGGCTTTCAGGGATTCTCTCTTGTCATCAACAGTATCTGATACACTTAATGTGTGGGAATTAAAGGGTAATCATACAGTTTTCCTGAAAAGCAAAATAATTGTCCTTATTTTATGACTATTTTTCAGTTAATAAAGCATCAAACATGATTTCAAGAACTCTCTCATTACAACAATATCCTAAGTTTTTCTAATAAAGAGATGTAGGAGGTTGTATGCATTAACAATACACTTTTGGGCGACTTACCAACTGTTCGACTCATTGACCTGTTTCTTCTTAAATAAGTTATTTTTTACCTGATCACTTTGAGATAAAATTTAGCCCAGATTTAGTTATAAGCAAATGGGTCTAGTTTGCCACCACTTTTTGGGGTCTTGTTCGTCTGGTGCAGTTCCTTTCCTTATTTTTGTATTTGTGTTTTTGCCAACAGATCTGGGACATCAAACTGTTCAAAAGATTGTTCATGCATCGGACCCTCTTCACTCAATGCAAGATATTAATCAAAATTTCCCAAGTGTTGTCTCTTACTTGTCTCGTATGAAGGTAAGTTGTTGTTTTCTTCTTTTTCATTTAAGATTTACAAATTTAAACAGTAAGCTGTTTTTGCAAAACAATTAATCTTGTTTGGTTATTCATGCAGCTCAGTGATGCAATTAAAGATGAAATACTTGCAAATCAGCGAATGATCCCACCTGGCAAGTCCTTAATGGCTCTGAATGGTGCTTTAATCGATATTGAGGACATCGACCTTTTCCTGTAATATTTTTTCCCTGCTATCAATAATACCTCATAGAGGTGGCAATTTTGACCCACTTACTCACTAATGGGTCAATTTGGTGATATATTTATAAAAAAAAAAGCTGAAAGAATTTCATCCAAAGTGGAATGTTTAATGCTTACAATCTGCTAAATATTTTTTTCAAAAGATCAGATTAGTCTTATAATCATATTTTATAATTTTTTCCTTTTCCTGTCGAGTGACTTGACCTCACCCTTTTTTTTTTTTACCATTTCCCACTACCACGCAGTTGGCCATCTTTGATTCTGAGCAAACGAGCTTATTTGAGCTTATAACCGAGTCTTATTTCTTTCATAGGTTGCTCGACATGGTCCATCAGGAATTATCTTTAGCGGACCAATATACAAAATTGAAGGTAATGACTCTTCATTCTTTTTTATTCTATCCATCCTAACTCTTTACTCTTTACTCTTTATTCTTTGATCATGTTTACCTGTTTTAATTGATATTGCATGTTTCAGATTCCTTCAAGCACAGTCCGGAAACTTCTCTCAACTCTACCTCCTCCTGAATCCAGTGCATTTCGTGTTGATTTCCGTTCAGACCATGTTCAGTACATCAACAACTTAGAGGTGGATGCCAGGTACAAGCAGTGGCGGAGTAATCTTAATGAGGTATACTTCATCTTTGCCTCAGTTTCTGATTTCTAATTCTCATAAATTTTTTTTTAACTATTCTTGATTTATTTTGATGTGTTATTGCATATCTACAGCTTTTAATGCCTGTCTTCCCTGGACAATTACGGTACATTCGTAAGAATCTGTTCCATGCAGTCTATATTCTGGATCCTGCCTCCATTTGTGGACTCGAGGTAATGCTTGTTACATTCATTTATGTTGACGTGGTAATTTCGAGCCATACGCTTATGAATGGTCATTTCTGGTTATCTTCTCTAATGGGTCAGATGGGTAAAAAATATCTGTGTAAATGGAAACAGATCAACTGGATCGAATGCTGTCTAAAACTGTATTTTGATGCATAAAACTTTTACGGTGTTCTTTTAAAAATTTAGATTATTATCGAAATAGTATATTTTCTTTTGGACTAAACGAGTTTTAGCCTTTTAGGTCAACGAACACCTAAACCTTCTTGTTTAACCCAAGTTCGTTTCGATCCATTAACCAACCTGCCCAACCCACCATTTTCTTATCTAATATGAAGTTTTCTGAACGAGTCTTAAATTTTATTGACGCTATGTTTTGCAGACAATTGACATGATAGTCACTTCGTTTGAGAACAGTCTTCCTGTAAGGTTTGGAGTGATATTATATTCTACAAAGTTGATCGAGGCACTTGAGGCAAGTGGTGGAGAATTCCCTCCTTCCTCTCTTGAAAGTGACAGTCCACTTAAAGAAGATCTCTCGAGCTTGGTAACGATTTCTTTCCTTTCTTTGATCGAGATCTCTTTTCTTCATGATTTAGGAATACTATGGAAGATAAAATTATCAACTATAGTTGCTGTTATATGTACCAGACCAGACCTCGTAGATTTCAGCGTTTGAATCAATAATCATTATACAAGTTTTCATGAATCCAATTATACCACAGATTTGTTTCTAATTCTGTGTACATATTGTGTGCAAATGTGTTAAAACACATAAATTTGTTTTGTGTTGTTGTCCTATAAGCTGTTTGTTAAGCTCACACCAAATATCCAATGAAAACAATTCTTTTCCCAAAGGTACACTCTTTTTTATTTATTTACTTATTTTTGTAAGTGATTAAGTCTGAAATTTGAAATGAGCGCTGCTTCTTAATTGGTAGCATATGAAATCTTAAAGATGAATTATCTAGGCTATTAGGAATGAAGCTAAATGAATGAGCGCTGCTTTTTTTTGTTCAAATTTGTCTAGTCTTTTTATATTTTAAAATTTGAATGTTAATTAATTTATAAAACAAAATAAATGGCCAAAACTATAATGTCTCTACACAAGTTCAGAAAGCACACATTTGTTCGGTAAATATTATATATAATTATATGAGGGAAGAATTCTAATTTTATAACAATGTAGACAAGAATCAAGGTCATTAATAGGAATCATGCTTCTTGAGTCGAATCCAGCCGTATTATAAGATTTTAGTCCAAATTGTACGATTTTGGCAACTAATGTGTGTATATATGCGTATGCTTAGTGTGTGTGTGTTATTGTCATGTATACCCCTTTTTTATGAAACATCCTACACTTTCATCATCATTGCTTCATGATTTACTTCTGTAACACTTACAATTGCTAATCAGTTCTGCTTAATCTAATGAATTGCAGACCATACGCCTTTTCCATTATATCAAAGAAGGTCATGGGATTCTGAAAGCTTTTGAATTTCTCAGCAATGTATGGGTTTGCTAGTATTTTATATTGTTCTATTTCATCAGACATATAGTTTAAATTCATATCTTCTGGAGTGGTAGTTGCACGTGATTTATTAATTACTTGATTAAATGTTTTATAGGTAAATAAAGTGCGAATGGAGTCAGAGGAGGAAGATGCACCCATGCTGCACCATGTAGAGGGAGCATTTGTAGAAACACTACTGTAAGATATCAATATTATCTTTAGATGTTACAAAGCGGGTGGGTCTGACTGTTGGGTAACAGGTTCGAGTCAAAATGTTTATTTTTTTGTACTGGCCGAGTTGGCTTTACCCAAAATATAATATGTCCAATAATTTTAGTTTTTGCAGATACCTATTGTGTCAAATATATGTTTATAATATTTCAATTAAAATCTATTTTTTTCAAGAAAATGATTTAGGAGGTATTCTGCAACTAAAATACTCTTTGGGCCATTTTCTACCCATTTGACATTTGACTCATTTGAGATGTTACCTTCTAAGCAAATATTTTGAATTTTACCTATTAGATATAAAACATAATCTGAATTGATCCATTCGTAAGTAAATGGGCCTAAATTGCTACCTAAGTTATCTTTAACCCAAGTAAATGTTCTCTTTACTATTTGTGCCAAAACTCTGGTGTTATTATCTTCTTTAATACTAGCTTAGTACCGGTGTGATACACGGGGTTGTATATAACGTAAAAATAAAGAACCGTAAAATTAGTAGTTTTAGAATTAGTAGGAAAAAACTTAAATTCATTATAAGGTTTGATTTGGTTCTCGAAATTTATTAAAACATATAAAACATATATTTTCTAACTTTGATACGTTCAGGTAATCTATACAGCTTCTTGTTTAAATGGATCTCGCAAGCCTTGTATAATTAATTTCCTATCCACACTAAGTTTCAATTTCATAGAATCCATGTATAGAGAGGGATTATGACTAAGTTTCAATTTCATAGAATCCATTTATAGAGAGGGATTGTGTATCATAGTCGATATAGAGTCTAAACTGCAAAATCAAATGCCAAATGCAAGGTGTAAATGTACTTCTTTGATAGTTCTTTCACATCATAAACCTCGAATGAAAATTTTTAAAGTTAACGGTGAGGAATCGTTTGTTGAATTTTGATGGTTCTCGACAATTTGAGGAACATACTTCTAATACTTTGAGGTTAAAAAATTTATAAAGGTGTATCAGCGACAAAACATGTCATATCTATCAATTATAAAACATAACATATCAAATATTAGCACATAGTTAGGCTTTTATACAATGCCAAAATAACAAAGGAATCAACAAAGACTACATTACACACATTGACCCAAGGCGGAGTATAAAAATAATCACAATATTCCAAATGGAAACAAAAAACTATCATATTCCCCAACTGTTAGAAGGTTAACCTAAATGATTGAGAAGATAAACTACTTAAAGATGAAATAAAGATTGGACTTTTGTAAGATTGGACTTTGTTATAACATACTAAAAAAGCAAACGGTTTATATCATCAGTAACTTATTATGAACTAAGAATACCACGAATCTTTTAAATTATTTATCTCAAATAAACCTCCAAATGGCGAGAACATGATTTGTCTTAAACGTCCTAATTTATCATACAATCTTTCAATGCCAACAACAAACTTCTAAAGAGTAGGCGTGAGATTCCCTTGAGAGTGTTCTACCTCTAAAATTCAAACAAAAGATCAATATAGGAAGAAAAGGTTTTAAAAAAATAACATTCAATAAGCTGAAGAACTCATGTACATGTCCTCAAAGTAGAAAATATGACCAACACATTTCAATATAAACATTCACATTTCAATCCAGCCTGCTAATTCTTTCCAAACATGAGAATATTTTTACTACAATATTATTTAACTTTAAATCATACGAAGCAATTAGATTACAAACTCTTTCATTTGAATAGTGGTTTCACTTTTCAATGAAGCATTTGATCAAACAACTGATATGCATTATAATTATAAATTCTTACATAGACCAAATGACTATCACAAGAATATTAAACCACACAAAATAAACCAGATTCAAAAAACTAACCGCCATAGCCTGAATCCTAATTTACCACAGCTTCTTCTCCAAAAAAAAAAGTACCTGTCAAAAACAAAACAAAAAATCAAAACGACAATCCAAAACCGAATTCAAAAATCAAACTAATACCAACATGAATTTCAAATGATATAGAATCAATGAAATAATGAGAAGAAAAACGCCATTGTCAGAATCAAAAAATATTTATATGAAATCAGCCGAAGATCTAACTAAAAAAAAGATAGATTCGTGAAAGTGATCAAGATCTCATGATGTTTAGGCTTTTTGAAATGAGTTTTGAAATTTCAAATTTTGGGATAGCTTACAGAAACTGAAAATGTAGACAGACTTTTGGGAGTTCTAGGGGGGAAATAGCTTACTGAATACGTTTGTTGTCCCAAGTTTCAACAAACAACAGCCAATTGTATAAATTATTATATAAATTATTAGAAAACTAATATATTACCAAATTATGACATCATCTAACTCATATGCAATCCTATGTGGACAGCCTTAGGAGTCGCCATATCAGCCTTATGACCTCAGCGAAACCTTTATTAGATATAATAGAATACATAGATAAATTAGATAGAATAGATAGATAGATTTTTCCATGTGGATGTCCTTTTTGAATATTTTGCAATGTACATTGAACGGGTACTTGTTTTTGTAGGCCAAAGGCAAAAACCCCACCTCAAGATACTTTATTAAAGCTCGAAAAAGATCAATCTTTTCTTGAATCAACTCAAGAGAGTTCCTTGTTCATTTTCAAGCTGGGCATGGCAAAGCTGGAATGTTCCCTCTTGATGAACGGTCTTGTCCATAGTTATGATGAGGTTCTCTTTTAGTGCATATTAATTTCGACACTATTATATAATTCTCACTTATTTATTTTGCTCTTTCCATTTCTCTGTTACATCCTTTAAACAATCATAATTTTCCGAATGCTCAAACAATTGGTATCTGATTATTACAATTCAAGCATCACAACCAAACACCATCTCATGTAGCATGTTTTATGACAGTTGATTATCTGCTCCAGATTATCTGTAAAACCGGATTTAAAAATCTGAGCTATAACAGGAATGGTACACCATACCCAGATACATAACCTATGACCTATTCGAATGCTAATATAAACATGACATGTCATATTGATAATTAAACCAGGACCGTTGTTTTTGTAAAACGTGAAGTTAACTGTCTGTTACTTCTTCAGGAGGCTCTAATGACTGCAATGAATGACGAGCTCCCGAGAATCCAAGAACAAGTTTACTATGGCCAGATAAATGCACGCACCGACATTTTGGACAAATTTTTATCTGAAAGTGGCATTCAGCGCTATAACCCACAGGTTCAGCATATTCACATGTTTTGGAACTATAACTGGAACTGCTTTGGAACTCTATTTGATAACCTTAATGGAATTGAGGACGTATAATGTAGTATAAAGTCCATATTATATTTTCTTATTCAGATTGTTGGAGATAAGGCAAAGTCTAAATTCGTTTCTCTGACTGCATCAATTGTTGGGGATGAATCTCTGCTAAATAACATCGAATATTTACATTCTGCTGGAAGTAAGATTTTTGTCAGTTCCAACATTTGATGAATGTAAACCATTGAATTTTGCATCTAATTCATTTAATGTGTGTCGATTCCTAGCTATCGATGATTTGAAGCCCGTTACTCATCTTCTTGCTGTCGATGTCACATCAAGAAAAGGGGTCAAGTTACTCCACGAGGGAATACGTTATCTGGTAACTAATTTTCATTTGTTCCACTTTATATTTGGTTCGCCTCATTTAAGTTTGAGCCTTTTTGATGTGAATTTCATGCCATAGAAGGATAATTGGAGCGAACCATTATAAATACTCTATATATGATATTTGTTCCCTACAACTATTATTGTGGGTGTTCACCATTGCAGTTTACGACATTGTGTAATTATATGTTATATAACTTTAATGCCCTCCAGATTTAAAGCATCATTAAGTAATATACTAATGTATAATGGGAAACCGTTTATTTTAACGTGAAAACAGCCAAAAAGGTGCAACGATCTCTCGTGGTTGTTAAAACACTAATGATTCTTTACAGATGGCAGGTTCTGCAAGTGCTCGAGTGGGATTTTTATTTAATTCAGAGTTTGATTCTGATTCAAATAGTTTCATCTTTATGAAGGCTTTTGAAATTGCAGCCTCCTCATATAGGTATGATTTTTATTTTAACTAAATAATAACTAATATCTCCCTTTAATATCTAACACTAGTGATGGAAAACATTTGATTATTGTTTTTTTTTTTCTGTCTTCCAGTCATAAGAAGAAAGTATTAAACTTTGTGGACCAAGTGTGCTCATTTTATGGGAATGAGTACATACTTGGGTCTTCTCAAAGCAGTCAAGCGCTTTTGGATAAGATTTCCGAGCTTGCCGATTCCAATGGAATGCAATCTAAAGGATTTATATCTGCTCTTTCAGAATTTTCTTTTGCCAAGTTTACAAGTCATATGAAGAAGGTACAATAAAAAAAAATAACTGTTTCGTTAATGTTATTTGAATTTGTAATTTTTGTTTATGCAGTTTTGAACTTAAGAAAGCTGCCTCATTGGGTTAAATCTTTAACATTCTACTTGACATAGTGAAAGTACTTTTTTACTTTTTTTAAATGAAAAATAATATAACACAGATTGTTATCTTAATTGTATAAAATGGTTGATGAAATGAACAATACACAAAAATGAGAAAGAAAAAAAGAGATTGTTAAAGTTAATATGATTTGAGTGACCGACTCTCTGAACTATCTTATTTTGTATTTTATTGCAAACTTACGATCCTTGCAAATATGCAAACTATAAACTCTATAGTTTGCAACATTTTGGACAATCTATAAACGAACTAGGCCACTTTTTGCGTAATCTCGAGGGCAATTGTTGGTTTGCAAAAAAAACACCAAGTATGATAGTTTGAAAACTCCATGATTTCTCATATAAGTTGGTTTCTTCTTCTTTCATATTGATTTGCTATTAACATTTTTCAAATAACATGCAGGTGGGTCAATTCCTGTATGGGCAGGTTGGGCTTGAAAAAGGGGTTAATGCAGTCATTACTAACGGAAGGGTGTGTTTCTTTTCCATCATTTGTACTTGTTTTTTTATAAGCAAATGTGGATTACGGTTCTTAAAATTTACTTCATTGTCCCCAAATAGGTGGTTCGTGTCCCTGAATCAGTGACATTTTTAAGTCAAGATTTGCATCTTCTTGAATCTGTGGAATTCAAGCAGAGAGTTAAGCACATTGCTGACATCATCGAAGAGGTGACATGGGAGAATGTCAATCCAGATACACTTATGAGGTTTTTGCCTCACCCGTTACTTTTTGTTTCTATTTGCACATTTACAAAAGAGGCGGCAAAATGGACAGGGCCGGTGAGTTGGGTAACGATAACGGGTTCGGGGGTAAATAGACTGTTTTTAGGCAAGTCAGGTTGTGTTCGTCTGCAAACATTTATTTCAGTTAAGTCGATATAGGAGGATCTGAACATTGAAATTACAATTTGGCACCTTTTAACCAGTCAACCGATTTGACCTATTGTCCTTTTCCCCTTAACTTTTTTGTGATCATTTGACCCATTAGGGATAAACTCGTAAACCATATCCCCATCGACCATTCATAAGTAAATGGTCAAAATTGTTACCTCTATACATATTAGACAGTAAAACAAATCCTTATTAACTGGAGTTTTTCTCTTCAAGTAGTTATTATTTGATATGCACATAAAGTTAATTTTTTTTCTTTCTGTTTTGAATGTTGTATGTAGCAAATTCATGAGCGATATAATCATGTCTGTCACATCTTCACTGTCTACACGAGACCGAAGTTCTGAAGGTGCTCGTTTTGAGATGCTGAGTGCAGAATATAGTGCTGTTGTTATTGGTAGTGAAAATTCTACCATTCATATAGACGCTGTTATCGACCCTTTGAGTTCTTCTGGTCAAAAAATAGCTTCACTTCTTCGGATAGTGTGGAAATGCAGTCAGCCAAGCATGAGGATCGTGTTCAACCCGATGGTTAGCTCCTTATGTAACTTAGAAATTAGATGTGGCCATTAGGGAGGTTGGTTTACACTTCAAATCGGGTGACTCTAGTACAGTTTGAAATGAGTCGATTGACCCACAAACCTTTTTTTTTTGTCATTTTTCATACAATAAACTAATAATTTTCGCAAAATGACTTGGGTCATATGAATTAAAAAATACTTTGTGACTTAGTAACCCATTTGACCCGTTTCACATAAATGTTATTTTTAGCTTAATTTCTTAGATTTAACCCATTTGACCTGTTTGAGATTAAACATATCCCAAATCATATGGCCATTTCTATTAAAAATTATTTAGAATATATATATATGTATGTATGATCGATGTATATGTGTCTAATGTTGCTATTATGATATTTAATATATATGGTCCTGAGATTTATGACATTAGACACTATATTGCTCTCTTATTTATCTTCTATTAATTTTTTTTTCCCCATTTCATTAACATTGCATCGACTTGGCAAGTAGTTTAGAGAGTTTGGCTTGACGATTTGTCAGATATCTAAATTGGCCTTGTGTATATTCTTGACAGAGCTCTCTAGTTGATCTTCCGCTGAAGAATTACTACAGATTTGTAACCCCCACAATGGTATAACAGGTCCCACAACAAATTTTGTGAATGTTACCCTTGATTAAATTTCCTTTTCGTTAAAGTTTTTTTGAATGTATATTTCAGGATGATTTCAGCAACACTGATTCAACAGTACATGGCCCTAAAGCATTTTTTGCAAATATGCCACTTTCAAAAACCCTAACCATGAATCTTGATGTTCCTGAATCATGGCTTGTTGAACCTGTCGTTGCAGTGTAAGTTCCTAGGTGCCCTTGTATGTAGTCTTTCGGTTTCACTGCTTTAGATTATTTTTTCACTTATCAACTTCTTTTCAATTGTGTGTTTATGGGTATTTCAGCCATGATCTTGACAATATATTGCTTGAGAACCTTGGCGACACAAGGACACTCCAGGCAGTGTTTGAACTTGAAGCTATCGTTCTTACAGGTATATTTGAATAAAAGCACTGAAATTGAGCATCCATATACCCCTTACCTAAGCCATAAATATGCGGTCATTTGACAGGTCAGAACGTAATGAGGTTTAAACTTGTCATTTTTAGTTTGGATTGAATCTGACCAGGTTGGGTTGACCCGTAAACATTTATTGTTTCCATTTCTGTAAGAAAAACAATCAAAGAGGTTGTTTGCATTAGAGAGATTTTTGGGTGTCTTTCAACCCGTTTGCCCCACCTTTTAGCTTTAGTTTTTTACTTGATCCATCTGAAATAAATACTTTTATTTTAAATTTTGTTGTTTTGATCAATGAACTATTTGACCAGGGCATTGTTCGGAAAAGGATCACGAACCCCCACGAGGCCTTCAAATGATACTGGGAACTAAAAAGAGTCCCCATTTGGTTGACACGCTGGTGATGGCCAATTTGGGTTATTGGCAAATGAAAGTGTCACCTGGGGTTTGGTACCTGCAGTTAGCACCTGGCCGAAGTTCTGATCTCTACATTCTGCAAGATGGTCCAGAAATGAGTCCAACAAAGTGCATCACCATTGACTACTTGAGAGGAAAACCTGTTCATCTTGGAGTCGTGAAAAAGAAGGGAAAAGAACATGAAAAGCTACTTATTCCTTCAGATGAAGACGATTCTTCCAGGAAACAAGTTAGCTTTCTTCTGTGCTATTTAAAAGAAAAAAAAAAATAAAAAAGAAATCCTTTTTTCATAAATTTAATATGCGCGTGCTTTGCTTGATATTTTGCAGGGTGATCAGGAGAGTTGGAATTCCAATATTTTGAAATGGGCTTCTTCACTTATTGGTGGTAATGGGCAATCGAAGAACAGTGGAAGTACCAAAGTGGTGAATAGCTTGTTCATAATCGTACACAATAACTCTTGATCTGTATTTGAATTTGTAAGCTGATCGATATATTCCTGTAGGATAATGTAAGCAATGGACGAAAGGGTAAAACAATAAATATCTTCTCTATTGCGTCTGGACACTTGTAAGTAATATGTTCTCAATCTTGTCTCCTTGTTATGAATTTTTTGTTTTCTTAGAAGTGGCAAGATGGGTTGGCTGGGGAGGGAAGTGGGTTAAATGGGTTTATGCTAAATAAAATAGGTCTGGTCAGGTTCACCCGTAACACTTTATGGCCATTTGTTTTCATAAATGATTTCAGTTTTAAACATGATTACAGAAGCTATTTGTTAATACAGTTTTCTTTGTTGTTGCATGAACCGATTTAGGATGTTATATGCATTAACAAAATACACTCTAGGCTACTTCCAAATCTATTCGACCCATTTAGCTTATTCCCTTTTCAACTAAATTTGTTGATTTGGCCCATTCGACCAATTTGAAATAAAACATAACCGAATCAACCCATTCGTAAGTCACTGGGTAGAAAATTGAAATTGTTTTCTCTAGTTTTTCTTATGTATTAAGTGCTTATTTTTTGCAGGTATGAGCGTTTTCTCAAAATCATGATTCTAAGTGTACTGAAAAACACACAACGTCCAGTAAAATTCTGGTTTATAAAGAACTATCTTTCACCACAGTTTAAGGTTCTAATCATCCCATTTTTTCATCTTACGGCTTACCGGCTTTTACTAAAACTTAAATCTTGGTATTTTTTTCATGCAGGATGTAATTCCACATATGGCACAAGAATATGGTTTTGAGTATGAATTGGTTACATATAAATGGCCTAGTTGGTTGCATAAACAGAAAGAAAAACAGCGAATTATTTGGGCGTATAAAATTTTATTCCTCGATGTCATATTCCCCCTTTCGCTCGAGAAGGTATTTTCCAGAAAGTCGCAAAATATTTTACTTTAAAATGAGTAATAATGTGGGCATTAGCTTAAAAAAATGCGTGTGCGTTATTATTATGTAGGTTATATTTGTTGACGCGGATCAGATTGTTAGGGCTGACATGGGAGACCTCTATGACATGAATTTGAAAGGAAGACCTCTTGCATATACCCCGTTTTGTGACAACAATCGGGATATGGATGGGTTTCGGTTTTGGAAACAAGTAAGTTTCTTATATTTCCCAAAATTATATGTTGGGGTGTTTGGGTTTGATTTTTGAAACTTGCGAATCTGATAATTAGATTCTCGTTTGATCAGTTTTGGATCCTCAGTTTCATATCTAAGGGTGAAATAAATTTATAATTATCAATTCACTTATACTCCAAATTTTTGTTTTTCACTTATACTATTTTTTGAGAGACATCTAACTTTTATCTGACAAGACATTTCTTTTATAGTTTTCACAAAAATTTCCTTTTTGTTCTTTTTATGTATTGATTTCCCTTAGATAGTCGTAGTTTGTTGGAACAATTGATTATCTTGTTACAACTTCAAACAGTAAAAGTCACATAATCAATTTCAAACGCCACATCCAGACACCACTTTAGAGTATGTTCTAGCAATGTTTAAATACACAAATGTTTTTGAATTTTGTTGTAGGGTTTTTGGAAGGAACATTTACGAGGAAGACCATATCATATTAGGTAAGTTGGGCATTTGTTCTTTTGAATCCACATTGAAATACCATTAACTTGTTATCTATGAAAAGCTTGAATCTTTTTTGTAACGTGTGTGGTGTGAGCGTCATGCAGTGCTTTGTACGTAGTTGATTTGATCAAGTTCCGGGAAACTGCAGCCGGCGACAATTTAAGGGTGTTTTATGAAACACTCAGCAAAGATCCTAATAGTCTTTCTAATCTTGACCAGGCAAGTGAAAATTCACCTGCATTTATATGTTTTGTTTCAACGTTTTCCCGAAGATGGCAATTTTGGCCTATTTACGTATGAATGGGTCAATGTGGGTTATGTTTAATCTCTAACTGCTCAAACAGGAAAAATTGAAAACAAAAATATTTTAATGCATCAGACCGTCTAAAGTGTATTCGACAAACTAATTTAGAAACAATGAATAATATGGACAGAAAGGTGTTCCGGGTCAATCCAATCTAGCACGTTGTAAGTCACTCGTTAAGTCCCCTCATATGGCCACATCTAATAATGAGTATAATACTATTTCATTAGAACATCCATCGATGAAATGAAATAATATTGTAAATCGAATTTGACATGGTACTTCTTTATAATTATATGTGCTAAATCTGCCATTTTGGACAAAAAGTGTCCGGGTCACATCACCAGGCCTGTCGTAAAGTTACTCGTTACTTAATCATCTATTACCTTGTGTATTGGAATTACTTGTTTATAGAATCCACCCCCTACCAATGTTTCAGGATCTACCTAACTACGCCCAGCACACGGTACCCATCTTTTCACTTCCACAAGAATGGCTTTGGTGCGAATCTTGGTGTGGCAACTCCACAAAAGCCCGCGCTAAAACCATTGATCTTTGCAATAATCCAATGACCAAGGAACCCAAACTTCAGGTCAGTTACCATTTTCATCAAATCCTCGAATCGGATTCTAGTTGATGCATTAATAGTTGTATCCTGACATCTAACTGCATTACAGGGTGCCCGAAGGATCGTAACAGAGTGGCCAGATCTTGATATGGAAGCAAGACATTTCACTTCAAAAATACTAGGTGAAAACGTGAGCCCAGTAGAGAAGGTGGTTATCCCTCCGCCTGAACCACAAGTAACACAACAAGACCAAGAACCAAAAGACGAATTGTGAATACTGAATCGTCAAGTGCTTAT
Organism: Senecio squalidus; assembly: GCA_910822075.1. Taxonomy (NCBI): domain Eukaryota; kingdom Viridiplantae; phylum Streptophyta; class Magnoliopsida; order Asterales; family Asteraceae; genus Senecio; species Senecio squalidus. The sequence goes on along the minus strand of CAJVGC010000582.1, from coordinate 44,912,175 downwards.
TAGTTTAAAAAAAAGGCTGTTCGCGTTCCATTAAGTTTTCCCTGATAGAGGAAAGTTATCTCTTACACAAGATTAAAATTAAAATCTTTTGTTTTAGGTTAAAAATTTAATCAATTTTTGATGACAAATTTGGCATTGGATTGAATATCCAAACGTAGAATTGAATGTATGTCAAGTTTTATTATAGAATAAGACAGCTTAATACATGTACTATATTGTACATCTCATCTGATAACATAGTGTCGTATTCTTCTGGACTGGCCCCATATGTGTCTACTGTTATTTACTAGTTATTGGGGATGACTATTTGAACGGGTAAAATGTCCACAACAATATTCGTACTTGGTACCTCTAAGAGTATTCAAATTCAACTCGAGGACCTGTTATATTCTCTATTATTGAAACTATAAACAAAAAGTTTTGTCAAATAGACGCATAAAATAATAAAAATCCAAAATTCACATGAAAATTAATCAAAAACTTGATTGATGAGCTGTTTTTGTTATTTTATCGTTTAAGATGTCAATTTACAAGTTTCCGATTAAGAGTTTTGTGTTACCTTTAAAGTCGTTTATTAGACCTTGATGAAAATTTTAAAGAGTAGAATTAAAACACAACAAGAACATAAGAATCGGTTACCATTTAGAGACAGACGATGGATTGTGTATGATGTGAAACAAACATTACATTACATTACATATGGTGAATGTATGGACCCACTTGGTCTGTTAGGAAATATGTGAAAAAAGAGTTCAAAATGAGAGGCTAAACTACCTCACTGCCCATAACTGGGGAAAACAAACTTTTTGCAACATTTTATTTCAATTTTATATTTAGATAGCGGTTTTCGAGCTAAGGTTATGATCGAGTTTAAGTCTTAATATGAATATTAATTCAGAATCAAAGGTTTTTATGAATAACCATTACTAGAGAGTTGCTATGGCTATTGAATCACTTGATTATAATTTAAAGTTATAATAGTGTTTGATTATGACTTTGTGATGTGTTATGTGCAAAAATCTCCTTGCCAAGTGGTATTAACATATTTATTTGCTTATTACCTACTTATCCGTTATATAGATAAACCGCTGATGCATAAAAATCGAGTTATATTATTTTATAAAAATAGGATTATTACTTTAGTTATGATTATCACACAATACAGACAAGAATACCCGATCGTATAATAATATAACTTTAGTAAGTCCGGTATCGAACACAGGGAACGGTGTATTAATAAATGTAAATTTAAAAATTAATAATTAATCTAAATTAAAGCAAGTAAAACGGGGGGCGTTTTAGTTCTGAGAGAACGTATTTTGAGAAAGTAATTAATTAAAACAAAGTACGAAACAATTAACTAAGGTGAATAGTGAATGAAAAGATGTTTGCAAAGGTTTAATCAAATATTTAAAAGCACTGTTTACTTGGATTTTACGTTTCACTTGAATTATGAATTATAAGTTTATGTATGAATTGGTTTAACTGTGATTTCTTCATTAACTAGACTTCCTATTAGAGTCGTCTAATCCTACAAATTAAGGAAAGATGGTACGAACATCGTCGTCGTACATCAAGAGCTATCTTAGATTTATCCACCCTAATTTGTGCATTTAATTCACTATTGTTAACAATTTAACCTGACGACTACGAATTAACAAAAGTCTCAACTATTCAGTTACGATATAATTGTCATGTTCGTTTAATTTATTAGGTTACTATTACTCTTAGCCTATCTCAATTAAGTCTCAAGCTATAATTATTCAACAAGTTAAACAATTATAAATAACTAATAAACCTATATGAACGCTAGTTATGATATAAGTTTATTGATCACGCTAAGTAGTTAACCTAATAATTTCAAATAAACAAGGATTACGATTAAACGATAACAATAATGGAAAAACCAATTACTTCAAACATAGAACTTAGTAATTCATAATAACAAGCTAAACAATCCAAGCAAACACTTAATGGAATTAGTTCATGATGGATTGAAAGAATTCAGCAAAACAAACAAATAATAAAGACATATTGTTGTAAGATTAAGCTAAAATTAACAAACCAAGATGAACGATTCTTCAAACACGATTAAACGATGTTAATCGTGACTTCTAGACACTTCTAGGACTCCAAAAACCCTTTCTTGCAGCTGTTTTGTCGACTAGGATGGTGGAAAAGTGGAAAAAGGGATTCCCAATTCGTAACCCTAAAGTTTGCTTAAATAGGGGTCTGGCCGACCTTCCAGCCGCCGGCTAAAATAACTCAGCCGCCGGCTGGATTGGTCTGATGAACTTTCTTCCAAAATATAAATTGTAGCTCTCTCTTTCCTCTTTCTTCTCCAATTTGAATCACCTAAATCGGACATCGTATGAAGAAGTTATGATCAAAACAGTGAAGGTGTATAAAACACTTTTCTCGCATGATCTTCAACTTTGATTCTTCATAGTTTTTCTTCATTTAAGCTCCGTTTTCTACCGATTTTAACTCCTTTTTGTTCCATGATCCAAGTTTAACTCTTATCTACATATATGTACGAAAACACTACCCAAATCATAACAAAATGCGAAAAACAAGAGTATTAAAGAGAAATATGATTAAGAAAATGTCAATTATTTTAAGCATATCAAATTCCCCACACTTGAATCCTACTTGTCCTCAAGTAGACTATCAGATTTAGAACAAAACAATCATCTTCAATAAAAATAAAATACTCAATGAATCAAGTAAATTACAAAATTTTTGATTTACGAAGATGAATTTAACAATTACCAAGCCAATATTTAAATGCATAACTAAACATCTCACGATTTGGGAAGTATAACACTCAATCACTCAAAAAGCTAATCTAAGTGTAATATATATGTGAAATCGCTCAAAGCTCAGTCATGACAAGTATTCTATCATAGGCTTGATAACGATACGCTTCTCCACCAATAGAGTCTAAGTAACTAGTTCAGAGGACTTATGGTCATATCAATGGGTGATGGGTAAAATGATGGAAAAATGGAATGAAAGTGAATTATAATGAATGATATGAAACAAATAAATTCCAATTAGTCTACTAATCCAAATATTTTAGTCAAAAACCATATTACTTTCAAAACTCGATTGATTATCCCTAATGGCTCATTCTGATAAAACTCCCAAGACCAAATTTCGCCTTAATTCTTCAACGATTCGATTGAGAATTTTATTTCTCGCAAATTTCGTTAAATCACTTCAACAATTATTGGTTACCTAGTACGGACTTTAATAAATATTTTTTTTTTTTCTGTTTTTTATTTTTTATTTTATTAAAGACACCGCTCAAAAGGTCCATCAAAAATTTGAATAACTCTTAATACTTAATCCACATGTGATTTCCTTCGTGAACTCAAGCAAATTAAACAATTCCATGCCATCATATATAACAATCCGTCTAATAATCAACCAAGTTATGAAAGAGGAAAATTTTCAACAAAAATATCTGGATTAAACGACTTAGACATTTAGGCTCAATTTATGGAATATATATATGGAAAGGGTGATAAAAGAAAAAGGTTTGGCGCAAATATGGTATCTAAACGTCAAAAACACTAAAAACGAGTGTTCGAAAGGTAGTGTGAGTCAAATAACCAGTGTAGCTACCGACTATAAGAAACGAATAGGCCAATCAACGGTTTAACAATCCTAATTCTTTTGTCTCTTTCCTAGTTACTAATAAGTAAAACTTATGCTCATTCATAGCCTCGAAGCGTATACAATGTCAAGTTCTAAAGTCTACAAGTCACTGACACACTCATACAAAAATGAAGATAAAAGCATATAAAATGTATGCTATAATGGCTCAAATCCTCACAAAAATGTAATGTGGTTGGTGCGCTCAGTTATGCAACTAGTTAAACTAATTACGAAATTTTCAAAAATTTGCACCTAAAGACAAGTAGACTTCTTTTCTACCCCCTCCCCGCAGTTGAACTATACAATGCCCTCATTGTACTAAAACTTAAACAATTTGTGAGAAAAGAAAATACAAAAGAAGAAAAGAAACCCCCCCTTGTCGACCAAAACTCGTACCACGTTCAAAATATTCCGTCCAATTCGTTGGCTTGCATATCAAATACCTACTAAAACAAAACATAAAATGAAAATAAAAATAAAATTGAAAATAAAACAAACAACGGGTTGCCTTCCGAAAGCGCTTCTTTATTAACGAGTCTTTAGCCCGACTCTCCCCACACTTAAGTGTTGCCAATGTAAAGGTCGATGTTTCCTCGCCTTTCTTCCTCGTGTAAACTCCAACATGCAACAATTCCTCCTTCAAAACATGTCCAAAGTGATCATCAAAAAGTAACGTCTCGTCTCCAACATCGAGGGCTCTGTTATGTTTCACCCAAGCATCGTGCCACTCCTTCGTCTCCTTAAGTAGCAAAACTTTAATTCCAATGCCTATGATTTTTAAATCATGCTTCCTCATATCATCCTCCATGTAAGTTGGACCTCCTTGATATATTTCACGAAATGTATCCTGCACATACTTATTCCTATCCCAGATTGTTAGTAAAAATGGATCGATAAAATTAGAAAATGTACCTCTAGTATAACAATCCTCCATGGATGGTGTTTCTTCCATTAAGTACATATCAGAGGTTCCTTTGACCAACGTCTCAAACTCAAGTACCTTATGTAAAGAACGAAAAGTCTCAAAAACCGAAAACATGGAACATGTACACTCAGTCGCCGACTGAAATGGTTTAACCATCGGCTGGAAGTTCAATCGTCGAGTGGTTAAATCCAACCGCTGGCTGGAATTCTCAGTTCCAGTTTTTAGCGTTTCGTTGTTTTGCTGTACTTGCTTCCTTTCATGTTCTTCCTCCAGCTGTAAAATCTCATCTGTTGCTTCCAACAACAATGAATATAAAGCATCATTATCCAATTTTTCCGGTTTGTTTATTTCATCCAATGCCTTATTCACACTTAACACCTGCATGTTAGTCTCAACAACACTATCCAAAGAAAAAAAGAACACTTAACTTCCAAAAAATAAATCTTCCCGAAAGGATCGATTAACTAAAAGTTCAAAAATAACAAATAAAAATCGCAACCGTTCCCCGGCAGCGGCGCCAAAAACTTGATGTATAAAAATCGAGTTATATTATTTTATAAAAATAGGATTATTACTTTAGTTATGATTATCACACAATACAGGCAAAAATACCCGATCGTATAATAATATAGCTTTAGTAAGTCCGGTATCGAACACAGGGAATGGTGTATTAATAAATGTAAATTTAAAAACTAATAATTAATCTAAATTAAAGCAACTAAAACGGGGGGCGTTTTAGTTCTGAGAGAACGTATTTTGAGAAAGTAATTAATTAAAACAAAGTACGAAACAATTAACTAAGGTGAATAGTGAATGAAAAGATGTTTGCAAAGGTTTAATCAAATATTTAAAAGCAATGTTTACTTGGATTTTACGTTTCACTTGAATTATGAATTATAAGTTTATGTATGAATTGGTTTAACTGTGATTTCTTCGTTAACTAGACTTCCTATTAGAGTCGTCTAATCCTACAAATTAAGGAAAGATGGTACGAACATCGTCGTCGTACATCAAGAGCTATCTTAGATTTATCCACCCTAATTTGTGCATTTAATTCACTATTGTTAACAATTTAACCTGACGACTACGAATTAACAAAAGTCTCAACTATTCAGTTACGATATAATTGTCATGTTCGTTTAATTTATTAGGTTACTATTACTCTTAGCCTATCTCAATTAAGTCTCAAGCTATAATTATTCAACAAGTTAAACAATTATAAATAACTAATAAACCTATATGAACGCTAGTTATGATATAAGTTTATTAATCACGATAAGTAGTTAACCTAATAATTTCAAATAAACAAGGATTACGATTAAACGATAACAATAATGGAAAAACCAATTACTTCAAACATAGAACTTAGTAATTCATAATAACAAGCTAAACAATCCAAGCAAACACTTAATGGAATTAGTTCATGATGGATTGAAAGAATTCAGCAAAACAAACAAATAATAAAGACATATTGTTGTAAGATTAAGCTAAAATTAACAAACCAAGATGAACGATTCTTCAAACACGATTAAACGATGTTAATCGTGACTTCTAGACACTTCTAGGACTCCAAAAACCCTTTCTTGCAGCTGTTTTGTCGACTAGGATGGTGGAAAAGTGGAAAAAGGGATTCCCAATTCGTAACCCTAAAGTTTGCTTAAATAGGGGTCTGGCCGACCTTCCAGCCGCCGGCTAAAATAACTCAGCCGCCGGCTGGATTGGTCTGATGAACTTTCTTCCAAAATATAAATTGTAGCACTCTCTTTCCTCTTTCTTCTCCAATTTGAATCACCTAAATCGGACATCGTATGAAGAAGTTATGATCAAAACAGTGAAGGTGTATAAAACACTTTTCTCGCATGATCTTCAACTTTGATTCTTCATAGTTTTTCTTCATTTAAGCTCCGTTTTCTACCGATTTTAACTCCTTTTTGTTCCATGATCCAAGTTTAACTCTTATCTACATATATGTACGAAAACACTGCCCAAATCATAACAAAATGCGAAAAACAAGAGTATTAAAGAGAAATATGATTAAGAAAATGTCAATTATTTTAAGCATATCAACCGCGCAATGCTCAAGGGGAAGAAGCAATAGCTTTTAAACTTCAACTTGTTACCGGTCAAGGGGGAGCAAGACTTGATAGGTTGACGGACATTATAGAAAGAAATTACATAGATATCGTCTGGGGGTGGGGGTGGGGGTGATTCTAAAAAAGTGAATCACTACTTAATTAACTAAGTTAATTTTGATATTAATGTTAATTCGAAACTTTGACAATTCTCACGTTTTATTTTTGAGTCACATAGAACTTTGTTGTCATATTTTCTCTCTGAAGGTTCATATGTGGGTACCCTTAATTTCAACTCTGATAAATATGATGCTTGACTTCATCACAAAATGAACTAATCAGCATTTTAGTCCGCATTTCATAATGAAATTCAACTACTTGTTCTTATGTCTTATCTTCACGACGATCATGATCATTTAATCCCAATACGTAACAAAGAAAACAAATATGTGCCTTTTATTTTGATTGTCTCTTGCGAACTCCATTAATCAGAATCTTCTCAGTTGGAATCCAATTCTTGATTCGATGAACAACTTTGATGTTCAATCAATCTTTAAACTATGAATTCTCGTAATCATTTTAAAGCAAAAATCCAAAAACTCATTTTTGATCGACGAGATTCATATTATCATCATCGGTGTCCCTTTTTCTTTCTCAACAACACGTCTACCAAACATTACTCCCCGAAAAGTTTCAAAATTTAACTCAACAACGAACAAAATAATTACCATTACCTCAGACTTCATTCAAGAACTTGTAAGCTTCACCCACATAATCTTACTAAACTAAGGAATGTTGTGAGTGAATCTATTTTATCTCGTTGTTGAGTATCTTGTCTGCATCATCTAGGCATGCATGTTTTGTATCACACTCTAGGGTTGTGGAATGTACGAACATAGTCAAGATATAGTAAACAACTCAAAAGGGAGACGTTTATAAAATAAATATTTGAATATAATCAAGGTCTTGACAATAATCCAAAAAGTAAATAAAAAGTATTTAAAATATCTTTAAAAAGTGAAATGCTCATAGTCTTGAAATGCTATGCCAAATAAATATCTTTTAGAATGCATTTTAAAAAGTGGCAACTAAAGGTTGAATGAGTTTATAAGTTTAAATACCCAATAAAATATTAGACCATAAGATTTAGGAAGTAACAACGTCACTTGAATATACGTAGTAAACATTGCAAAGACTCATGTAATAAAAATCTTAACTGAGATAAATTAAATATCAAATGAGTCATGAGTGCCTTAATAATACAGATATAAAGATAAGTATATCCGTGATGAATCAAATAATATATGTCCGTGATAGAAATCACATAGGCACTATCCATTCGAACAGTTGTCAAACTCTATAGATCTATTTACAAAGTTCAGGTTTATTTTCGTAACTAACTATTCATGATGAAGTCAAATTAGTGTTAACGTTATCTAATAAATGAAACAATGTAGTGTACTTGTGTCTAAAGCGTAAGTAAAATGAAAATGACATTTTCCCCCCAAACAGTATAAAAATAGTACTAAAAATGGGTAAGAACTCGCCTTGAATGAATTCTTGAAATAGACTTGACAAATGTAGTAAAATCCTAAATATAGTAAGTCTAGATTAGGATTTCGAAATATTTTATTTTTAGTAAGTTTCCATATTTAGTAAGTTTCCAAAAATAGTAGTTGTTACAAATAGTATGTTTTCAAAAGTAGTAAGTTACTATTAATAACAAGTTACAGAAAATAGTAAGTTTCTATAAATAACATTATCCATACTGTGTAGTACTTCTATTTATATACTTGACTCAACTGTCATTGTTGTTAGCCTACTTACTTAGCTAAACCTTTCGGTAGCTCTACTGAAGCGGACCAGCGAACCATGTTTATATTAAAGATCTAAGCTTACCGAAATCATATTGTTTAGATACAATCTAACATCAATTGATTAGATATAAATTATGATCAAACAAAAAATTTAGTAAACAAAAGGATAGGAAGGATTGCGGTATTGACAAGTGTCCATCTCCATATTTTTTCATTAAGGATAAAGTAATAAATCTACAATTATATAATATAAAATATATATTTACTGAATATAACCTCACCTTCTTCACATCTACCATTCGTTTGCTGTCGCTTGCCACCTCCGGCAGCCATAGTCCACCGTCGGCAACCACCTCCGGCCATTGTCAGTCGCCGCCGAGAAAAACAATTTTTTTTTTCAGAATTTTTTTAACGGTTATTTTCCCATATAAAGAAGAATCTGTAAATAAAAATGCCCATTGATAAATCTAAACAAGTTCTTAACAGAAAATATGAAAAATAACAAATTTCTATATTTTTACAAGATTTTATATAATTATTTTTATATTTTCCTTCTAAATTCTCAACAATAAAATGAAAAACTAACAAATCAGATTTTCTTTTTAAAATTGAGAAGATTTGTCAATTACGTTAGTGCATCATATTTCAAGCTTATTGCATCATATTTTAAGCTTATTGCATCATATTTATAAATATGATGCAACATTTAAATAGAGTTAATTGCATAAATCGTCCCTATGGTTTACTTCAAATTACGAATTTTGTCCCTAAGTTTAAAATGCTGCATAAATCATCCATTTTTTGAAACTAATTACGTTTTTCATCCCGAATTTCTAACGGACATCCATTTTAGGGACAATATGTGAAATTAGTTAGCGATAATTTTAACAGAAATTATTAACGGACATCCATTTTAGGAACGAAAAGGGTAATTAGTTTCTAAAAGTGGACAAATTATGCAACGTTTTAAACTTAGGGACGAAATCCGTAATTTTAGGTAAACCATAGGGACGATTTATGTAATTAAGTCTTTTAAATATGATGCAATGACGTAAATCCGGTGAACATCGTTATCATATTTTTACGTCATTGCATCATATTTATAAACGTTGTTGCATCATATTTCATTGAAGCATTTCATCAAACCAACTTATGTGCATTATTATAAATAATTAATTTTTATCAAGATTTGAGTGAAAAACACTTTGAAAACAGAAAATAAGAGAAATTTGATGATAAAATTTCGAATCTAACTCGAAAATATTAAGCTAAATATCATATCAAACTTTTTTTTGTGAAGTTTTTATTAGATCTTGAAAGTTTTCTTCTTTTTTCTTCTTTAATCAACCGGATCTAACAAATAATGGAAGTGATGGTTGTAATTTTGTTACTTTGGTTGAAGGAGACGAACTAGTGGCGGTTTTGTGATGGATGTCGTGTTTTCTAAGGAGATAATGGTGGAGTTGCAACAAATACGAATTAGTGATGTGGTTGTGGAGTTTGACGGCGTTAGAGGTTGGTGGTGGCGGTGTTTGCTGGAAAATATGGAGAAAAATGGAAAAAAAGAATTAAAATGAATTTATGTTGGTGATATTTTGAGCCCTATGTATTAGAAAGGGCAAAATGACTATTATACCCTTATATGTTTTAGTTTATTTGATAATCATTCCTAAAGTTCGATCTATTTTCAAAAATGCCACCTTGCAGATCATAGTCATTGAGCTAAACCCCCACTAACTATCCAATTCACCACAATACTCCATACCCTGTTAAATTAAATTGTCTTTTTACTTGAAAACCCCTCTCTCTCTCTCTCTCTCTCTCTCTCTCTCTCTCTCTCTCTCTCTCTCTCTCTCTCTCTCTCTCTCTCTCTCTCTCTCTCTCTCTCTCTCTCTGTTAAATTAAATTGTCTTTTTATTTGAAAACCTATATATATATATATATATATATATAAATCAAAACGTATAAAAATAATAAAATAACAAAATCTGATTTTTATTAATAATAATAGAATAATGGAAACTTAGTTGCGTATTTAGTCCGATTAAATGTATTTAATGCATGCTGACACTTAACTATCTAACTTTCAAATAACTGAACTAATTGTTCTAGCTAATTCATATAAATGAAATGTTACATGTAGACCCTTGTATTATCTTCACTTGATAACTATTGCCCAAAATTAATTATCGTGAAAGTGTTTATGTTTACAAACCGTGCATCTATGATAGATAACTTCTAATGCAGAAATGAAATGAAAACACTATCAAAATGAAAATAAAAGTAAATTTGCCAAATAGAACACATAATATTATATCATATTGTGACGAAAGTTATAGGACGTGTAATGGGTTCTAGCGGTTTCTGACCTCAAATTTCCCGGTTGTCACATTTTGGGATAAGAATCGAGCATTTATATATGTTTTTAGTACGTTGGAGATGTGGCAAAATTAACTTTGTTAATGTATCCCTTCTTAGCTAAGATTCGGAACAAACGTCTTTATGACTTTTCTTTTAAAAGAGTCAAATTCAGAATGATTCGTCTACTTTGAAATCACTTAAGCGATATGAATTTAGATCTTAATAGTAATCAAATCACACCCAGTAGAGAATCAATATGATAATAAGAACATAAGAGTACCAAACCAAAAGTATTAGTTGAACACTTTGTTAAATAGTAAGCAACTCAATATTCAAGATTCTACGGTTGAGTCTAGAGAATTAATGTACTTTGATACTAGATAGAGGCTCAATTGGGTTCATAAAATCTTGTTTTTATTTTTCTGAGATTTGAAAGAAAAAAATTCATCAATTGAGACCATTTCCTGATTCGATCGCTCAGATCTTCAAGGTATGACTATGATAGCAAATGTTCCATATTTTATAATAAATCGATATATGAATAAGCACAAGTGAACAACATCTGATTGCATAAAGGTTAAAGGATAAATATATATATGTAGGATATATGTGTTTCAAACCATTGGATCAAGCTCTACTCCCATTGCAAGAGCTTAACCAACAAAGATTACATTTAGAGAGAAACACACACACCATCCAAGCTCTCTATTTAAATAAACCCTAAAAACTAGTATTGATAGACAAAGTATATAGAATTCGTAAGTACATAAAAGTCAAACATTAAATTTAACACTTCACAATGTTTTCATAACGTCTTTGTAACTAGTTACATAATTTCATGTCTTTGTGGTGCAAAGTGTTGTTAATTGCTTATTCGTAATCATGGGCTTCACATTCGTAATGTTATGAGAAAATATGAAGATCTTTGCATCCCACCAAGGTTGATATGAAGAAGAAACAAATATAACTGGTCATAAGTGATCCACACGAAACTCACAAAATGTTTTGGGTCAGATTCGTATCAATCTATTGTTTGCAAACATTAAGGATAAATAAACTAAAAATACCTAAATGTGAAATAAAAAAGAAACTTAAGACAACAAAAGTAGACTTTTGTTTTAACCTACAAAGTAAATGATAGTGTTAGTAGGATTTAGGCGGGTATTTATAGATCCTAAACCCTAAACGCACATGGAAAGTCTGCAAAAAGGCTTAGTCCACGAAACCCACATACTAAAACGAAGACGATAGCCGAATCAAAGAGCCAGGCTGACAAAGTCTAGCTACCGACTGGACGAATGTGCCCGGCTGGCAAAAGCCAACCGCCGACTGAGTATATCCAGAAAGCGGCCGGAGCCCGTCTGGCAAATACGCCCCAGACGGTATTATGCGTCCCGTCTGGCAAATATGGACCAGACGGTATTATGCACCTCGTATGGAAAATATGTGTCCCGTCTGGAAAATACGGCTCGTACGGTACTATGCGTCTCGTCTGGCAGATATGGCCCGAACGGTACTATGCGTCCCGTCTGGAAGATATGGAACGTACGGTATTATGTATCTCAACCCGGAAAAAATGCGTACCGTCTGGAAGATATGCCCCAAACGATATTATGCGTCACAACTGGCAAATAGGGCCCGCTGGCATTTTGTGTCCCGTTTGGCTGAAGTGACAACCTTTATGGAGGACATGATAGCATATAACCTTCCGGATGAAACGTCCATCTTAAATGCCTAAGGAGAGTCACGCATTTAAATACAAGATGTTATACTTGATATAATGATGTGAATGTTGGATCATTATGTCCGTCATTAATCATGACATAATGACCATTAAAATCCAGATATTAAGACGTGGGATATAAATACCCACCCAATATTATCATCCTTGGGGACAATCCTTACACACAATAACACATACACATACTCTTTCATTTCGTTCATTCTGCTCACAGCAAGAAAGCCACATTACTTCACCTTCAACCTTGATCACCTTAGGTTCGCGAAGAACTTAGTAGGTTTGCACTGTTTCGACAGGAGATCTAAGGTTGAATCCTCCCAAACATCTCATTTCCATGTTTGACGATCTTTTGATCAAACATTGGCGCCATCCGTGGGACCGTTTTAGTTAACGGCGTCTCATTTCATCTCCACCTCTTTCATTTCATTTCCTAAATTCACCAGTAGTTCATCTCCCACATGGAAGGAATTAACTCTCCAATCATTTCATCAGCACCAGAGGTGAACCCCACAATAACAACCATTTCACTAGAAGGGATCACTATTCCCCCACTGGCTTCTTCCCTGACTCCTAATACGATCAATCCAGATCTCCCATCGGAATCGGATTTCACAGGTGAACAAAGGCCTCTAGGGGGAAGATTCGAATATCCCAACTTCACAGATTAGTCATTGCCTGAATCAGGACCTACCAGATTGTACGACTCAACCACAACTTTCCTAACTGTCACCACAAGGATGACATGCATATCTAGCGCACCAAATGCATCAATGGGAAACCCATTCGTTGTGTCCACGGGAAACCCCCCGACATACCGTCAGGAAATCCATCTGGCATACCATTAGAAAATCCATCTGGCATACAGTTAGGAATTACTTCAGGTCACACCAAGCAAACACTGCCATCCCGAGCAACAAATTCTCATTCATACGGAGCAGACATTACTAGACAGTCAATGCCGACGATATTCCAACCAACAACCCAAATGAGTGTCGAAGATCCAATGGTGGAAATTTTGAGAAGGTTGGCCAAAACGACCCAGCCACCTCCGCCAACAAACATCTTGTCTCACCTCCTTTCAGCTTTGCAGCCACCTATCCCACCAGTGTTACCACCTCCACCCAGTGTAGACCCAATCATAACACAGTTACTAGAACAAATTAGGCGACAAACTGTAACGACCTGAAAATATTTAAAGGATTATTTTTGTAATAAGTTTTAAGTAAAAGGAACTTAAGTTGTTAAGTTGTGGTCAAAAAGGACTAATTTTGTAAAGAATGTTGCATTTTGGGCTAAAGTTGTCATTATGGCAAATTAAAGGGTTATATATGAAAATTTTAAATTAATTCTCCTACTTAAGATTGAAGAAAGGAAAGAAACATATTAGTATGGTTATATGTGTGTGTGTTGCGTGAGAAAAGAAAAGAAAGAAAGAAAAAGTTTAAGTCGGCTAACTTTACGACGATTGTTTGGTATTCATTTCTCGTCGGATAAATAAACGGGAAGCATATTTGTGCTCCTGGTGTTGAGGGGATCATTCCGATATAAGCGAAAGTTATTTTCGCAGTGGTTTATTTCGGGTCGAATCGTTACTCGTTTCGTTTTATCGAGGTATAACTTGTTATTTACGTTCATATTCGAGTTCTAAGTTATTTGTGATAGTTTGGAACGTTTTTAGTTGAGTTTTATTTAAGTTGATAAACTTGCGAGTATGGAGGTTAGCTCAAGGTAGAAGATAGTTTTGTTAGTGTCGTTACGTAAGTTGTTCCATAGGTTGTTACACAGCCTTGTTACGCTAAGTTTGTTCCATAACTTTGTTTCGCTAGTTGTTGCGCAAGCTTGTTTCGTTGCTTGTTGCACAAGAGTGTTCCATAGTGTTGTTTCGTTGCTTGTTGCGCCAGGTTGTTCCATAGATTGTTACGCAAGTTGTTTCGTGAGTTTTTGCGTAGGGTGGCGCAACAGTGTCAACATTCTTGTTTTGTTGAGTGTTACACAAGTAGTTCAGTTAGGTTTGTTGCGCTAGTGTTACGCACCTTTGTTTTAGTTAGGATATCCGTCGCATTTACTTTCCCGCTATTCATTGGCGATTAGAAGTTGATATCCTGGTTATAATGATAGGTTTTAACAGGTCGTTCGTTGTTTTGGACGCTAGTTTACGTGCCGTGTAGCGAAGGTGAAGGCGAGTACAATATGATTTATAAAACTGCGCATAAAGATAAAAATAACGTTTTGAAAGTTCTTAATGTTTCAAAAGATGTTTGAAACGTGTAAAGATGTTTTAAAAGTAACGTTGTTGTTATACCACATTGCTTATATAAAATGATGTTTTAATCATTAAAAGATGAACCAGAATAGAATAACGGAATTATGTGGTATGGGTAAAACGTTTGCCCATACATGATAATTACGGGTGGTTGTAGCTACCCGTATGTTTGGATGACACGTAGTAGTTAACTACATGTATCCTTATTGTTATTATAATTTATTTGTCGTGTAAAATAAATTATGTGAAAGTTGTTTGGTAAAGGCCTCAGGCATTAGTGGTTGTAACTACTCATGTTTAGTGGTGTGCAATGCGATGAGGTACACATCTATACTTTAATTATATATGATTATATAATTGTTGTGTTGTTATTTATGCATTATAAGGAGTATGCCTTAGTCTTGCATAAGAGGACTTGATTACGGGTAGTCGTAGCTGTTCGTAGATTTATGTTGAGACCTAGTACCATTGACTAGGTGATAAGTTCTAGCAATTGTATTTTGTTCTGATCGTTGGATCAGGATAGTTGCGGTGAATTCTAGACCTCCTTGGCAACTTGTGGTTTTGAGCGTGGCTCATGCTGGAGTGATGTTTTGCCTCGCTGGGTCATTGACAACCATCACGTGGGAATGGGGTAGTGTAGTCATTGACGCACTGCGGATCCTTTCCTAAATGACAAGGCATAAATATGCTAAGTCGGAATAGTGAAAGCCTGCATTTCGGGTTATTATAAAGATTGGGAGTCTCGCCCCAATATTTATAATAAAATGCGAAATGTGCGAGTAGCGAACGGGGTAGTAGCCCCTCGGGCATATGTGGGACCCTACTGGATTGAATACTTAGGGCTTGAGTTGAACCCTAGTAAAGTGATAAATGCATTTGTCACACCCCGCTAAAGCGGAAACACGAGATGTGAAGAGCAAAGAATCATTTCACGGGTTACACTAAAATCAACGGTTCAAGTCATTAAGATTAAAGTTGGAAAAGTACAAAAATTCAAAGTTACGACCAAGATTCAAAGTTTAAGACCATAATACATAATAAACTGTTTTTAATTAAAAATTCCCAAAAATAAAGGTCTTCTTCCCAGGGTACACTTCACATAATTGGCTTGACCCGCCTGAGCAATGCACTTCATAACTTACGCTTAATTCCTGAAACATGAGATAAAGTGTCAACTACGAAAACGCAGTGAGTGAGTTACAGTTTATAAGTTGACCAAAGAGTGCTGATAAAAGTTCGACAAGTATATATATAAGTACAAGGTTTTCAAAAAGGAAGTAAGCGGGTAAGCAATCGCATAAAGGTAGTTTAAATACAGTCGTAATAGTTCAAGTCAAGAGCTTAGAGTTCGTAAAAGTTCGAGACAAGTTCAAAGTCCATAAAAGTTCAAGATAAGTTCAAAGTCAAGTCGCGTAGCAAGCGGTAAAAGTGCGTAGTCATTACCTCAGCGGTGGATTAATCCACATGTGTAAGACAGTAGGTACGTGATGTGTAAAATTGAGTCTTAAATTTAACCGACTATTTCACGCAATTACACACTTATAGGCAGTGGACCTATTCGTATGTAATATAGTTTAATAGTAAGTATAGGTTCGTTCGCAGGGACTAATTTGTTTTTATATTCGAATAAATAATACTAAGAGTATTTGGGGGTTTTTTATCGTACTAAAATTGCAAGTGATTAGTAAAAAGAGTGATTAATTAAAATCGAGCGAAAAGTAATTGATTAGATCAAATAATAAAGAGAATACACTTGTTTGACACTTCACCTATTTTCCATTAATTTTACGAGATCGATTGTTGTTTCAACTTCTAAGATATAATAAAAGTCCTTCCGAATCTTTTATTAACTTTAATTATCTCTACTTACACCGTTCCTTCCGAATACAGTTAATAAATATTAATAATCAAGCAATAAGTATCAAGCCTGTTTTTAGTGATTTAACCTTATAGAGTTTCCTTCCGAATAACTCCTCTAATTATCAAGTCCTTCCGAATCTTAATACTTAGACCTACTCACTTAAATTTAATTACCTTAGTTGTTATTACTAAGTCCTTCCGAATCTTAATAATTTTAAATCGATTATAGACCGACCGATTACTTCATAAAACTTATCTAACCTATCTAGATTCCTTCCGAATACCTAGAATGTTGATTAAACAAATTATATATAAACAACTATAATAACATATTAAAATCTAAGCAAATAAGGATCGACGGTTAAACACAAAAACATAAAACAACCGCGAACGTTAAATAAACATCAAATAGGATCCGTTGTTCAAACAAGCATAAAGAGAGTTTAGCTACTCATAACGTGGTCTGAAAAAGCAATTAAGTTGTTAGAAAACATGCTGGAAAATAATTCAAAACTGGAAAAGAACAAACGAGGAAAATCGCCGAACGTGTCGTGATCGCCGATTGCCGAAAATATGATCTTCCGTGCCTTGAACCTTGCTTCTAAACGTATTAACAGCTCCAGAGACGTGAGAATAATACTGAATGATTTTCTGGACGATTTTGTGTTGTATTTATAGGCAAAAATCAAAGTGGAAAACGTATTCGACTCGAACTCAAACTCTTTGTAGTTATCCAGATAGGTGCGCCGCACCCTATCACCTGGTGCGCAGCACCGGGCTGTTCTCCGTGTCCAAAACCAATTAAAACTCTCGGTGCGCAGCACCCATACCCCTGGTGCGCAGCACCTCTTTACTTCTCGTATTTAGTTTGTCATTTAAGCTCATTTCTTCACTCCTTTCCGCTTTCCGATCATATAAACCTGTAAAATAGATAAAAACACTTTTCCACACGATTAAATGTAAAAACCTATCCTATCCATCATGTTTACTATGAAAACCGACACAATATCGCATAGAAATATCTATATAAATATACGATATCAAATCCCCCCAAACTTGCCTTTTTGCTTGCCCTCAAGCAAAAACTGTTTTCAAATTAATTATCAAAGCCAAAAATAAACATAACCAAACTCCTCACGATTTTTATTGGAAGTAAAATCACACAAACTCTCAAACTAATCTAAAAGGGTGTGTAACGTATTCTGTAGAATCGCTCAATTGCTCAGTCATGGTGAATATTCTATCATAGGCTTGATAAAGTATCTAATCTCAACCACTAGAGTCTAGGTACAACTAAACGGGGACTTTTATTCGGGTTATAATTTATAGGTATAGGCATGTGAAAATATATAATGGAGTGTAAATGGGTTAAATAAAATAATACAAACTTAGATTAAGTCCGAACTAAATAAAATCTCTAACGTACGGGATTGCTTAATTTCTCCAACTTATACTTTTTCTTTTCCTCCAAATATACATGTATCGTAAATAGTACACGACTCATAATACACTGCTTCGCTTAAAATCCACAACTAAATTTTTTTTTCGCTTTTCTGTTTTTTCGATTTTTTTTTTTCTTTCTTTTTTTTCCTTCCAGCCTAGTACATGCCTTACAAAATAATTTTTTTTCTCGTGGTAAGTATACATGCTCAAAAGGCTAATAATCACTATACATATTTTTTTTCTCTCTACTATTTCTCCAAATACAATAATGATACAATAATTGGTACTTTTCTTCCATGCCTTAACAATTCTTAACTTTACTTATAATAATAGCAATCAAAAATCTTTGTTCGGAACTAATCTAAAAAGAAACGAAAATAAGGCGAGTGTACAAAATAATATAGTAGTGTTTAGAAACGAAACGGTTTAGGCGCAAATTGGTTTACTAGAGTTTCTAACACTAAAAGTAAGTGTTACAAGGGTTAAGCGGAAAATATATAAGATATAAAAAGAAACGAAAAAGGCTAACAAATGGTTAATCCTAATTGCCCCTATCATTGTACCAAAATCACACTAAGTTTCCCTAATGTAATTGCTCATATGTGGTCTCGAAATGTATAACAATGTCAAGTTCTAAAGTCATCAACCATCGGCACACTCAAAGAAACGAAAAAGTAGCATTAAAAATGAATGCTTTCAATAGGCTCAAACTCTCACTATTTTTCTGAGTGGGGTAAAAATGCGTCTGGTTATGCTTACAGTTTAAAGTATTTACCTATATATTTTTTTGGTTTTTTCAATTTTTCACTTTTTTTGGATTTTCTGGTTTTTTCTGACTCAAAAATGTACAACAACAACACATTTCAACACGATGGAAACTAAGCTAAGGGTCGAAAAATAAAAGATAAAATTTCCCGATGACCCCCCCCCAAACTTAAGTAACACATTGTCCCTAATGTGTTTACGACTCAAAACTAAGGGAAATTTTACAAAAAACTATCCTAAAAAAATAAAAATAAAAAATAATACAAAAAAAAATAAAAGAAAGGTAGAAAGTATAGAACCCGTTGGTGTAAAGTGGAAATATGGCGGTGGAATGCGGTTTGCTGAACTGAATGCCATGCTTATGAGCGGGTGCTGAACTTACTGCCAGTCTTAGAAAAAACTAAAAAATCAACCACACATGTTAGAAAAATAAATAAAAAGAAAATAATAAGCATACAAATTACGACGAATATAAAATAGTCTTACTATTTCTTCTAATAAGAAATAGTAAGTTCATAAAATAACATCACAATACATAAAAATAATACAAATCACTCGTCATCACTGGCATGACGATCCTCCTGCTGGGGTGCTGCGGGGTGGTACCCAGGATATGGCTCCGGATAATAGTAGGGTGGTGGGTCAAACTGAGGATATGGAGCGGGATGCTGCTGCTGATATATATACTCCCAGGATGACTGATATCTATCCTGAAAGTACTGCTCTCGCTGCTGGTAGTGGTCCCATCGTCGGCCCGACTGAGCGTTGTCGAACTGAAGCCTATGTAAACCAGCTAACACCTGATCCTGAAAGTCCAACTGTGGTAAAGCCCGTAGCCTCGGTGCCGGAGCTGGGGCTAGAACATCCTCAACTCGACGAATGGTACCAAACGCTCTCCGGATGGGTCAAGAATCACAACTCGGATCAAATCAGCTTTCCCATAAACCTTGCAGGGAACCGGTGGTGAGCACATCTGGATGTTGGCATGAGTAGCCCAACCCTAAGGACCGGTGCGGGTGATGAAGTGCCCGCAAAGTAACTTGCTCTGGTCGGTTTGCCCTTCCCCCTTGTCCGCCATGTACCTAGCTAACGTCCACGGGACGTTAGCATACCGAGATGGATCACTAAAACTGAAAATCCGCAGCAACCACAAGTCCTCCATGTAACATTTATCGTGGTGGGTGTCACGATGGAGGAATGAATACGAGATCATCTTGTGTAGAAGTCGCAGCATGGGATCCCGAATATCCTTGGCGCGACTAGAGTTGGAGTGATGCTCCATTCGTCCTGACAACTCATACCAGGCCTCGACCCCAAACCCTATAGAATCTCTCTCAGAATCCGAGAGATATGCCCTCATCAAATCCTCATGACCTGCCTCAGTATTGGTAAACAAACCCGTTAGTCTACCAAATTCAACAACAGATACCTGGTGATCCTCGCCGCCTAAGCGGAAGGATATCAGAGGTGCGGTCAGGAAGGTCTCGTCGGTGAACTCCTTTGAGACCTCCAACTCGAGCATCCACTCCCTGAAGGACGGCTCATCTGTCTTCCAGGCTTTTCCCCAGACTGGTATGCTACGCTGGGCACTCTCGCTGCGGGTAGTCATGAACCCGCGCACATCTACACGAATACCGGACAGGAAATTCCAGTCCATAGTACGGGGAGCCGCAACTGGTCGTCCCCGTAGTGATGCAAGCTTGTTATTGTACTTGATCTTCCTATCTGCTGAGCAACCCGGCCAATGTAACCAAGGGTGGCTCTCGGGCGCCATAATCGCCGCATTGAGTGTAGCTCGGGGTTGTGCCCGAGCCCGACTTCCTTCACCCTCTTCGCTTGCCACGGCTGCCCGCTTTCCCTGCACACACAAAAATCAACAAAAACAGCAACAAACACGTTAAACACACGAAAGAGACGACCAGCAGCCGGAAAACAGGCCTGTGCCGCGCACCTAGGCGGTGGTGCCGCGCACCGGCGCTTTTTCCGGCCAAAAATCCGGTCAAAAACTGGTCGAACCATTAACCAACACCTCAAACCTGCTTAATTCATCAATCCTAACCATATTATGCAATCAATTCCATGTTTTAGGTCGGATTAAAGAAAACCTAACATTTCTCCCAATTCGATTTTTAACCTAATTAACCGAAAATCGAAAGAAATAAAGGAGTTAGAGTGAAGAATCATACCCGTCTATTCATAGTGAGTAGTTAAAATGAGAAAAAACAAGCAGTAATCGAAGGTTTTTTTTTAAGTGTGTGTATGGTGTCTTCGGCGACTGCTGTTGTTATGTATTTTATGTGTGTGCTGTGTGTTTAAGAAAACAAGTAATATAACCTGAACAGAGCCGCGGTGCGCAGCACCAAGAGGGGGGTGCTGCGCACCGAACCCATTTTTTTTTTGATTTTTTCGTTTTTCGATTTTTTTGTATTTTCTGGTGTTTTCTCGGTACCTAACTAGATAAATCTGCAAAACAAAAACGTTAAAAAGTTCTAAAAATAAAAAAATAAAACTAAGAAGAGCGCTAATTTTTCGACCGAGTCGTTAGCTTGACTCGATATGCCTCTTTATTAGGCGTTGACGGAATAGAATCCATCCTCAATCATCAGTCCGTTTTCATTATCTTCTTCGTGATATAATTTGACTCGTTGCCCAGAAACGATGAATGGTTGTCCGCCTTCTCTCCACAACTCTACATAGCCGGAGGCATAAGCCTGTTTGACGGTGTACGGTCCTGTCCACTTCGAGCGTAATTTAGGAGCCTTGAATTTGTACTTTGATTGAAATAAAAGTACTTTATCGCCCTCCTTGAATTCTTTACGACGAATTTTACGGTCGTGGAATTCCTTAGTTCTTTCCTTGTAAAGGCAGGAACTTTCGTAAGCCTGTAACCGTAATTCATCCATCTCGTGAAGTTGTAAGAACCGCAAATCTTTTGCTAAATCAATGTCAATGTCGCAGAGCTTCAATGCCCAGTACGCCTTATGCTCGATTTCCACCGGAAGATGACACGTTTTCCCGTAGAGTAGTCGATACGGGGTGGTTCCAATTGGTGTTTTATACGCCGTTCTGAATGCCCACAATGCGTCCTCCAGCTTCCTTGACCATATATTGGGATTATTGTTGACCGTCTTTTCCAAAATTCTTTTGATTGCACGGTTTGTATTTTCCACTTGCCCGCTAGTTTGAGGATGATACGAAGTTGCAAATCGGTGATTTACTCCATATCTTTTCAAAGCTTTTGCAAGCTGAGCGTTGGCGAAGTGGCTTCCTCGATCACTGATTAATGCCTTTGGCACTCCAAACCTGCAAAATAAACTTTTAAGAAAATCAACAACCACGTTAGCGTTGTTAGTCGGTAATGCTTTAGCTTCAACCCATTTAGAAACATAATCTACAGCAACTAGAATGTAAATATTTCTATTTGAGGGTTTGAAAGGGCCCATAAAGTCGATTCCCCAGATATCGAAAACTTCACAAACTTGGATCCCTTGCTGTGGCATTTCGTCCCTCTTCATGATATCTTGGCGTTGGCATGCCGTCACAAGTGTTTACGAGAGTATAAGCCTCCTTGAAAATTGTTGGCCAATAGAATCCTGCATCATAAACCTTTTTCCCAGTTACCGTTGGTCCGTAATGTCCTCCGGTGGGTCCATGATGGCATTCGTTCAAAATTTTGCGAGTTTCTTCTCCGTATACACATCTGCGCACCATTCCATCAGCACATCTACGGAACAAGTATGGTGAGTCCCAGTAGTAGTACTTTGCATCCGAAATAAGTTTCTTCCTCTGTTGATAGGTTAGGTCTTTGTTGATGACTTTTCCGACTATATAGTTCGCAATGTCCGCGAACCATGGGGTGTAGCTGTCCGTGTTACTGATATAGGCCAACATTTCCCCCGGAAAAGCATCATCTATGTCCTCTTCCTTCAACTCCCCCAAACTTGGGTTCTCCAATCGGCTCAAATGGTCCGCAGCGACATTTTCAGCCCCTTTCTTGTCCTTGATCTCGATGTCAAATTCCTGCAACAATAAAATCCAACGAATTAATCTAGGTTTAGCATCTAATTTAGAAAACAAGAATTTTAAAGCAGAGTGATCCGTGAAAACAATTGTCTTGCTCATCACTAAATATGAGCGGAATTTATCAAAGGCAAATACAACGGCCAAAAGTTCCTTTTCCGTAGTGGTATAATTCTGTTGGGCTTCGTTCAGTGTTTTACTGGCGAAGTAGATAGGTCGAAAATGTTTATCGATCCGTTGCCCCAAAACAGCTCCCACTGCGAAATTACTGGCGTCACACATTAGCTCGAAAGGTTGAGACCAATCCGGTGCTACCAAAATAGGTGTATTGGTGATCCGGTCCTTGAGTATCTCGAAAGCTTGTAAGCAGTCCTCTGAAAAGTTGAAAGCTACCTCCTTCTCTAAGAGTTTCGTCATAGGACGAGTAATCTTGGAGAAATCCTTGATAATCTTCGGTAGAATCCTGCATGTCCCAAAAAACTCCGAATTGCCTTCTCGTTCGTCGGTGGTAGTTTGGCAATGACCTCGATCTTCGCTTTGTCTACCTCTATCCCAGCTTTTGAGATTTTGTGTCCCAATACGATTCCCTCTCGAACCATGAAGTGGCATTTCTCCCAGTTGAGGACCAAGTGTGCTTCCTCGCATCTTCCCAACATCTAATCTAAATTCTTCAAACAAGTTGTCGAAAGAATCTCCGAAAACTGAAAAGTCGTCCATAAACACTTCCATTGTCTTCTCCACCATATCCTGAAAAATGGCTAGCATACACCGCTGAAAAGTGGCGGGCGCGTTGCATAGACCAAATGGCATCCTCCGATATGCGTAGGTTCCGAACGGACATGTGAATGTGGTCTTTTCTTGATCTTCGGGATCGATGGGGATCTGAAAGTATCCTGAGAATCCGTCCAAGAAGCAGTAGAACTCATTTCCTGCTAGTCTCTCGATCATCTGGTCCATGAACGGTAGTGGAAAATGGTCCTTCCTGGTGGCCTCGTTCAGCTTGCGGTAGTCGATGCAAACTCTCCATCCGGTAACTGTCCTTGTTGGCATGAGCTCGTTCTTCTCGTTCATCACCACGGTCATACCTCCCTTTTTCGGCACACAGTGAATGGGGCTAACCCATGGGCTATCTGAAATAGGGTAGATAATACCTGCATCCAACAACTTCACAACTTCCTTTTTAACGACATATGTCATATTCGGATTTAGCCGCCGTTGTCTTTGAACAACGGGTTTTACATTATCATTAAAATTTATTTTATGTTTGCAAAAATAGGGGCTAATTCCGGGTATGTCAGATATACGCCAAGCAAAGGCCTTTTTATGACCTTTAAGGACTGTCAATAATCGAGCTTTTCGTCACCCGAAAGTGATGACGAAATAACAACCGGTAATAAATTAGTACCTTCAAGAAAAGCATATTCTAAATGTACCGGTAATTGTTTTAGCTCCAAGTCGGTTGGTGGTGATTCGATTGAAGATTTGATCCTCATGCTTTGGTCCAACTTCAGCTCTTCCTTAACTTCAACCTCCACTTCCTCGATCCTCTCGTCTTTCAGCTCCTCCTCCAAGCTAGTTTCTATCTCGAGAATTTCTGCCAATCTAATTCCTCAAACACATCAATCCGAAAACAGGTTTCATCAGTAGAATAGGAGTGAGTCATAGCTCTATCTAAATTAAAAACAATTCTTTCATTCCCAACCCCTAATGAAATTTGCCCATTTTTCACCCGAATAATTGCGTCAGCGGTGTTAGGAATGGTCGGCCAAGGATTAGTGGAACAGAGACATCCTCATCCATCTCTAAAATCACGAAATCAACCGGAAAGGTGAATTTTCCCACGTTCACTAGCATGTTCTCAGCATTCCTAACGGGTACTGAAATGATCAGTCTGCTAGTCGAATACTCATCCTGGTGGTTTTTAACACTCCAATGGCGAGTTTAGCATATAGTGAATACGGCATCAGGTTTATGCTAGCTCCTAAGTCTGCTAAAGCACTGCAACTGTAGGTATTACTGAAGTTGCACTGAATCAGAAAGCTCCCTGGATCATCCAACTTGGGTGGTATCGTGTTCTTCACCAAGGCTGAACATTCTGTGTTTAGGAAGCCGGCTGTTTCTCCAAATTCGCATTTCCTGCTCGTTTGTCTCCGTTTCAAGCCGGTTTCAGCTCCTTTTCGCTCCATGATCCAAATATTACTCTAATCTGCAATTCTCACTAAAAATATACCAAATCATAATAAAAGTTGCAGAAAATGAGCTTAAATATGACAAATGTGCCTACAAAATATGGATTATTTCAGGCACATCACTTGATGTGTAAAATCGAGTCTTAAATTTAACCGACTATTTCACGCAATTACACACTTATAGGCAGTGGACCTATTCGTATGTAATATAGTTTAATAGTAAGTATAGGTTCGTTCGCAGGGACTAATTTGTTTTTATATTCGAATAAATAATACTAAGAGTATTTGGGGGTTTTTTATCGTACTAAAATTGCAAGTGCTTAGTGTAAAAAGAGTGATTAATTAAATCGAGCGAAAAGTAATTGATTAGATCAAATAATAAAGAGAATACACTTGTTTGACACTTCACCTATTTTCCATTAATTTTACGAGATCGATTGTTGTTTCAACTTCTAAGATATAATAAAAGTCCTTCCGAATCTTTTATTAACTTTAATTATCTCTACTTACACCGTTCCTTCCGAATACAGTTAATTAATATTAATAATCAAGCAATAAGTATCAAGCCCTGTTTTTAGTGATTTAACTTATAGAGTTTCTTTCCGAATAACTCCTCTAATTATCAAGTCCTTCCGAATCTAATACTTAGACCTACTCACTTAAATTTAATTACCTAAGTTGTTATTACTAAGTCCTTCCGAATCTTAATAATTTTAAATCGATTATAGACCGACCGATTACTTCATAAAACTTATCTAACCTATCTAGATTCCTTCCGAATACCTAGAATGTTGATTAAACAAATTATATATAAACAACTATAATTAACATATTAAAATCTAAGCAAATAAGGATCGACGGTTAAACACAAAACATAAAAACAACCGAAAACGTTAAATAAACATCAATAGGATCCGTTGTTCAAACAAGCATAAAGAGAGTTTAGCTACTCATAACGTGGTCTGAAAAGCAATTAAGTTGTTAGAAAACATGCTGGAAAATAATTCAAAACTGGAAAAGAACAAACGAGGAAAATCGCCGAACGTGTCGTGATCTCCGATTGCCGAAAATATGATCTTCCGTGCCTTGAACCTTGCTTCTAAACGTATTAACAGCTCCAGAGACGTGAGAATAATACTGAATGATTTTCTGGACGATTTTGTGTTGTATTTATAGGCAAAAATCAAAGTGGAAAACGTATTCGACTCGAACTCAAACTCTTTGTAGTTATCCAGATAGGTGCGCCGCACCCTATCACCCGGTGCGCAGCACCGGGCTGTTCTCCGTGTCCAAAAACCAATTAAAACTCTCGGTGCGCAGCACCCACCCCTGGTGCGCAGCACCTCTTTACTTCTCGTCTTTAGTTTGTCATTTAAGCTCATTTCTTCACTCCTTTCCGCTTTCCGATCATATAAACCTGTAAAATAGATAAAAAACACTTTTCCACACGATTAAATGTAAAAACCTATCCTATCATCATGTTTACCTATGAAAAACCGACACAATATCGCATAGAAATATCTATATAAATATACGATATCAGTACGCATATGCGTAAATAATAAGACCTATGATCCTTCGAGTTGTACTAACCACTAAGCTTATATAACGTAAGATTTTTGCACACTAATCCGATTTTCTGGTCAAGCACACGCCCCTAGTTTCAGTCTAAAGATCGAGTTCGTGAGAACTTAGTAATATGTACCCAGGTTGCTACCCTTAAGTAAGGAGTGACGCTCCCTAAGTATCGATACCCATATTTTACTAACGGCTATTGTTAATAGTGTGTAGGGAAATAGTTCAAAAAAGTTGGGGGGCACTTTGTCCGTCCTGTTTCTAAAAATTGGTCGTTTGTACTTACGACGTTTATATCCTCACCTAGGGTTTGCTCCAAATACAATCAAGGTATCATTGTCTAATCAAATATCCAAAGAGGCAAACCTATTTAGTCTAAAGTAAGCCAATCCGAATAGATGATATTGTCTACGCATATTAGTTCGCAAAGTTCCAAAATAGTCAAATAGTTCTCAAAGGTTCCAAAAGTCGTACAGTTGCAAAGTTCGTAAAGTTTCCAAAAATAGATAAGTAGCTCAATAGTTCATAAAGTTTCCAAAAATAGATAAATAGCTCAAGAGTTCATAAAGTTTCCAAAAATATATCACAAAACATTGTACGTAAGTTCAAGCGCGTAAAACAGTTTCACATAAAAGATATTGTTCACAAAAGATTTTGATCTCATATTTTGTTTGGGGTGTGTGATCTTAAGAACTCAACGTTATATCAATAACCTAGCGGAAATAAGCTATCGATTATCTAGCGAATATATAACCTTCGGAACGGAATCAAACCAACGATTGTTGATATAGATCGGGACCTAAGGAAGACTATTCGGATGATTGTTTATACTTTAATAACACTTTGGAACACCAAGAAAACGAGCAGCAGCAATTCGGCACGAACGTAAAAACCCTAGCAAAACTTACGGAATGCCGAAACCTAGCTGGGTATATATAGGCCCAGCTTTTCATCCGTACGAATGTGATTTCTATCCGTACGGATTACTTTCTATTCGTGCGGACATGATTTCGTCCGTACGAATGAAACATATTAATAAACAAACTGTTTAATTCACTCATTCGTGCGAATGGAACTTTCATACGCACGGATATCATCCTCATCCGTGCGAATGAATCTGAATATTATTAACATATCACAAAACACATATTTGATTAATTTATAACAACGTAAACGTTCAAGCATATAATTAATCAAACATTCAATATTAATATTCAAACAAACAATAGAATAAACGTTAATTACATACGAATCTAGTAACTAACGAAATGCACCTACAAACTCCCCCTAGGAACTAGATTCTATGTCTTCAGTCTTCAAAAATCTCTCTGCTGCCCAAAACACGTCTTCGATCTGCGCTGTTAAGCGTGGATCTTGTAAGCGAAACATACACGTACAATCTTGTTGAAACGCATCGCTTGATCCATATCCTTGACATCAAAGAATATAGGACATTCAAACAGACAAAAAATATCATCATCAGATAAATTTCTAATCCACATTGGATCAAAATTCTCAGTGTTTCCCAAACACCTTTACGCTCCATCACGATCACAGCTTCTGTGGTTCGATCATCATAGTACCACCATTTGAATCTCCGATGGAAACCGGCTTTCATTTGGCGTAGTGGAATCTTCTCCATAACCTTTGGCGCTTGATACTTGACATGCTTCAAAGCTTTACCTGTTCTCCGATTCTTCCGATCTTTAGAGTAGGTAATCTTTGGATACTGCGGCCTTAGGAATTTCCACGATGTCCTGAACTCATAGTGAAGCTGCTTCTCCAACCAAGTTGCTTTATCATCTTTCTCACTGTACAGCAACTTAAGACGAGCCAACTGCAACATATCAAAATATGGCAATGTCTTCAAATCATGAGCGCGTTTGAAGTAATCTATACCCCGTTCTCTCTTGACTGCATAAACATTCAAATCCTCCAAGTATGCCCAACTTATTATCTGACCTTCAGTCTTCGCACCCTTCAAAGAGTAAAACTTCGTATACTCTGGTTGAACAACTTGTTGAGGCGGGCGAATGCAATCTTTTACTGCTTGACACCATTCAGCTTTCTTAACATTCAAAGCTTCTTGATTTTGTGTAGCTTGACTGGCTGCTGGAAGTTTCTCTAACTTTCGGTTAAGATCTTCATCATTTACATCAAACATGGCATCGTCATCAGGAAGATCTTTGAAATCGTTTGATTGATAGATAGGCTCTGCTGAATCAACATTTTGCTCGAACTCTATCTCATCATCATCAGCTTCAGAATCGGGAGGATTTACGTCAGAAGCAGATGCAGATTCATCAGACATAACGTCATCAGGATTCATCTCAAATAATTATGCAATCTGCTCTTTGGACAAGCTATGTACTATCTCTCCTTCTTCTTTGTCGTGATCAACGCTAAACTGTATTACCCCCTGCATATCCAAAATGTAAGTTAAATTGGACTTTTTATGTGAAATAGGAGTAATATCATGCTGCGATTCACTCGGATGTTCTTTACCCTCTTCATCAGACTCCGTGTTTTCACTATCTTCACCAGTCGGGTCAGCAGATACATCGACTGGTCCTTTAATTCTGAATATTCCATCATCACCTGCAAACATACTGTCTTGTATCAAATTTGTAGCATTCTCCAAATTCTTGATCTTTTCTGATTGCTCTGCAGTGAGACGTTCGAATTCCTTGTTCTTATCCTCAATCAACTGCTTCTGAGAATCAAGCAACAAATTCTGATCTTCAATCTTCTTCGACATTTCAGCTCTCTCAGCTTCCCCTTTTGCCACCAAAGCATTCAGTCTCTTAATTTCATCATCCTGTAGCTGCTTCTTTGCCAAAACACTCAATAACATCGAGTTTAAATAGAGAGCTGAGCTGAATCAGGAATCATAGACGACGATGATCCACCCGCAGTTGTTGTTGTTATAGTGGCAGTCGTCATGATTGGTTCGCTTTGTTGAGGACCTTGCTGTTGTTGAGATGCCATAGGAGGAGGAACTGGAGTTGCTGTACTGGCAGTCGTTGGAATAAGATCAGTACGTTTCACCAGCTTGAAACGTTTTGAAGATTTCTCCTTTGTCCTGATGATATCACCCAACGATCTACCTGCATACGGTACTTTTCTCTTCCGTACTAAAGGAGTTGCTTCAGTACTCAAAACAACATCGTCTTCATCTCGTAACTCAACTTGAGATGACGATGTACCAGTAACAGGAGATTCAACAGGAATAACCTCCTCATCGGAATTGAATTCTTGAGGCACAACTATATCCTCAGTATCTGAATCACTGTCCTCGTGTCGCCATTTTCTACCAACCGGACATACATATGCTGGATTTGCAAGGTGACCAATCAATCTTTTCTCTGTAGGCTTCACATCCTTGCCTTTGTATGAAAGCATGCGTAGCATAGTTGCATCATTCATCACGTCTAGCTTGATTGCATCATCATCATTCTTTGGCAAGTTTGGAATCTTCACATCTAGGATCATTTGCACAAATCTAGCATACATCAAATACTTCTGTTTCTTCATCTCCAAATTTTTCGTCATGTGCTGCAAGATCATTCCTGAAAAGTTAAACGGAATGTTCAGCACCAATGCAGCAAACGCGCTCTGAATAGTCTCTCGCATTTCATCATGTCCAGCTCTCCGAGGACTCAAGCAGTGCTGCAACACATGACACAGATATTTGTATTGTATGCTGAACCCCGACTTAGTGATCACTCCTTTTTCAATATCACCATTGTACTTCACCCTCAGAAACAGCCCTCTGACTAGATACTTGTTTAGTCTCGTAGGCATTTCCCTTGAATCCTCAAATCCGATAATCTCTCGGATAACCTGTTCATCAATCACGACAGCAGTCCCGAGAACGGAACTGTGGATTTGAACCTTTCTATCTGCACGTATAACTTCAGCATTTTCCCAGAAGGCTGATACATGAGTCAAATAAGGCACATGCTCAGTAGAGATAGCCTTGAAGATTCTTGATCGCTTCCAGAATTGGATGATTCCAGCGAAACGTGTGGCATTGCGGGTCTCCTCGTTTAGATGAGCGCACATATTGTTCTTCGTACCAACGATCAAGCCAGCGCTTTGCGATTGAGAGGATTGTGCCACAGTTGCATCAGCATTAGAAGCCGGGATTTCAGCCATTTTCCTTCAAACAGAAATATAAACATCGAGCGCAAAACAGTTAGAATAAAATTCAAACTTTTATGTTTCTGTTATGGCCATCCGTACGAATGAGCATTTCCATCCGTACGGATCAGTATGTATCCGCACGAATGAGTGAATCAAGACAGACTGATTACATATTTTACATTCGTACGTATGAATTGAACATTCGTACGAATGAAGATCCTATCCGCAGGGATGAAATCACATTCGTGCGGATGGAGTTCATCAGAACTGTTGGTGTTCCAAAACCTAGATTTCTAAACCAACAGTTTTAGGTCACAAAAATTACATCAAAACGTTCGCAATGTGCCGATTTACTGAACCCCTAACTCAATTTGTTATAACAAACACACCCAAATGACCGATTGATTTAAAGTCTAGTTAAACCTAAAATCAACGATTAAACATTCAATCAGTCGTTATACCTTAAGTTGTTTGTATGGTTGTAATCGCAATACAAAGTTACACAATAAAACGAGAATCAAAAACTCTTTCCTACACTTTGAGAATTTGATGAAATTTTTCTCTCTTTCGGACAAATGTGGTGAGAAAGTGAACAGCGCAGACGGATATGAATTATATATATACCCACTTTTGATCCGCACGGATGTGGAAGACATCCGCACGAATGGGCCATCGTCCGTGCGTTTAACCAACACACACTCAAATTTCAAATTACCTTTGATTCGCACGAATGAGTTGACATTCGCACGAATGTGATGATATTCGCACGGAGGAGAATTTTCAGCCTTAACAATACCTTTCCTTTGATTCGTGCGATTGAGTTGTTTATCCGTACGTATGTAATGTACATCCGCACAAATGAGTTGTCGAACTCATAAACTTAAAATTTCACTTTTCTTCAAAATCAAACATCAAGTAAACGTTAAGCACATAAAATTATAAATTTCAGAAAAAATAAACGTTTTGCTCAATGAAACATAATTTTAAAAGATTCTAACCAAAAACTTCATCAACAATCATGACTTTAAGAATTTGACATTAATCTCTGTTTCACATTTAGGTCTCAAGTCACGACAAGCAACCGTAAAACTAACAAAATGAAAAATAAAGAAAAACTAAAAAATTAAAATTCTTTTTGTATTTTTCTGTTTTTGGTAAATCAAAAGAAATTTTAACTAAGACAGAATAATTGAACTAACAACTATATAAACTGAAAGTTTCACATTCTTTTTGTGTTTTTCGAATAAGGGATCAGACTGATACTGAAACATAGCATTGTCATTCATTTTTCGTTGTAACTATTAACATATCAGTTTACGATTATTGGTATATTTGTCCTCTTAAACTTAAACAAACATTCACTTGACATTTTTCTTTCAAACTGGTTATCTCGATAAGATCTCCCAATATTTTGAACATAGATATCAACACACCTTTTGAATTTTAACAGTCAACAAAGTCATATCATAATTAGAATTGCACGTACGTTTGTGTATTTGTCCTCTTAACTTTTCAGCCTTTTCAATTCTATCTTCATAAATACCAAACGTAATATCATAATATTTATTTCGTATGTCAGTATGACATCCACTGCACAGGCAATAAGGACCAGTGATTCTTGATCGTTAAAACGTTTAATTTACACCATTTAGAGAATAAGCACTTCGTCACCCTTTATTTGGAATGCTCGAGTTATGATCATTCTTTCGACCTTATAACTCTGTTCATCCATCAAGGTATTTTTGAAGTTTTTAAGTACTTCCTCACCCTTTATTTGGAATGCTCGAAATATGATCATTCTTTCGACCTTATATTTCTGTTCATCCATCAAGGTATTTTTGAAGTTGTTTACTTATCTCTTACTTTGTATTTGATCTTGAGTAGATTGTGTCTATTTTGGTATTCACATAATTTCTTCAAATTCATTGATCTTGATCAAATCATTCAAGACTGTTATCCCAAAATCACTGGAATGGCCCTTAATTGCTTCAATATATACTGACATACTGTATTTATTTTCTGATATTACACCTAATATTTACTATTTTCGAATTAATCAAGCGAAAAGCCACAAACACTACAAGACAAAAGCTAATCATAATATATTGAACATTTAATTCCGACTGTTGTGCGTTGTTTACAGTGTTCTCAATTGTTATTGACCTCCAGATATCATTTAGACAGTCTTTGAGACATATCTATAATGATTTAAATTAAATTAGATATCTGCGACAACCCTCTTAAAATGATTAATTTTCGTCAAGTTTCAGTGAGATAAGCCTACCAATATATCCTACAACTGACATGTATAAACGTTACGTTCAGCATACTTTTTGACAATTTACATGTTCAGTTTAGTTCAGTATTTCCTCACTTTCCCCGTTTTTTTTTTTTTTTTTTTTTTTTTTTTTTTTTTTTTTATGACTAATTCTCCCCCTAAAATTCTAAAAATAAAAATCTTTTTGTATTTTTCGAAATTTTATAAAACTAAAAAGAAGAAAATAAAACACACTAAAAAATAAAGCCTTAACGTAGTATACAAAAATTAATCCCGGTTACTTGTCCGACTTAGGTTCTTCAATTACGTCACTCCTTTTGACAACACCATTTTCCAGCAGTAAAAACCCAAACCTAGACTTATCAAATGCCTTTGTAAAAATATCTGCCATTTGAAACATTGTTTCGATATAAATGACATCAATTAAATGTTTTTCAAAGCAATCACGAATGAAATGATATTTTACGCCTATGTGTTTCGTTTTAGGATGGTGCACGGGATTCTTAGTGACAGCTATGGCAGCAGAATTATCAACATAAATAGGAGTAGTAGAGATAGACAAACCGTAGTCACGTAATTGTTGCTGAATCCAGATAACCTGAGAACAGCAGCTAGCCGCAGCTACGTATTCAGCCTCACATGTGGACAATGCTACATCGGTCTGTTTCTTGCACTGCCATGTTATTAGGGGGTGTTTGTGTAAGCTTATTAAAAGGGCTTAGGCTTATAAAACATAAGCAGCTTATGGCTTATGAAATATAAGTTTATAAGCTCCTTCCTAGTGTTTGGCTTAGCTTATGTTTTATAAGCTCATAAGCTATGGTGTTTGGCTTAGCTTATAATGGTAAAATGAACAAAAAGGACATGTTTAAACATTACCATAAACTAAAGTGTTTGGATTAGCTTATAATAATAATTTGATATTTTTTTTATATTTAATACAAGGTTAAAAAAAAACTATCGTTTGGAATTTTAAATAATTTTTAAAAATGTCTCGAAAATGCATATGCTTCTAAATAAAGTGGTACCAAGTTTAAAAGACAAGTTTGCCAAAATAATACATATGTTATGAAAAAAAATTTAAGATTGGAGTAATAGATCTCCTGCTATCATATCCCGAACCGCTTGCATATAAAGATCGTCACCCCTACGACTTGCACTCGTGTCTCCATTAGTTTCGTTAACATCAATAGAAGATTGTGTATCATAATCTTGATTCGGGTCGTAAGTTTCTTGTTGCGCCGAATGAAATGCGTCATCCGTATTATCTCTCACTCTAATATAATTATGAATTGCCATAGATGCTAGGATTATGTTCACTTGTGTCTCGTAGGGATAATTGACATGCATATCTTTCAATATGGCCCATCTAGCTTTCCATACTCCAAAAGTTCGTTCAATGACATTTCTCAAAGACGAGTGAAGATAGTTAAATTTCTCTTTTGGTCCTCTTGGAGCACGTATTGCGGGCGCCCGCCCACGACGAATTCACGGACTCTTTTCCCTTCGACTTTTTCTTTTTACTCGAACTACTATCAGGGAAAAGAGGTACATCATCATTACATAAATTCAACTCGCCACTATCTCCTTTTCCTTCCATATATTCTTCATCCTCATCAACCAAGTGGATATCGAGAGGAGTCTTAGTCCTATCTCCAACAGCAACTGAATCCCGAAATAAAGGCTCGTAATATAGTCGATACATCTCCAAATTTTCGCCCCTAAACTTTGCTAGTTCTTTATCAGCCTGTAAACCATGAAAGAATTGCACGATGTTAAAAAACTACACGAGTAAAAAAATAACGCAAGAAAGTAAGCATAAATACTATTAGTATGAAAATAGTAGTACCTTTATTTTTTCATCCCACCAATCGGTACTTGCATCGATAGTCTTTCTTATGGGATCCCACCCAATCCCGGATTCAATTCTCATTAATCGGTCATATAGTTTCCAATCTTTCTTCATTGCCTCCCAATGGTTTTTAATTTGTTTGTATTGTATAACTTTTCCGGTCCTCTCTTTGATATTTTTTATTAAGTTTTCATATCCGGCCTTATTAAAATGACTACCGGGCTTATTACCAAGTTGCGCCTCATTCAAACATAACTCAATAAACACCAAATGGGTATTTTTATCCCAAACGGGTGGGTCTTTTTTTTTCCTCTTTACCGATGTACCAACACGATTTTCATTATCATTGTTCGAGTCCATGAATAACTAGATCAAAATCTATACCGACAAAATAAACATGAGAACAAATGACAGCTAGTATATGAGTTGGTCGGTCTTTACTATAAACCGAGAAAAAATGAATGCAGCCATGGCTATGAATGGAAAAATAGATGGTTTATATATGATCATATCTAATGTAACATCAGTGTCGATATCGTTATTAATGTGAGTGGTTGCAGACTAAAAAAATGGCTAAACACATAAGAAATATCATACATTGAAATTTAAATCAAAATTCAAAGAAAAACCATCTGACTATACAATTTGATAAGTAGACTATAATCAACAATTCAGATATAGTTTGTTTCCACTTTGTTATAACCGTACATTGAATCCTCTGGGTTGCTTAAGGTTGATGATTATGGTATTTTTTATTCATGTTAATTATGTAGCTCAGATATATTTTTTATTGATAAATTTAATTATGATTATTAGGCAACATGTTATTTGCATAGAAATCTGAGTATGCTACGCTTTAAATGTCTAGGAAGTCTCAATTTTGATCCATTAATGGATAATTGAGCTGACTTGTTTGCCTTTTCTTCAACATATCATATGGGTATAACTTAGAAAACATAGCTAAAATAACATCTAACAATAACTAATAAACCAAAAATATATAACGTTAGGTTTGATAAATGATGGCAGGATGAGATCGACGTTAGAAAACATACCCGTTTATTTGATAAATGATGGAAGGATGAGATCGAGGTGATGAGCATTACTGTTGGAAAAGAATAACGTTAGGTTTATTAGGGTTAATTTAAGGGTATATTGGTAATTTGCTAAAAAATCTAATGTATAAGCCCAAACTTCTTTTCATAAGCCACAAATTTTGGGCTTATGAAAACCCCCCTTCATAAACTGATAAGCTTAAGCTTATAAGCCCATCCAAACACCTAAAGTGAGCTTATTAAACATTCATAATCTCATAAGCTGATAAGCCCTCTAATAAGCTTTCACAAACACCCCCTTAGACGCGTTCCGAGAAACTGGCATCCTCCTGAAGTTGATTTAGCATCCTTCTTGCAACCTCCATAGTCCGAATCACTGAAAGCAGATAATTCAAAATTGTCATCATTAGAATACCAAAGACCTAAATCTGGAGTACCCTTCAGAAATTGCATAATTCGCTTCACTGCTTGAAGATGAACAACGGTTGGTGCTGCTTGGTATCGGGAACACAAGCACACAGGAAACATAATATCTGGAAGAGAAGCGGTGAGGTACATAAGAGAACCGATCATGGAGCGATAGAGAGACTGATCAATTGGCTCCCCCGTAGTTTCTGGTGATATCCCGTGATTCACCGATAAGGGAGTAGAAGCAGACTTCGTTTCCAACATTTCAAACCGTTTCAAAATGTCGTTGACATATTTTGTCTGATGAATAAAGATTCCCTCTGCTGTTTGATCTACTTGTAGCCCCAAAAAGAACTTAATCGGACCCATAGAACTCATTTCGAACTTGCTTGTCATAACCGCTTCAAATTCCTTGCACAATTCTTGATTGGTAGAACCAAAAATGATGTCGTCCACATATACTTGCACCAACAGAATATCTTCATATCTTTCCTTAATAAACAGCGTACAATCGATAACACCCCGACGGAAACCATTGTCGATCAGATGGTTTGCAAGTGTCTCATACCAGGCGCGCGGTGCTTGATGCAGACCATAAAGTGCTTTATCGAGAATATACACTTTATCCGGATGTAATGGGTCTACAAAGCCTGGTGGTTGATTAACGTACACTGTTTCTCGAATATTTCCGTAAAGAAACGCACTCTTTACATCCATCTGGTAAACGGTGAATCTTTTATATGATGCGAAGGCTAGAAAAATCCGAATCGCCTCCAATCTAGCAACCGGTGCAAACACTTCATTATAATCCAGTTCAGGCATTTGTCTAAAACCCTGAACCACTAGCCTTGACTTGTTTCTGACAACTATACCCTGATCATCTCTTTTGCAACGATGGACCCAACGACAACCAAGAGACTTGGCACCTTTTGGCTTAGCGACAAGCCTCTAGACACCCAGCTTCTTAAATTGTAGTAGTTCCTCTTGCATCGAATTTATCCAGTTGTCATCCAGAAGAGCTTCTTCAATATTTGCCGGTTCAATCTGGAAAATAAAGCATGCATGTGCACAGTAGGTGACATCCCCAGATTTAAACAGGTCAATGTAGACATCGCTTTGAATTTGTCTTCTGGTGCGAACTCCAGCCGAGTGTTCACCTATTATCTTTGAAACAGGGTGATCACGTTCAGTTCGTGTAGCCGGAGTGTGAGGAATTGCGACATTAGGACCCAAATTAGTAACATCAGGATTTTCAACTTGCTCATTCATAGTAGCTGAGCCATCAGAATCTGAACCATCATCATTTGCGTGGTACTCTACAGTATGATCTTGAGTACCAGGAGGAGTAGCAGCTGTTGAAGTTACTGGATCTTGAGGAATAGTCTCTTCCAAAGCTTCTTGGTGAGAGTAATACCTTGCAATATCATCATCGGAAAACTCAGGAAGATTAAATGATTCAAACAAGGAATCATAGTCAAACATCCATGGATATCCTTTGGAAGGAATAGGTTTAGAATACTTCTGAACGTCCACCTCATACCATTCTTCAATAGCTTTAGTAGTTGGATTCCAAACTCTCTTGTTAGGAGTGCTGTATCCCAGAAATATCCCTTCTACTGCCTTTTCATCGAACTTTCCCTCTGATTTACGTTTGAGCATAGTACAGGGAGCTCCAAAGGGTTCCAAGTACTGTAATTTAGGCTTTCTTTTCTGCAACAACTCATAACAGGTTTTCTCATGACGCTTTACTACTAGCACTCGGTTTAAAGTGTAACATGCATTAGCTACCGCTTCATTCCAAAATCGTACTGGTAGTGACGAATCAGCCAACATAGTCCTAGCTGCTTCAATCAACATTCTGTTCTTCCTTTCTGCAACCCCATTCATTTGTGGAGTATAGGCTGCACTGAATTGTTGTTGAATACCTCGATCCTTGCAAAAATCTTCCATCCTCTGATTTTTAAACTCTATACCGTTATCCGTTCTAAATCGTCGAACTTTCAACTTATACAGTGTTTCCAATGTCGTATCTAACAGCATGATATTCTCGAATGTTTCAGACTTTTCCCGTAAAAACATGACCCACGAGAATCGAGAATAATCATCAGTCACTACTAAACAATATTTGTCCCCTTCCACACTCGCATATTTAATTGGTCCGAAAAGATCCATGTGTAAAAGATCAAGTGGAGTGTCGATGGTGTGAAACTTCTTTGCTTTGTGAGACTTCTTGGATTGCTTTCCCTTTTTGCACGAAATACAGACTTCCGGCAACTGAAAACCTTTCACATTTACTCCCATAACCAAATGCTTGTGCATCAGATGATTCATCTTTCTCAAACTAAGGTGTCCCATACGTTTGTGCCACAAAATCGATTCACGTTCAGTAGCTTTCGAGACAAAAGCTTGATGTTCATTCGAATTCACAGTAGTCTTCGACATGTCGAGCACATACAAATCTCC
Source organism: Senecio squalidus (assembly GCA_910822075.1). NCBI lineage: Eukaryota > Viridiplantae > Streptophyta > Magnoliopsida > Asterales > Asteraceae > Senecio > Senecio squalidus. The sequence continues at coordinate 44,873,276 of CAJVGC010000582.1, read as the reverse complement.
AACCCTTGGTGAAGTTGTAATAACCAACTCTTCGGGAACCTTGAAATCTTTACTCATGATGTAACATTGAAAATCATCAAAAATAACTTTAAACTTCTTGTCGCAAATTTGAGACACAGACAACAAGTTGTTGACCAGTGCCTGAACAAAATTCACTTTATCAAAACTGATCTTGTTATTTGCAACCAATCCCTGGGCTGAGATAAAACCTCCCCTATCTCCAGCAAAAGAAACATATCCTCCTTTAATAGATCTGACATTTGAAAGTAATTTCATGTTTCCTGTCATGTGCCTAGACGCCCCACTACCAACAATCCAGGTATTCTTGATAGGATCATAGACGACCTGCACATCAAATTGAAAAGATTAGTTCGCGATGCAAACCCAAGCCTTAATGGCTGTGGGTTTACCATCACCACCTAAAACCTGTAAGTCTACCCATTTTCCAGTTGAACCATCAGGTACATTTGACGGTCCATCACCCTTAGGTTTCCAAGATTGTGATTCATGAGTAGAACGTTTGACATAACCAGTTGATTTATGAGTCGGTGATGGTGAACGTTTTTCAATTTGTTTAACAGGAGGTTGCTGTTTGGATTTACCAGCAGGAAGCAACTCACTGTTTTGGTTTGGAAATGATGACCTATTGTTTGAAAATCGGTTTCGATTTGGGCTAGAAAAACGATTTCCAGTGGACATTCTATTTTGGTCAAAATTATTCCTAGGCCTTTGTTTCAAATTCGGACAATTATAGTTAACATGGCCTTTCTCCCCACAATCAAAACAAGTTCTCCATTCGTTAAGATTTTGAGAACTACGCGTCATTCTCCGGTGATGTGTAAAAGGTTTGGAGAACATAGCATTAGGACGCATGAAGCCATTATGTTGTAGAACATTTGGTGGCTTCTGGGGTTTGGTGGTTGTCTTTCTCAAATGAGGTGGTATAAATTTTACTTGGTCAGTTTCTTTTGTCTCAACCTCTACTGATGATTCCCCGACTTTGACAAATTTTTGTCCCTTAACTTCAGGTCGTTTCAAAATTTTAATTTGTTTAGGTTTACTCGAAATTTTATTCGGTAACTGACGACCCAAACTCGAACCCTTTTCTTCCTCATCTGAGTCGGAAACCCAATCTTCTACCAATACTGTTTCTTTTACTTTTTCGGTTTCAGCACTTTTAGCGTTTGAATTATCTTTGGGTTTGACAATAGGTGTTTGGACAGCTGGGTCTGGTTGTTGAATAATGAATTCAATGTCCCCTTCCTCCTTTGGAGCCTTAATCAATTTGTTAAAGATTGGAGGTGGACACGTTTTGTAGTCAACCCTTGGTTTCCCTTCCCCATTCTCAGGACGTTTTTCTTTCAAGATATGATCTAAAAGGTATGATGCAGTGGAATAACTTCTAACTTGTTGATTTAAAGTTTCAAAACTGATTTTGATAGAAGCATTTTCACGTTTAAGGGCATCAATATCTTTTAAATATTTGTTAATGGAGTCCTGTTTGTTTAACAACGCTATTTCCAAATCACTAACTTGTTTTGCCAAAGTTTGTTCTTTTCAGAAAACAGTTTTTCATTTCCTTTAACAATTTTGTTTTTACGAAGTTCATCAACAAGATTGTTATTTTCTTTTCTTAGCTCATTTACTTGTTCATCTAAAACAAAACACCTAGAACAGGAAGTGATTTTAGTTTCAGATTGTACCTTGGATGACTCTGCAGTACCAGCCATCATTGCAAACACCCTTTTAGTCACTGGTGCTTCTGATTCTTCCGAAGATTCCTCAGATGATTCTTCAGATGTAACAGACTCCTCCCCGTCACTTTCTTCATTGAGATTCAATATTTTCACAACGTTGACTTCAGCATCGGATTGATTGTCACTAATTTGAAATTGCCAATCCAAATCTTCATCAGATTGAAAAACCAAGGCCTTAACATCTGAATTCTCTGTACCAGTAGAAATATTCGTTCCAGTGGTCACCATAGCAGTATTCTTGTTCGCCTCAGGAGCATTTCTGTTCACATTCCTATTCTGCTGATCTCTGAACGGGTTCTGAACAGTCCTTGGTCGTTTTGGCTTCTCACATTGACGAGCAAAGTGACCCTTCTCTCCACAGTTGTGACAAGTAATAGCAGACATATCGAATCCATACTAAGTTTCCTTGTTGGCGCCGATAGTGTTACCAGTCCTTTTCACATACTCCTTTGCCCTCCTAACCAGATTAGCGAAGCCCCACATAATGTCGATTCTTTCCATCTCATCACGATCTATCTGCTCATAATCTTCGCCAGTTAAGTTTATGTTTCCAATCTTACCCTGCAACAAGTTATCATATGAAGCTACTAAGGTAGTCAGCATAGCCATATCTTCGTTCACACTATCCATATTTCCTTTATGAAAATGCTCGATCTTCAAACTTGTAAAAGCTGATTCTGAAGTAGCTTGAGCTTGAGACTTCTGAACCGGAGTACCTTGACTTGAACTTGAATTTGAACACCCAGAATTTCCTGAAATACTTGAGGAGTTAGCAGAAAACGCTGTCTTCAGTGGAGCATGAGTAGGAGTGGCTGGAGTGGGATCAACGTAATACAACGAGGGATCTTGAGTGTGACCCTTTCTCTGAGCACGAAACTTGTCATCCTCCTCCTTTTCTCTCAGCTTGGTAAATAGATCATTTAAAGTTGTGCGAGCAAGATAACCACTCTCCTTCAACATCTCAATGTACCCATTCCAGCTTTCTGGTAAAGCATCAGCGAAACATTCTACTCGTTCAGGACCAGTTGTAACCACTGAATATCCGTGCATCTCACTAATCAGATGTTGAAAACGTCTGATAAGGTCGAACAGTGATTCTCCATGTAAGCAAGTAAAATTGTCAAATTCCTTTTTCAGTGCTCTTCCCTTCATCGACTTCAGCTTCTTATTTTCCTCACAGTCTAATTCAAAAGCATCCCACAGTTGTTTCGATAACTTGTATGTCTTGTACTGATGAAACACAGATCTAGGAATTGCCTGACATAAATGAGAATAAGCCTTTTTCTCAATATCATAAGTCTTCCTTTGTTCCTCGGTATATCTGTGAATGGGAATGAGGTCTCCATCTTCACCAATTAGTTAAGTATATCCATTTTTAATCATATCCCACATTTTCGAATCCATTCCGTTGATATGAATTTCGAACCGAGGTTTCCAGTGTGGGTAATCGTCCATTGAAATAAGTTTTGGGACCTTGTTAATACTTCCAGTTTCAGCATCATTGATTAACATTTCAGACATTTTAGAATTGGTACTAGCCATAGCGTATTCCATTTTAAAAAGTGAAAATTAAATTTAAACAGGTTCGTGCGGATGAACTGCTTTGACTCGTACGGATGAGCTACTTGATACGTACGAATAAGAGTGATTCGTACGAACGAGACAGACAACCTAAAACTCTATACGAATGAGTTATTCGCACGGATGAACAAACTGACACGCACGGATGAGTTCCTATTCGTACGGAGGAAACCTTTCGTACGGATGAACTAAAACTTAAACTTTTTAAGCAAAAATTCTAGATTAGCACGAATGAATCCTAGATCCGCACGGATGAATTCCTATTCGTGCGGATGAGAACTTTTCAAGAACTTCGTTCGTATGCGCCGCTGAAACTTTAGGGTTTTGCTAAAATTCGATCTACAACTCGATTTTCTAAACCAAAACGCTTCCTATCTGCCCAGAACTTAACCTAAACAACCCAGAAACGTTTTAAGACAACAAAAACAACTTTTGAACGTAAAAATTCCAAACGAAAGTTTCAATCATAAACCGAAAAATCTTAAAGAAATCACTAGAAGAACGTTGATTTCTACAACCAACGCTCTGATACCACTTTGTTTGGGGTGTGTGATCTTAAGAACTCAACGTTATATCAATAACCTAGCGGAAATAAGCTATCGATTATCTAGCGAATATATAACCTTCGGAAACGGAATCAAACCAACGATTGTTGATAAGATCGGACCTAAGGAAGACTATTCGGATGATTGTTTATACTTTAATAACACTTTGGAACACCAAAAAAACGAGCAGCAGCAATTCGGCACGAACGTAAAAACCCTAGCAAAACTTACGGAATGCAGAAACCTAGCTGGGTATATATAGGCCCAGCTTTTCATCCGTACGGATGTGATTTCTATCCGTACGGATTACTTTCTATTCGTGCGGACATGATTTCGTCCGTACGAATGAAACATATTAATAAACAAACTGTTTAATTCACTCATTCGTGCGAATGGAACTTTCATACGCACGGATATCATCCTCATCCGTGCGAATGAATCTGAATATTATTAACACGTCACAAAACACATATTTGATTAATTCATAACAACGTAAACGTTCAAGCATATAATTAATCAAACATTCAATATTAATATTCAAACAAACAATAGAATAAACGTTAATTACATACGAATCTAGTAACTAACGAAATGCACCTACATGTTTCCCCCAAAAAGAGTACTTAAAATGTAAGAGTAAGGAGGGGTGTAACTCACGGACTGCGAAGACAAAGAACTCGGGAATCGGTCGGAGCGGAAGCCGAGAATCACGGGTCGCCTAATAATACCACGATAGTTCAATTATTATTATCTTATTATGTTATTGTACTTAATATAATATAGACAAGTTTTTAGTTAAACTTTAAGTGTTAAGGTTAAATATTGTCCAAAATAGTTCAAAACGGTTTATGTTACATTTTTGTCCAAAGGTCCAATTTTAACGTTTTTTATTATTATGTTACAAGCAACTTTGGTCACTAAATTGGTTTGGACTTTTCTAATGAAATTTGGGCAGCGCTTCCGCGCCCAAATTTCATATCCAAAAATCCAATCTCCATTTCCGCTCACAAATGCCTATAACACGATAACATATATATATATATATATATATATATATATATATATATATATATATATATATATATATATATATATATACGAGTTCAATTAAGTCCAAAAGGTCCATTTCATGTCACTAATACATTAATCTAATCAAACTCAGTCCTACAAATGAAAGTGTCAAAAGGTCAGCGGGTCAAACGAGCTTAAAAACGTCAAAACGTTAAATTTCGAGTAAAAATGCAGCTCTGTGCGTCGTCCTTGGCCTTAGGAACGACACACAGGAAGCAAATAAGCCCGTTGCGTCGTCCTAGAGCCTTTGGACGGCGCACAGGTTGCATTTTTTCGGGTTTTTCGAGTTTAAACGATTATTTTAGCCACGGATTTCGACATGAAATTAGTCTAAGCTTATTAAAACTTCATTTCCAGTGTTTCTAAAGTGTTTTTATTCATAAAAACATAGATCTAAATAATATTTCGGTTAAAAATCGTTTTTGTACATAAAACGTTATAAATCTTTGTAAAACTCATTTTAAATTCATAGATCATCCATGCAAGTTGTTATTTACATAAAAACAGTAAGTAAAAAGAAATCTACTGGTGGAAATCGCTTGGATGATGATTTGGTGATGTTTGAGCTCCGAAAATCCTTTCAAAAATGGTCCTTAGCCGAAATCTTTTGGTTCCTTTTGCTTCTTTTGATGTTTTAAACGTTTTTGCTGGATTAAAATGGTGTTTTAGTGCTGGAAATCTTCTGCACTTGGTGTGTTCTTGAGAGAGTTTTGGAGAGAAATGTGTGTTTTTGTTTTATAAAATGGTAAAATGAAATGAAGATAAACAAAAACAATTAAGTGGTGTGTTGGTACTGCAAAAGCAGTAAATGATGGCTAGAAACCGAGATTGATTGGGTGAAAATGTGTAGGAAATCGAGGCATGCAATTTATTCAAAAAAATTACGAAATTCGTCCTGCCAGGACGGCGTACAAGGCTTGTGTGCGTCGTCCTGGACCAAATTTGTAATAAATTTTGTGTTTTGGTTGTTTTTGCATAATTGTTTCGTTGGACCTTTTCGTTAACTAAAGTTTTAAAGTATGTTACATTATGAACTTAGGAAAGTTCATTAGGTGTGTTCTTGGTATTAGGACTTATATAATTTGATTCCGGTTGTGATTCCGACACTAGCGCGTTTCCGAAAATGTTTAATTTAAAGACACAACAGACAAAACGAGAGGCATAGAACGTAAAAAGCACCTACGGCTGTCACAGCATTAAATGGGAAATTAATTTTATGTTGATAATTAATTTCATATGCATTGTTTATTATATCTTTGGTTATTATTAATCATATCTACTTGTGAGGTTGCTTGGTATGGTTTGGGATTTTGTAAAGACGAACTTTGATTATATTAAATGTTTTTAATAGTGTTTACTATTATTGTCTCACCAGCTTTAGCTGATACTCTTTTCCCAAATGTGTCTTTTGCTTGTAGGTGGCTTTAGACGTGCTTGGTGAGGAGGGATTACTTGGGGTAGCTTGATGTCCCCAACTGTTTATCATATCCAAATGATTAATGTTCAACATTTTTATAATGTTAGTTTTAACGTAACGAATGGTTTGATTAATGAAATAGTTTTATGAACTGCTAATCACGTTTTAGTAATGTTTTCTGTTGTGCTATTTCTGAATACATAAAAAGTTTCTATTAACCGTGATTTTTGAAAACTAGGTCGTTACACAAACTGCAATACCACCGTTACCTCCAACATCAATCCCTGAACAACAGGGTTTAATCCAGATTTTGCAGGAATTGGCAGGAGAAGCCCCACACACTGCAACCATGCCAATCTCAATTATGAGATCCAAGTTTTGTGATTGGGTAGCCGGGTATCCACTCCCAGACAAGAAAAAGTCCCATCTATAGTAGAAAAATGGGTAGATCCAAGTTTTATTATGGCACTCAAGATCTAGTGGCATGCCACATGTTTCCCGGAACATTGCAGGGATTCGCTAGGGGTTGGTTCACCAAAATTCTAGAAAAGAGCATTCGTGACTTTGAAGATTTAAAAAGGAAGTTTGTTTATAACTTTTTTCAACAAAGGAAACAATGCATAACTCAGTTGGAAGCGCAACTAATTAGGAAAAAAGAAGGATAGAGCATACGTGACTTCATACGTAGATGCACCAACGGATACGAGAAAATCACCAATCTCCCAGAGAGTCAACATATCTCAGGTTTTACCCTATCTCTTTTACATGTCCCATTGCATGAAAAAATGGCCAAGCGTATTCCCCTCACTTTCAAGGAAGCAATAGATTGTGCTTATGAATACCTACGATCCAGAGAGATAGTGGAATTGACAAGGGGAATTAACAAAAACAAAGCTTGGTCGGGTGTGACGGTCGGATAACAGGGAAGACCGCCGGGACAATAGGCGGGAAGACCGGAATGCCAGGCAGTACCAACCTTATGACAGAAATGTCACGGAGCCCAACCTCAGCAAAACCCCAAAAGAGATCTTACAAACGGAGCAGATGCGTCACACTTTCAGACCACCACCTAAGATGCTACACAAATCTGGCCGAAAAAACACACATAAGTTCTGTGAGTTTCATGAAGAAAATAGCCATGACACAAATGCTTTTCGAGAACTCAAGGCAGAAATACGACGAGCACTAGTTTGGGATTACAAGACCTACTCTCTGGACCGTAGGTATTCATAAGCACAATCTATAGCCTTTCTTAGAAGTAGAATAGCCAATAAAAACACATTTAAGAGACCTACTACTAAACTTATCAGAATTGTTCAACACAGTAGCATAAGCAAGACATTAAAACTCCTAAGGTGGGAAAGGTTAGGTTTATGACCATAAACACACTCATAGGGAGATTTACCATTTAATACAAAAGAGGGAGTCCTGTTAATGAGATAGGTAGAAATTAGCACACAATCAGGCCACATATAAAGGGGAATGCCCCCCCTGAAACATAAGGTATCTAGACACATTTAACAGATGTCTATGTTTCCTCTCAGCTATGCCATTTTGTTGCGGAGTATATGCACAACTTGTTTGATGAATAATACCATGTTGATTAAAAAACTCAGCCAGTCTGTTATTAACAAATTCTGTTCCATTATGACTTCTAAACACTTTAACAGTTTTAGAAACCTGATTTTTAATCAAATTATAAAAATCCAGGATGACGTTAAACACCTCATCCTTAGTTTTAAGCATATACAACCACACAGCTCTATAGAAGGCATCAACAACTGTTAGAAAGTATCTAAATCCTTCCTTGTTTGTTACTTTATAAGGACCCCACAAATCCAGGTGAACCAGTTCACCAAGTGACCTGATTTGTGGTCACTTAGTGGAAAAGGTTCTCTGGTTTGTTTGGCCTTATGACAAACATCACAAGGAACATATTCAGCACTTCCTACCACATTTAAAGAGGTTTTTAAGACATGTAAGACCTGATCAAAGGGATGACCAAGTCTACTGTGCCACAGATCAAAGGACAGACAATTAAGCACATTGTTGGCAGCACAATTACATGTACTAGTCACATTAAAGTAATATAAACCATCAGAAACACTACCAGTCCCCAGGGTATTCTTTAGAGTTAAATCATGAATAAAGCAATTATGTTCATTAAACACAGTGGAAAGTTTGATATCCTTAGAAAGCTTAAACACAGAAAGCAAATTCACATTATACTCAGGAACAACCAAAACATCATACAGAACAATATGGTCCTTGAGTTTTAAATTTCCAATTTTTACAATTCTGGCTTCAGTTCCATTTGGATGTTAACTTTCAGGTTTAGACCAGAAATATTTACAACATTATCAAGACATTCATCTGATAATGTCATATGTTGATTTGCTCCTGAATCTAGGATCCATCCATTATAGAACTTAACAGAATTGACAGCAGAGTTGGAACAAAAAAATCTATAGAAAATAGTATTAAAAAACACATTATTGTTTTGAAAATGAATACCTGCCATATTGGCATGAACACCCCCTGCGACTGACTTATCACCAATCAGTTTTAAAATTCTATCCATTTGGTCACTAGTAAAAGAAATAGAACCACTAGAAACCACATTGTCAACTAAAGCATTATTGTTATTAAACTTGCTTTTAAAGCCCTTTTTCCAGCCTGGAGGATAACCTACTATCTCATAACACCTCTCAATTGTATGCCCAATCATCCCACATTTTGTACAAGTTAAATTTGGGTTAGGACCTCTCTTCTCAAACTTTTTTTTGAAGTTATTATTATTATTAAAGTTCTTATTAGGTTCAAAAGTTTTGACCATAAAAGCAGTATTATGAACTTTGTTTGAAGAAGAAGGTTGAGAAGAACCCCTATGTGATTCTTCTCTAGACACAATTAAACGTTGTCTTAACAGTTGGAAGAGGGTCAGTGGTCAAAATATTACTTCTTATGAGAGAGTAGGTTTCATCCAGGCCCATCAAGAATTGCATCAATTTAATCAGAGTATTATGATCACATAATTGTTTAGCGCCAGCACAAGAGCATACAGGAAGTTTAACTAAAGAATCAAATTGTTTCCACAAAGAATTCAGCTTATGATAACAGTCAGAAACAGAGCTACCACTTTGAGTTAAGCTATTAATCTTATGATGAAGATTAAAGGTAATTGAACCATCTACTTTATCATAAGTCTCTTTTAACTCATTCCACACAACATAAGCAGAAGTAGAAAAAACTTGACCCAAGTACAGTTCCTCGGATATAAAACTCAAAATCCAAGTAAGCACAACAGAATTACACTTATCATACTACGTACTCAACACATCATCAGATACATTTTTTTCCAAACTACCATCAATGAATCCAATTTTATTTTTAGTCTGTAAAGCAAGTAACATAGCACAACTCCATACATTATAGTTTTCAGTTCCTTTCAGCTTAAAAGTAATCAGAGAAGTGGTGTTAGTGTCACTAGCATGCATAAACAAAGGGTCACTAAAGTCCAGATTATTAACCTTAGTCATTTTGACATTACCACTAGAAGCAGGTTTATCATAATCACTCAGTCAAGAAGACAAGATCATACAAACAGGGTTACACACAATAGCGAAAAGAAGACAATAACCGCAAAAGCAGAACACAAACAACCACAAGAGAAGATTGTAGCCAACAACAGAACCAGAAAACAATAACCACAAACAACCACAAGAACAGATAGTAACCAACAACAGAACCAGAAATGCAGAATAATAAAAAATTCTAAAGATCAAAGTGTGTATTGCACCCTATACTGTTCGGTTCAGTGGCCTACTAAGCAGGGACTCAACACAAAGACCTCTTTTCTACCAAACAAACGTTAGTATAGGGTGATAAAATAGAAAACACAACCAACCAAAATATCAAGAACAACACACCAACAACAACACCAGTCACAGACCTCTGGTTCCACAATCAACCAACCAACAATATGTGTGACTTCTGGTACCACAATCAACCAACCAACAATATGAAGAGAGAAGGGAGGAGGACTTACAGTGGGAGCAAGGAGCACAAGCAACAAAAATACAAAGAAATACAAAAAAACAGATAAACAAATTATACATACCAATTAATGAAAACAGAATAAAACAAAAAACTTAATGAATAGCATCGAAAGAATCACTAGCATCGGCAAGAACACCAACTAGCTCACCAACGGTCCTGGAACAACCAAGGATCACGAGCACCAGCAACAAAAATTAGGGTTTACAAACCCTAAAATACCAACCAATACCAAATCTAGCCTGAACAGAGCTCAATCAAGATCACGAACCAACGAATCCACCAGAACAAGATCCAGAAACCCTAGATCCACAAACCCTAGATCCACAAACCTCAAGATCCAGAAACCCTAGATCCAACAAACTCCAGATCCACAAACCCTAGATCTAACCACCTCGAGATCTAGAAACCCTCGATCTAACAACCACAAGATCCAGAAAACCCTAAATCCAATAACCTCCAGATCCAGAAACCCTAGATCTAACTAAATGATATGTGAACTCCACCAAGTGTATCCAGAGCACCGATGTGCTCTGATACAATGTATAAATTGAGAATCGAATACAATAGTAACAAACAACTCCATTTTTTATTCAATACACTCAACAAATCACTAATACAAATACACTAAACAATCAATATGTTTGATTGCGATACTATTCAGAAGAAAACTTAGGGTTTCGATGTGAAACCCTCACTTTTAGAGAGAGAAAGCTCCGATTTAGAGAGAGAAAGAACACACATTGAATTAAACAAACCCTAATCTATAACAAGGTATTTATACAGCAAACATTACACTAGCAACCTCCATCTTTCAGTAAATAACATCCAGGCCCTCTGACTTCAGTTCCTTTACGTCAAGTATAAAATAAGCACCAAACTTCTAGACGTTGGCAACATTAGTCCCTCAACATACAAACTGCATATACACGCTTCAAGTTAGACCACGTTTAAACCAAGTTAGGACTGACGTTAGATTTATCTTTCGAACACTACTTCTAAACTGTTTTGATAAATGTAGTTTAATTTCTTATTGTATACTCCTACTTTATCTTGATAACTATATTCTAAGGACATACATAGTTTTGAGACTTTGTGATACACTATTTTGGATAAACTGTTTTTGATAAACTATTTTGGATAAACTATTTTGGATAAACTGTGTTTGATAAACTATTGAGAACAATTGGCATGTCGGACTGTGGAACTAACGACCTAGTTCGTTCGATGATTATTTATCGTGGGTGCGAACAACATGTAGGACGGTCGAACTATCACTTATAGTTCGTTCAACATTTATCTATCTTGTGTGGAAACTACTATGTCGAGCGATGGAATTATCTTTGATAGTTCGTTCGACGATTATCTATTACGTGTGGGGTTTGATTATCTAAATGCTAAACGCATTTATTTATTTGCACTTGTCCTACTATACATATGATTACGGACTATGTTTTTGTTATAATGTGTGGTCTATAATATTGTGGATGAACAAATGGTTTATGTAAAAGTATGTGTTTTAGACTTTTAGTTAAATGGATCAACTGAAAATAAAAGATAAGAAACGAGTCTGACTCAAAATTAAATCAACTACAAAATGGGTCAAAACGTAATTATTTGGATTGACAAAATCCCAATCCGCCAACTCAAACACGACCCAAACTATCAGTCACATACTACATGGACTATTCAATAACTAACTCTTATATTATATATAAAAATATAAATTGGTGGATAAAAATAATATTATTCTTAAGTTTAAATTTGATTTGTTTCTTAAAATCTGTGCCTTGGGCCGGGTATTTGTCGTAATTTGGGCTTTATTCTGGGCTCCTTTTTGGCCTGGCTTTACTTCGTTTGTTTCCTCCGACGTGTCTTTCTACGTGTCGTCTTCGTATGTTATTTTTTTGCCACCGCTTCCACCTGTTCTTCTTCGTATTCTGATTATCTTTACAGGTTTGTGGTTCTGATTTCTGCGTTTTCTTTTTTTTTTTTAATCTCGGTTAGTGCCTTGCTTTCGTTATCGTTGTTTTCGTTGATTGTGGACATTAGCTTTCGTTATTGTTGTTTTCATTACCTATTGTACTTAAGTTGAGATTTAATCTTAAGTTCCTTTAGTATACATTGACCTCATAGGTTGAATATGCATAGTGCTTAGTTGTTTTAGTCTCGGTGAATAATGTTTGGGTTTTTTTCTGGCCTTAATACGTATACGAATGTTCTTGGTAAAAGATAGTATTGGTTGTATTAGAATACTTACATCTTAGTAGATATACGGATGATATCGGTAATGAGCCGTAACACCTGTGTTAAAGTGCGTAGAATGTAGTTAGTCGTTTTGTTTGGAGCTAATAGACTATTTGCTTGCTTCTATTCCTGGCTTAATAGACATAAGAACGAGCCTGTTAAAGGGTTATAATATTTGTTTTAGATTTTGTTAAATGTGATTAGCGGTTTTCCGTAACCTGTTACTTTACTGCGCGGGATTAGATGTCGAATACGCTTGTGTTAAGTTGTGTGGAATATACTTAGTCGTTTTGGTTAGAATTGATAAACTTTTTGTTTATATGAGGTCAATAATATCCAGGTGTTTTTTTCGGCCTTAATATGAAGAGGAATGAGGCTGTTAAACATTTTAAATGTGATTAGTGGTTGAAGGTTATAGACTTTATAGTGGCTCTTTTTTTGTTTTTATTGGGTGTGGGTGGTTTTGTTAGTTTATTATTGGCCTGTGTTTTGTTTCGTTTAGGTGTTGTTGTTGTATTGTTGTCGATAAGAAATAGGAAAACTATAGTACGCGGTTCTTTTCTTCTTCTTCTCTTCAGTTTAGTCTTATTCGGTTTTCGTATGAGATGTGGGGCAGCGCTCTAGGTCAAGGGGTTAGTTGGCCTGTGTCTTCTCTGCCAGCGGTTCGTCAGTCCACGCGTCGTCGTGTTGTTCGGTCTACTGTGTCGGTTATTAGTGATTCTCTACCTACGTATTCGGACTGCGGTGATGCCAATTGTTGTTGCCGTTATTGCGGCGCACTCTTCTGGTATGAAGAGAGACTTTTGAATTTCTCGCGCGTTGGTAATCCGATGTATAATCAGTGCTGCAAAGGCGGTTGTGTAGTTCTGCCTGTACCCGTTATGCCACCGCCTTCTTTGCTATCTTTGTATGAGGATGGTCATTTTATACAAAACATTAGGGCATATAACTCTATGTTCGTGATGACATCGTTCGGTGCTAAGATTGACACATCTCTGAACGCGGGTCATGGTCCGTACACTTTTAAGGTTTCGGGTCAGGTTTCACATTTATTGGTTCTTTGTGTCCCCAATCTCCAAATGCTCCGCGTTTTTTGCAAATGTATGTATACGACACTCTGAATGAGGTTGAGAACAGGCTGCGTGTTTTTTCTGCTTCCGGGAATTCCGATAACTTGAAATCTGATATTGTTGCTCTCTTGGTCCAGACTTTAAGCTCCAGCAATGAGTACGTGCGTTTGTTTAAAAGGTCTGTAGAAATTGCTAAATTTAATAGGCTTGATGATTACGCAGTCAGGCTGTATAGCAACGTACCCGATAATCGGTACGCTCTACCACAACAGGGGACTTTGGGTGCAATCGTGGTTGCTGACGATGTAAATGCCAGTGCCTACGACATTATTATTCGTTCGAATGACGACCGTCCTTACCGAATCAACAAGTTGCATCAGTGTTATATGCCACTTCAATATCCGTTACTTTTTTCGTACGGTGAGGTAGGTTGGTCTTCGTCTCTTAGATTACGATCTGCGCCGGGTAAAGGGTCCAAGTCTTTGACGGTTAATATGTATTACAGTTATCTGCTACACAGTCGTCGTGATGTTTTCTCACTTCTGTTACGTGGTGGTAGGCTCTTTCAACAGTTTTTGGTGGACGCGTATCTTTGTTTGGAAGACAGTAGGTTAGACTATATTCGCTCTCACCAGAATTCTCTACGATCTGAGTATGTTGCAGGTGTTTTTGATGCATTATCTAGAGGAGATTTAGTGTTTAAGCAAATCGGGAAACGAGTGTTCTTGCCATCTTCTTTTGTCGGGGGCCCGCGTTACATGTATAAACACTATCAGGACGCCCTCGCTCTATGTCGTGTCTATGGCAATCCTCAATACTTCATCACGTTCACATGTAATGCGAGATGGCCTGAGATTACTAGGTTCATGGAATCGAACAATATGGGGCATTCTCAGAATAGACCAGACATCGTTTGTATGGTATTTAACATGAAGCTCAATCATTTTATTACCTCCCTAAAAGAAGATAAACAGTTTGGTGTCGTAAATGGGTGTGAGTTTCCTTAGTTTTCCTGTTCTTCGTTTACACGCGTTCTCATTCTATTTTGTTGTTGTCTGATATTGTGTTTATCTTATGTATGTAGACCTGTACACGACTGAATTTCAGAAGAGGGGTCTTCCGCATTGCCACACGCTTTTATGGGTAGATGCGGCTTCGAAGATTAGGGATGCCTCAGACATCGACAAATACATTACGGCTGAATTGCCTAACCCTATTACCGAACCAAAACTTCATTCCACGATAACGACTTGTATGATTCACGGCCCCTGCGGTTTCTTAAATCCTTCTACTCCGTGTATGCAAGACGGCATTTGTAAAAAGAGATTCCCTAAACCTTTTGCGTCGGCAACCTCCTTTGACAAGGATGGTTATGTACATTACAAAAGAAGTGATTCTGATGGCTATACATTACAAAATGGAACTTTCGCTCATAACGGATTTGTCGTTCCCTATAATAAGTTCCTCTGCAGTCGTTTCAACGCGCATATTAACGTAGAATACTGCGGCTAGAATATGATGATCAGATATTTATTTAAGTATATCTCGAAGGGTGTGGACCGTGTGGCATTCTCGTTGCGCAAAGCTGAAACTTCCAAACCCTCAGTAGGCGACTCCTGTGAATCTTCCACCCACAACCGTTCTACAGCAGTTGCGGGAAACAACGTTAATGAAATCGAAGATTTTGTCGACGGAAGATTCATATGTCCGCACGAAGCAGCTTGGAGAATACTCAATTTCTCAATACATGAAAGGCAACCAGCTGTGCAGGTGTTGCAGGTGCACTTATAACGTATGCAGACAGTGACCTTTAACGACGGCTCAAATTTAGAAAGCTTAACACGTAATGCAAACTTTAGCAACTCTACACTCTCTAGGTGGTTGATAACGAATAGATGGGATGTAGATGGCCGTCATCTCACCTACACAGAATACCCGCAGATGTTTACATGGAACGCGAGCAAAAAAGATTGGGTCTTTAGGACAAAGAATACGATTACCCCGATTGGTCGAATGATTTATATACATCCTACTGCGGGGGAATTATTTTATCTTAGAATGCTACTCTGTCATCAGAGAGGTTGTTGTTCGTTCGCTGACATCCGGACTGTTAATCGGGTCGTTTATGAGTCGTATCGCCTTGCTTGCGAAGCCCTCGGTCTAATCGGCGATGATAGGGAATGGCTTACCGCATTCAACGAAGCGTCTATCTGGGCGTCATCCCCTGAATTACGATCCCTGTTTTGTAATTTGCTGTTGTTTTGTGAGGTTGGCAATCCAAAATCATTGTAGGAAGATGCGTGGCCGAAGATGGGAGATGATATTACTCGGATTTTACTAAATGCTGTACAATCTTCGGATTCTACTATATCGGAAGAAACTTTACAGCAACATATATTATTCGAGATCGAGAAGTTATTAAACTCAGCTACCCCGCCAAAGTCTCTAACTTCGTTTGGTCTGCCTCTTCCGTCGTCTGATTTATTGTTTCAGTTGAAAAATCGGCTGCTGCTAGAGGAATCGTTATACGACAGAGTCGTACTACATCAACAGCATGCACAAATGTCTTCTAAATTAAACCCATAACAATTAAGAATCTATAACAAAATACGCAACGATGAGATATTGAAGAAACAAACGTTATTGTTTGTATACGGACATGGCGGAAGTGGCAAAACTTTTCTTTGGTCAACAATCCTTGGGTACTTTAGGTCTATTGGGAAAATTGTATTAGCAGTCGCTTCATCGAGTATTGCATCTCTTATTTCGCCTAGCGACAGGACTGCACACTCTCGATTCAACATTCCGATAAATCTTTCAGACTCTTCAGTTTGTAATATCAAGAAAAAAACGCAACTCTCTGAGCTTCTACAACAGACACACATTATTGTATGGGACGAGGCAACGATGATGGATCGTGGTTGTTTTGAGTGTGTCGATCGCACATTCAGAGATATATTAGAAAAGAAAGACGAACCATTTGGTGGAATTTCAATCCTACTGGGGGGAGATTTTAGACAAACATTGCCCATAAAGCGAAAAAAAGGCCACCAGGATATCATGCTTGCGACTCTTCCAAACTCATATTTATGGCGAGAATTTAATCTATACAAATTGTCTTACAACATGCGTCTTTCACCTACAAATGTAGGCAGCTCTATATGTACCGACTCAATTCGATTTGCACAATGGCTGTTAGATGTTGGAAACGACGCTGTCGGAACTCCGGACCCTACGAACCCTCGGTATGCCTCAGATGTTCAGATTCCGGATGATTTTCTGGTAACAAATAACGACTCCAGTTTACAGCAACTGATCGACTTCGTCTACGACTCATCAATTCTCTTGAACCCAACTCCAGATGTCCTATGCAACAGGGCGATTGTATATCTAAAAAAATTGCATGACTGACGATATCAACTCCACAGTTCTAAATAGCGCTCCAGGTCCAGTAAAATCTTACTACAGTTCTGATACGATAACACCCCATACCCGCAGAATATCGGACTTAGAATTGTTATACCCGGAAGAGTACTTAAATCAACTAAACTTTCCTGGCTTACCATTACATAGATTAGATTTAAAGCAAAACGCTCCGATCGTACTTCTACGAAACATGAATCAGAAGAACGGTCTCTGTAACGGCACGAGGCTAATCGTAACACATCTTCTACCAACGATTATAGAGGCTGTTATTATCACAGGAACATGCGTCGGTCAAAGAGTTTATCTTCCCAGAATTAAGTTCATATACCACGATCCCGAACTACCATTTACTTTCAACCGTAAACAATTCCCATGTAAAATCTCTTACGCCATGACTATTAATAAAAGTCAGGGTCAGTCGCTACAACGTATTGGCGTATTCCTTCCTTCTCCAATATTCGGCCACGGCCAATTATATGTCGCCCTTTCCAGAGCAACATCCCCAGATTCAATAAAAATCTTGATTCACAACGACAAAGGAGAATATTCTCGACACACTAAAAACATCGTTTACAAAGAATTTATATCATATGTCGATAGTTTAGAAAGTGCATAACAGAGTCAGATATACGTATATACTTGTACATTCATATACGCCATTCACAGATTGCAACAGATTTTGTTCCTATATTTTACAGTTCAAAGGAAGTATAAGGCCGGTATTAGAGGCATCCTTTTATAAATCTATATCCTTACTATAAAGCTATTTATTTACGCTTACAGTTATTACATTTTTCCTAATTACTAATAAACATGACTTTTCCTTTGACAGTAGCCAAATATGACACGCATTGCGGATCTAGAATATGGTTGCGCAGGATTACCATTAGAGATCAGGGTTCTAAGAAAGTGGACGCCACATTTTCGGAATAAAGAGACATGGTTTCTTGCGGTAGATGAACATGTATGTATTTAACGTACGTATTATATACTTTATGCGTTTATATAACTGATATGTCTAAACCCGTTATCAATAACAGGGAGATGCTATTAGAATTCTTGGGGAGCAACAGGGACAAATATTTCTACAATCCAAACTCCAACTAAAAAAATGTTACGTATTGGAACGATATTCGTGTACTGAAACACACAAATATCAAAGGGTAATCAAAAACACACTTCACCTCAGCGCCGGTGAGGGGTCGAAAATCACAGCAATCGACGACAAGGAAAAGATACCGCAGTCCTTTTCGACTTCACACCCCTACAACAACTGTATGCATTTCTTGACACACCCACACATTACCCAGGTAAGTAAAATGTAAAATTGCGTTTATAAACACTAAATCTTGTATTCAAATCATAAGGCACAGCACACAAATAAATGTAATATGGAAAATGTTAATGTAGATTTCCTCGGGAAATACAAGAGGCAAAAGCTTTACAACAAAAAGAATGGCGATCCATTCTTGTTGCTGACGTTAACGGATCTCACGTAAGTGCAAATCCAACCAATACCTTTATATTCTTATAAACAAACAGCAGTAACGATACAATCCCGTAACTCTTATGTTTCATGTACATTGCAGCGGACCGGAAATAACGGTTACCCTCCGGAAAGAATGTATGGAAAATCCAGAAAAAGTCAACACCGCTGCCATGTCCACAGCTACACCCGAAACTCTCATAGCGATCACGAACGTAAAAGCTGCAACATATACAGGTATAGTCGCCCCGCTTTATAAAAATTCAGTACCATTACATTAATAGAAAGTCCATCGAAAACAGCATATATACAAATTATTTCAGGTTCCTTACGGCTATCATCAACCGACGCAACACATGTGATCATGAACCCACAGTTACAACAAGATTCAGAGCAACGCCGACAACTAACTACGACACCTGCGGAGTCTTCAGTAACCAGTTTACACACCGTTATGACCTTTGAAGACCTGCAATCAAAGCCATACGAAACAATTTCGGTTAGTGCTCTAACCAGCTCACGCATAATAATCAACGTAACAAATAAATTTATTTACATGCTTACATAATTATACACTGCATAACTACAACATGACAGCGGAAGGTAATCGCCGTAGATGCACGGGTCATAGAAACCGATATCGACAGCAGCTGGTACACCGCATCGTGTCCGGAATGCAAAAGCAACATATCAAAGCAAGGGGATATATGGTTTTGTCCAAACCATGGACCAAAATCCGATCCGAACTTCTTGTAAGACTAGGAATATTAAACATACACCGTTCCAGAATAATAGAACGGTAAACTAACATTGTGAAAACCTATGCAGTTACAATCTAAAAACCACGCTTTCAGACGGGACGAGCAATTTACAAACGATGGCAACAGATTCCTGTATGCAGAAACTATTTGGCCGCACTTGCAGACAAACAGTCATGGAAGATGGCTATGATGATCGCAAGACACTACCTCCGTCATTTAAAAAGGAAGGTATGAATACTCATAGATTTTATATAGAAATGACGAAGAAATCCAACCCCAGCAATATTAATTCCGTGATCATCAATAAAGAATCATTACCCAACGAGTCACCACAAACGCAGTCCACCACCACAAACCCAAAACAACCCGAGACGACACTAAGAATTGCAGAAACCCCACATCAAACCCCACCACCGAATACACCCGCAACTCCAGATTCCGATAAAAAAAGCCCAACCCCAGACACAACAGAGATAAAAGAAAGCACCAAACCTCCAATTGCACGGCAATTATCGTTCCAGTCACCAGGTAATCAGACCCAAAAAATTACAATTTCACATATACATACTAACAACATTCATTGCAATAATACAGACCGTTCCCACGCTCCCGACACAATAGCAGAAACGGAGGCAAACGCAAGCAAGCAGAAACAACAGGTACACGACATCCACACTATATAACGACTACATAAGTTCTAACAAAATACTATTACACTATGCAGATGAACTCAAATCCATTAATCCTACAAAAAAATAAAGGTTCCCAGAATAAGCAGCCCGCATTACCCAAATGAAACAACAACCTCGCTTTTGCTATGCTTTTTGTAACAAATTAGAACTTTCGTGATCAAAAGAAACAGTCTATAACAGTCTATGTATATGTACATAAGCAACACTTTCAACCCTAACGGCTATTATAAACAACAATTTTCAGCAGTATAACCGGATATAAACAACAATTTTCAACGGTACAACCCTCCACAATGGCTTGACTAAACATATAGTAACATTTTGGTATTTCAGTAAACAACGAGTTCAATAACTTAAGCTTAAAAGATTAATGCTTATTTGAAACCCTAGCTCGAGGCCGACAAGACTTTAACACTAGAATTTAGCCGTTGAACTTTTCCTAAATTCATGCATTGAAGGTAAAAACGACTTTTTGAGGATCATATACATCCTCAAATCATGTAAAAAGTCTTTAAAGGTTAAATTTTCTTAACGAGCTTTTTCTTCCGTCTAAATTTATTTTAATATATTGATCGATACCCAAAGGTCATCAAAATCGAAAGCTTTCTACTAAATCGGATGAACTTTCGGAAAACAGAGTACATGTTGAGGTCATCTTCATAGTCTACAAAAATGGTAATATTCGTTTGTTACGTTGTTTTTGTTTTACCTTTGATGTAGGGCTGAAAACATAACAACTATTTTTTCAATATAGACAAATTCTATAAAATCGATACTTACGATTGTATTTATAATTGTAAATGTAATAAAGTTATATAAAACAACTATTAGTAATAGTAAATTTTTTGATTTAAAAAATAAAATCTTCTCAGAATAATTCCATCTAAATTTATTTTAATATATTGATCGATACCCAAGAGTCATCAGAATCGAAAATTTTCCACTAAATCGGATGAGCTTTCGGAAGACATAGTACATGTTGAGGTCATCTTTATAGTCTACAAAAATAGTAATATTTGTTTGTCACGTTGTTTTTCTTTTACCTTTGATGTAGAGCTTTCCTTAACCGTTTATGTAAGTAAATGCAAATAACAAAGATGAAAAAACGTATAAAAAATGGTTTTATACACATTACCAAAATCTCAAAACATAACAACTATTTTTTCAATATGGATAACTTCTATAAAATCGATACTTACTAATAAAGATATATAAAACAACTATCAGTAGAAGTAAATTTTTTTATTTAAAAAATAAAGTCTTCTCAGTATAAGATTATCCCCCCCTTTTCTTCACACTCACCGGAACCCAAATCCATAACCCTAATCTCAGCCATTGATAAACCTCCAAAATCAAACCCAATCTACCACTCCCCAACAACAGCTACAATACTGGTGGTATGACTACTTCATCTGGAAATAACGGAGCTGCTATGTTTATGCCGCCGGGGACTGGAACGACACCGCCGCCGACAACTGCACAAACACTACAATTTCACACCTTCCTATGAAAAATCTTAGCTATTCATTTATTGCATGGTGGTAAATCAAACGCCTCTAATTTTGGTGACTTCCCAACATAACAGAATCTACCCGCAACTGTAAGTCCAAAACTCTTGAATCACTGAAAACCAACAAACCATGGGCAAATCCGTCAATTCATGCTTCAAAATCATCTCATGTGCAGGTAGTAATGATTCCGTTGATAGAGATGAAATTGAGGTATATTTCATTTTTATCCGTTATTATTATAACATGTAGTTTGTTTTTATTTTGGAATACTATTTTTTCCTTCTATTGCATTTATTGATAATCAAATCAGATTACTCGACAAATTAATTCTCTAATTTTCATTTGTAAATGTTGTGAGGATTAGTTGAAAGGACGATCAGGAGCCACCGAAGTTGGAGGACGGAATCCTGGAGGCCAAACATCTGGGTGAAAAAGTTTTTTATCCATATGTCGGGCCCCCAGTATTCCGCTCTCCAACTTCAATCGTTGCTGACCCTCCTTCCAACAACCACCCCGGATGCAAAAGCAAGTCGAGTCTATTCTACCAGTGATGGAAAAAAATCAACCTCTCTAACGCTTCGTTTCTCACGGGTCAACTGAACCAACCGTCTTTGACCGAATCCCAACGTGATTCAAAGTCATCCCCGCCCTTTCGCAGTTGGCATTCGACCCCAACTGCCAAAACGACGGAGATCGCTTTCAATCGCCTCGATATTCCGACATAGACGATTGCTTCAGTCGATGCCTATGAAATGATACGTAACACAGGTTGAGGACTAGCCTAGACCTGCTCCACCATCCGGAATGATTGTCTAATAACCCTAAAACCGCAGCAACAATTTTCAGCAGTACAACCCGACCTCGTGCATCGCACGAGAGTCACCTAGTTAATATTAATAATTAAAAGTTAGAGTGGATATAAGAAATTAAATAATAAAAATGTAGGAAAGGACTTATTTGTGAGAATAAGTACCAACCATCTTGCCATGAATAACTTCGTTAATAATTTCTTCAAACAATGTTTATATATTACTATAAAAATTTACTACCTATTTAAGACTTTACTTTGAAAATTACTTCAAACATTGTTTATATATTACTATATAAATTTACTACTTATTTAAGACTTAATTTAAAAATTAATATATAATAAAATATAATTACACCTGTTATAGTAACAAAGTTTTCAATCTATATTTTTCTTTTATAATTTGTGGTCTAAAATGTTGTGTATGAAAAAATGGTTTATGTTAAAATATATGGTTTAGTTAAATGGGTCAACTGAAATTAAGCGAAAAGAATCGAGTCTGACTCAAAATTAAGTCAAGTATAAAATGGCTCAGCACGAAATTATTAGGATCAACATAATCACAACTCGCAAACCCAAACATGGCCCCGACAATTGGTCATATACGACATGAACTATTCATATAATTAACTCTTACATTATATATATATATATATATATATATATATATATATATATATATATATATATATATATATATATATATATATATATATATATAATTTATCATTAATGTTAAGTAAATTATGTTTATATAGTCCATACGCTTCTACATAGAGAAAAATACTCTAATGTGATTCGACATGATGTTTTCAAAATGAAATCAATTAACACCCTTCACAATTTTTAATTTATAATAAAAGAAAGGATCTTGAATGTTACATGGTAAAGTAAGATTCATTGGATGAGTTAACATCTTTAATTTCAACTGTTATATTAAATTGATGATGTTATCGAAAATTATTTTTATTTTACACTCTTTTACAATACATAGTTACATTCCTTATTTTATTTCATATCTACTAAAATAAAAAAAAATAATTTTAATCTACTTATAAAATCACACAATTTGGAGTATGATTTACCATATTATTATTCTAAAAACTCATAATAAAAAATATCAAAACATATTTATAAACGTAAAGGTTTATATGTAAGTTTAACTATAAGAAAAATGTGTATAAACGTAAAGATATATATATGTTATTATAAGTATACCGTTGTCTTTTTATAATAACTTAAAAACTATATAAATATAAAGTTGACGATTCAATTTTTATTTTGTCAGCGTTATCACGGAACAATAACCTAGTAAGAAATAAAATCCAGAATAGTTTTAAAAGAAAGAAGGACCGATGTAATTTTTCAAATTCTAGGATGAAATTCGTAGACTAATATAGACCACATGTACCATTTTGTAGTTTACTATTTTGTTTATTAAACTTAACACCAAATTATCTATATATAATTTTGGAAAATGACACTGTTTCATGAACAATGTCATCGTTCCTTTAATATATATATACAATATGTAGCGAAATTGTTAACATATATATATAATTTTGGAAAATGACGCTCTTTCATAAAAAAAATGTCATGTTTCCTTTAGTATATATACAATATGTATCGAAACTGTTAACAAAATCGTCACGCAGACCTGTGTTACAGGACTTTTTTCCCTACTGGGAACCAGGGTTCGAATCCCTCCACCACTTTTTTTTCTTTCTTTCCATTTTAAGTTATCAATATACAAAAAATATAAAAAAATAAACCCTACACTTTACATATATGCTAAATAATCGTAATTATGACTTTTATATTTATTTCTTAAAACTTTTATAAAATATAAATCAAACTTTTATTAAGATCTTCTTTTATATTAATTAAACACTTTTTATCCTATATTTTTATTAAAACTTTAATAATACACACATTTTATAAATTTTAGTAAGTAAGTTCTTTTTTTTATTATTTCTTAAAACTTTTATAAAATATAAATCAAACTTTTATTAAGACTTTTTTTTTATATTAATTAAACACTTTTTATCCTAAATTTTTATTAAGACTTTAATAATACACACATTTCATAAAAAAATTTAAGTAAGTTTTTATTTTATTTTATTTTTATAAATCGATAAGTAAGGTTTTTTTTTTTTCCAAATCGATCTATTATACAATTATTGTTCTTACTTTTAAAACGATTCATATCTATGTATAATTCTTTTTTACAATTTTTGTTAATCTATTTATTAATCTGCGGCAACTCGCGGATACACATTTCTCTTATACATAAACAAGTAGATGCTAGAAAAATATTGTTTATATTTCTATTATAAAATGTATTTTCCCTATAATTTTACTAAACAACATTCTTAAAAATTAGTGTTATCTCGTTACATTCATTAAAGAGTTGTATTCTAGACAAAAATAAAATCCGAAATTTAATGAAACTAGCCAGTTTAAAATATGTAATGCATGTTATAACCTTTTAATAATAACCCTCACTACTCTTAACAAAACTTTTTTGCATAATACAAAAGTGACCAAAAGCTTTGATAAATTACGTATTACCTTACACGAACCTTTGTAAATTGTTAATACCGAAATTATAATTATTAATGTATATAGTTTTAAGTACTACACCCCAAAAAAAGAAAGATGTCTTTAAATTCATAGACATATATAATCACCACAATAGGAACCTCATCATGTATCTCCTTTATATAAGCAAACAAAATATTATTATTAAATGCACCATGCTTCATGGGAACATTGTACCATGAAGATTCATTACCACCTTTTTTAAAAAGAGAGTAAATTAATAATAACTAAATAGATTTTTATTCAAGATATAGATGTAAAAATGAAAGGATGGTAAAAATGACATGATGTTTTTCTTTTGTTCGTTGTATTATATATTTCGTGGTGTATAACGAATAAAGAAAGTTGTCAATTTAATGCAAACCCGATTTAATCTAAAAGTAGACCAGGTTTAATAAGATCTCAAACTCGACTCTTTTACAAACCTATTTTAACAAATTAATTTGGGAATATAAAATGATAACCTTTGGGTCTTTTAATATTAGGGAATGTATAGAAAAGTGGGTTATGAAAAGGTTAAAAAAAAGCACTCAATTCCAAAGGAGGGAAGCAAATCAAAATGGAAGAATGAGTAGGAAATCTGGGTCAAAAATTGTGCTCAAACCTTTTACAGCCCAAGAAACATAATGTAGCATCATTGATTTAAGAGCTTTTCTTAGATGTTCTTTGCTAAATTATGATTATACATACCCTCTCCCTCCCTCCCCAAACAAGAGAGTGGACATATATTAAACTAGTTGTCTCCATTACTTATACAGGAACCAAAACAATTACTTTTGGTTTGCCAAACTCCATGACAACGTTTACAAAGAATATTAAACACGTTCATGATGAATAAAAATGCATCTCATATATCAAGTTCCATGTTAAGCCCATCCACCTCTTATAAACTTCTGCAATATGAATCGTCTCAATCGGGATTCATATGAGAAAGTTATGATCAAAATGGTGAATTAATGTCCCTAAACATAGTTGTCTACAATATGCATTATTTACATACACGAACCAAAATAATTACTTTTGATAAGTTTCAACACTAAATTTAAACCACTAGTTAGTAGAAGACGATAATGTTTCGGTATCATCTATTTTCTTTTTAACCTTACATTACAAATATAAATCTAATTTTAAACTTTAATACATATTTAAAAAATATTAGTTTACCTCTCTATTTTAAATCTATATTATCTTTTGTACACTATAACTTTTTCGTAAAAGTTATTACATTAAACTCGACTTTTACTTTAATATGAGACTAGATTTGAAACAAGAGAAAAAACTAGGGATATTTTTTGAGTTTTTAATTCTAATTTTAACATATTTTCTCAAAAGTTATGTTTATTTTGACTCAATGAAAACTTTTTTATGTTATGTATACTACTATATAAAGTATATGACTTTTTATTTTTTAAGTATTATTTTTAAGTAAATTAAATCATGACTATTCATTTTTTTTAATCAATCATAATCATCCAATATTGTAAATTGAATATAATTGAATATATGAGTTTTATAACTCATTAATAAAGAATTTTAAATATACCCATTAATTATTAATTAATATACATTAATATAATACAATCATTAATAGTATAATTTAATTTAAAAATAATAAAAATAAACACTTTTAGTTGATAAATAAATACTTTAAATTAATTAATAAATAGTTTTAAACACTAACTAATTATAATAATAAATACTTCAATTTATTATATTTATAATCCATTACAAAAATATACATTCATACATATTTTTTAGAGTAAATTACATAGATCGTCCTTAAAGTTTATATGAAATTACGGATTTCGTCCCTAACTTTGAAAAGTTGCATGGATCGTCCCGTAGTTCAAACTAATTACTCATTTCGTCCTTAATTTCAACGTCCGTCTAATTGTACCGTTAGTCTGTCCCACGTGTTAAACACGTGAGGGGTATTTTAGTCTTTTCGCCGTTTTCAATTTATTACCCCCTTTTAGCCCCCTTTTCTAAACAATTTCATTACATATCCCTTAATTTTAACCTAATTTTTTCTTACTTCATCACTTCATCTTCCTTCTATAACACAAAATTAGGTTCTTATCACAGACACCAAATCAGTACCCAAAAAAGATCTAAACACAAAAATAAAATTAATCAGGCGTAAACTCAACACACACTATTTCTTCATCTTCTGTATTACTTAATTCAAAAAACAAGAGGAGCTTAGGTTGATCGGAGATGGTGAAGGTACGGATGAACACGGCGGACGTCGCCGCCGAGGTGAAATGCTTACGTCGTTTAAAATGACGAACTCGAGGCAACATCATTAACCACCACCACGGTCTTCCGCTCCGCCTCGGATTCGCTCCGATTACACGAAATCCACTACTCAGTCTCCTCATCAGTATTATAATTATCATTATCTTCCACCGGTTCATCATATTCTTCTTCCAGCACTTCATTCACATCAAATTCACCATTTTACAATCATCTGGTTACTCCGGCGAGGAGTTGAATTCAGCAATTCAGTTGCAGAATCGGCCATTGGAGACTGAATTTGAGTTTGGGGAATTAGGGTTTATGATGATATTTAGGATTGAAAATTGGGGGGAAAATATTTAGGAGTTGAATTCAGGTTTTATTTTTAATAAAAATGTATTTAAAATATTTGAGAATCCAAAATGACTAAAATACCCTCACGTGTTTTACACGTGAGGGAAGGCTAACGGTAGAAATTAACTGATGTCCAAATTAGGGATGAAATGAGTAATTAGTTTGAACAATGGGACGATCCATGCAACTTTTCAAAGTTAGGGACGAAATTCGTAATTGCATATAAACCTTAGGGACAAACGGTGTAATTTACTCTATTTTTTAATAATATAATGAAGAAAATATAGATGAAATTTAGTTTGTCATAAATAACTAGAATAGTGTGTTGCATTAAGTTATAACCAAATAAAATAAAATATAAAAAAAACAAAATATCACAATAAACTATTTTAACACATAAATAACAAAATAATATCCTTTAATATCAACTCTAAATTTCACATTATTTAGATAAATAATAATACCAAAATTAAAACATATATGACATTCAAAATTTATATACCGCTTATACAATTATAACCAAATTCGTGTAATAATCATTCAATTAAATAATATTTATTTCAATAAAACTCGTGGATTAACACCCTTAATGTATGACTCTCAATTTCTAATTACAACTATCGTTGATCGATTTAATTTGAGCAGCATTGTCTATTTTCGGTAACGTCGCGATGTGTGGCGCGAGTACGCTACTAGTATACAAATTAAACAAAAATGCGAGAATAAAAATATAATTTAAACACAAAAATCATAAAATTAAATGCATATTTTATTTAGCTTTTTCAAAAATATTAAACGGAATGTGAATACATAAGATATCAATTTGTTTAATGTAGAGTTAATTACATAATTGGTCCCTGTGTTTGTTCCAAAACAACGGGTCCAGTCCCTGGGTCGCAATTCCTTCGGACCCAGTCCCTGGACCCTATCTTTGGTTGCACGTTTGGTCCCTCCCACTAACAATCGTTAAAAAATCCCGTTAAATACCCCATGTGACTGGCACATGATGGGTAAAAAAGACATTTTGCCTTTATTTTCCCCTTCTTCCCCAAATCATCTCCAATCCCCAAATCAAAAACCCTTATTCAACAAAACACGATCTTGATATGAAAAGTGGGAAAAAGATTCAAGCTTGGCTAGATAACAACACTCTAGGATGCCTTAAAACAACTTTTGTAATCTCTGATTTAGTAAAACCTTGATTCTTGAGAACAGCAAGAACAGAGTCTGCTGTATTCGGGGATATCGATAAATCGAGGGATTTGGAAACTGTAACTGCGGATTCTGGTAAAAACCCACATGAATTTATGAGGTAATTGACTGTAAATGAGGTTCGATTTGAGGAATTTGAAGATGTGGTGGTGAATTGGGAGGATGAGGGTAATAAGAAGCCATGGGAGGTCTGTTTGAGGTTGCTGAAAGGTCTGGCATGGGGTAAAACTGTTCTACATACGAAATTAAACAACATTTGAAAGAATTTAAGAATGAGAAAAGAGTGAATTTACCAGGGGATAATGTATAAAGTTTGAGCCCTTAAACCCTAACGAGACTTATGATTTAGTTTTGGAAATATTAGAGCATCATAATCTAGCCAAGCTTGAATCTTTTTCCCACTTTTCATATCAAGATCGTGTTTTGTTGAATTAGGGTTTTTGATTTGGGGATTGGAGATGATTTGGGGAAGAAGGGGAAAATAAAGGCAAAATGTCTTTTTTACCCATCATGTGCCAGTCACATGGGGTATTTAACGGGATTTTTTAACGATTGTTAGTGGGAGGGACCAAACGTGCAACCAAAGATAGGGTCCAGGGACTGGGTCCGAAGGAATTGCGACCCAGGGACTGGACCCGTTGTTTTGGAACAAACACATGGACCAATTATGTAATTAACTCTTTAACGTATTATATTATATATTGCTCATTTTCCAATTCAACGATTACTTGATAACATATGCATATATTTTATTAGATAGTGTTTGGTTTGTAAAAAGATTTAGTAATGGATATAGGTTTAAAAGAAAATATTTGAATAGAAAGTATGATGGTTTTAAAATGTTTTTGTTTTATAAAATTAGGAATTAGAATAGTAATGGATGTAGGTTTAAAGGAAAATATTTTATAAAATTAGAAATAGAACAGAAAATTAAATTAAAATTGTTTATTGAAAAATGAGGAGAAGAAATTGATTTAATGAAAAATAAATTAAGCAATAGGTTGCCCCATAATTTCTATAGGTTTCGCCACATTCATCTTAGGTTTGTTACCCATCGTTTATAGGTTTTGGTAAAACCATATAATCGATCTAAATAATTACTATTACCTTCATATCCATATCCCTAATATAAATTCTTACACTAGACACACCTTTAATTTTTTTTGAACGACAAAGTTAGTGATTCGGGGCCACCCCCTAAGTACTTACCTAATAACCACCTAAGGAGGGAACCCCAGAGGGAGGCTCGAACCCGAGACCTCCCCTAGGGGAGTACAACCTCCTACCAATTGGACAAACTCCATTGGCGACACACCTTTAATTGTATGTATTTATACTTTTACATAGACAAAGTCAAATTCACTTTAATTATTGGTTACTGTTTTTAATATATGTTTTGTTCAAGCTTAAAATAAACGTGAAATTTAAACTAAACACGTCTACATGAAATAACATAATAACTAACAACACAACTTATGTTCTCTTAAAAGATTAACAATTTCTTTCATATATTCAATTTCTTAGTTGTCTATATATTTTAGTTATAGATAGAGTCATTCACATATTACGTGGAGAAATTTTATTTAGTTTTTTCAAAAATTATCAAACGGGTATCTAATAAGTAAAATATTGATTTGTTATTTGAGATTTTTGCCTCATGTTTTATTTTAAACTAGCTTATTGACCCATCTAATACGCGGACAATTATATCAAAAAATATATAATGTTAACGAAGAACATATAACTTATATAAAAAGATTAATAGATAGCTATTAGTCATGTAGACAAAATGATTATGTGAACAATTGTAAAGTTAAAAAAAAATTTACTATGTAATTCGAAAAAAACCTTATCTTAATATATATAATAAATTAAAATTAAAATAATTATAATATATAAAAAAAAACTAGAAATATTGCGTAAATAGAAAGAAAAAAAAACAAAGATATGCAAAAAACCCGTAAAACAATAAAATAATTTTATTTCTTTTTATAATATAAAAAAACTAAAAATATTGGATAAATAGGACAAAAAAAAAACAAAAGATTTTTTTATATGATATGTTTTCCGTTTATATGCAAAACACCCGTAAAACAATAAAATAATTTTAGTTTCTTTTAATACTAAAAATGTGTATGTGTGTGAAGAAAAAATATGTTTTGTATTCTTTAAAATTAATTTAAAATACAAGTGTTATATTATTTAAAGTAAAAATGTTAATTACTTTTATTTAATTATTACTATTTAAGATAAGGGTTAAATTATTTAAAGTAAAGGGGTTAAAATAAAATTATTATTGATGACATTATCAAAATGATCTAATGATTCAAATTAAAGTTAGATTTCCATCTAATAGCTATTACTTTGTCAAGTGGCATTTTAGGCCTCTCTTTTATTATATATTAAGATAAAATAAGATATGCATTCACATTTGCAAACAAGTATAACCCTATTTAAGTTTATAAATTTTATATATTAAAAGATGGACTCTTAAAAATAACTTATCAAAGCCCTTAGTATTCGGATTAGTTTGAAGACTAAATTTTAATTTGCGTAAATTGTAATTTTTGTCCCTCGTGACTAGTCAATTCGTCGATTTCGTCCTTAAACTGTTTTTTTTTTTTTTTTTTGCAATTTATGTCCTCGGGATGTTAATTTTCATTTATTTTGTCCTTCCATTTAATTTAAGTTAACTCTTTCGGTTAAATGCTATCACATGTCAAACATGTGAGGATATTTTCGTCCTTTTATACAAAACTTTAAAAAAAAACCCTACCTAACCATCATACCATCATGAAGAACATCCATCAACATCATCATACCATCATGAAGAAAGGAATAAACTCAAATTTGATTTTGATTTGATTATGAGATCTCACCTAACTCAATATCTACTGAAAACCGAAAATAAAAAAATAAAATAAGAAAGCCCTAATTGAATCAACGATTACACTGAGTAAAATATAAAATTGTAAACACCGTCGCTCCGTCGCCGGTGTGTGCTCCGTCGTCAGATCCACCGACGCATTTCACCTTCGTCACCTGCTACGTCTTATTTTCAGTTCCTAACATTTTTCGGCGTCGTCTACAACACAGGTTAGTTTGCAATTACTATTAGTTTGTATTATTATATCAGGTTTATTTCTCAAGATCAACAAAAAACGCAATAAAAATCTGTATATTACCTACGTTTTCTATCGACGGGGATTACGGGAAGTGGATGGGATGGTGATGAATCGTTTACCAGCGAGGATGGAAGTTGCATTGACAACGGCGGAGAAGGTGCAGTTGGAGTTACCGACGGTGATGGTGATCGACTGATTACGAGAGAAAGTGGCGGTGCAGCGGCGGAGAGGGTGATGGTGCTTTCAAACACACAAGGATCTATGTCTCTCGATATCCTTACACGCATCAATTTGGTGAAGTTTTCAATTTGATACTTTATTATCGTCATATTTTTGTTTGTGTTTTAGATATAAATGTGACAACCGTCACTTTTTCCTACTAGTATGCCATAAGCTCTTACCGTGATTTCAGAAAACTTTTTATAAAAAGATATTTACATTTTCTTTTGTACGATGATTACTATGATATGTGTGTATACCTTCTATTGTAATGCTATCGTTTTAGTTAGGTGCACAATAGTTTGTCCCACTAGACGAGCTCCTAGATGACTTAACGAGTAAGTCCCGTTTGTTTTTTTTTTCGAAATTATTTGTATGTTATAACTTTGTGATCTTATAGATATTTTGTTAACACAAATCCTCTTTACTAAACGATAATACATTTTTACTATTCCGGGTTCCGTCTAAATTTCTTTTTTCGTAGCTTCGGGTGTGCGTCTCACTTTTGTTTGTACGTAAACCACACTGGTGAGTTTATATATATTAACTTTCGAATATTAAGGTTAACCATGGTCTTGCTTTGACCGAACCCTAAGCCAAACACACCCTAAAAACTAATCTAAAAACCCTTATTTCTAAGCTAACCTAAAAACCCTAAATTCTTGTTTTATTCTCTCAAACCGCCACCCTCTTTCTCTCCCTAACCTAGCAGCGATTTTGCTTTCTCCTTGCAGCCCCCCCACGGATCTAGCAGCTCTCCTCCCTCTTCATTTCGTCTTCTCCAACAGCAAATGAATCAAGTATTGTGTTGTGTTCTTGGAAGTGTTGTAAATCCGGAACCCTAACCCTAATACCCATAGTCGTCGCCCTCCTCCTCCTTGCTGCTGGCCGATTCAACATCACCACCATCTATAGATTGTTTGTTGGTTTATTCCTCAACATAATCGAGTTCTTCATCTTTGTTATTTCAAGGTTTGTTTTAGTTAAATTCGTGATGTCTTGATTTCATATCCGAAGCCCTAATCTTGGTGTTTGAGAATTCAGTTTTTTTTAACCCACAATTTTGTTTGTGTATGTCCAGCAAACTCTCATCATCGAGCACCCACTTATCCTCCATCCTACTCGTGTTTGAGAATTCGGTCCGGGCCTTTTAAACATGCAATACTATTTTTTTAATTTATTAACCAAAACAAACAATATGTACCATGTAATTTTTATTGAAATAAAATTTTAAATACAATGTTTAATTTATTTTTAATATTATTCAACTGAGAATAATGTAGACTAATTAGAGTTGAGCTACGAGTATTGTTTCAACCCAGGACGAAGTCGAGCATGTTCAATCTAGTTTAACTCAAATCTTATACAAAAGTTTTGAAAAAATGAACAGTTTTTAGAGATAATAAGAACTTCGACTTTAAAAAAAAAATCATTTATTTTTTATATAATAATTACTAAGAAATTATCATTATTAATAAATTGTAACATACAATGCAACTTACATAATATAATAATAAAGTACAATTATAATATAGTAATAAAATATACAAAATATATATTTTATTAAGGTAAACGGTTCGGTTCGATTCCCAACGGTCTGGTTTCTATATAAGACCCGGACCGAACCGAAAATTCGGTTTTTCAAAAGTTAAAACCCAAACCGTCGGTTTTTATCATTGGTTCGGTTTTTCGGTTTGGTTTTTTTCGATTTTTTTTCGATTTTTCTGGTTTTGCTCACCCCTAATAAATGTATAAACTACCTAAATTTAGAAGAAAAAAAGAAATTGAATTTTAACTAGTTTTATTTTTTCTCGTTTCTTGACATAAAATATGATATATTAAAATCACATGTGACAATACTAAATCATATGTGATATTATGTATGTAAAATTTCAAAAACTCCAAAGACAATATCAAACACGAGTTTCACTCTAAATATGAATCTTAATACACAACAATTGTATACAATGTATAACCTTTATGCAACCAGAAAAAAGTTCGAGTTTTGTCGACTTTTTTTTTTTTTGTTTATGGCCAAATGTTGAAATTCGTAACGCAATATCACATGTGATTAGAATAGTAAATACGAATTTCAAAACTTAAAATTTGTTATATTACGTACATTCAACTAGAATCAAAAAGAAAAACAAAAAATAATATGTCAAACTACTGAAATCACATGCGATAAAACAAATTTCGTCAAAAGTATATCGAGTGAGTGCTCTATAAAAAGAGGAGAAATGCTCGTTTTAATGGTGTAATTTATTCGTTTAATATATCTACCGTTTATGAGATAATTAACTTTTAAACAAAAATAAATTATTGTTGGTTTTTGAAATGAAGAGTTGTGATTGGTCAATTTGATCTCAAGTTTTTTAATGCTTTTTTTTTTCAATCCTTATGAACTATTTGATTTAAAATTCTTTTTGGAAGATTTATAGAACAATATAAAAATAAATAACGTAAAGGAAATGAAAAAAGATACATTGTTATTTATAGTAATTGATGTCGAAATCCGTTGAACGGTAAAATTGTATTAAAATGACATATATTTTATCTAACCTTTAAGTATTGAAAAATTTGTTTCGGTGGATAAGAGATGTGACATCAATGATGATGGACAAAAGAAAAAAAAATAGCGGCTATATTGAAATGGTAGGATTTGTTTGAAAGACGTTTCAGTAAGCTGGTTTGAATTCCTATAGATCAAAAATCTTAAATTTCTATATAAACTGGATGAAATTCTGAATTTCATAATGGAAGGATTCTGGTGGAATTTTAGGAGATTCCAGTTCCTTCTGTTGTCCAACCAAACATGATACAACAGGAATTCAGAATTCTAACTCCTTCCAATTCCCTGAAAATTCTATGAACCAATCGGGATCTTAGATGAACATGTTGATATCATATGAACCATAGGGTTGTTGTCCCAACAGTACCCACCTCCGTAAAACTCATGGGCCCACTAATGAGATTTCTGGATAAGGTCATAGGTTAGAGTCTCGGCTCGTCCGCCTCTAGTTGGTATCCCACTGAGCCAAGAGAGTTGTCCGAAGTCATCCTCATGGGATGGACAATGACTGGCGCCAAAGGCACCGGGGATCAAGGTGTTCCCTCCAATTTACCCCTTTTCTCTGGATATCGTATGATATTAACATTAACTATTTTTATTTTAACCCATCCATTATAAAATCAAATTTAATCTTTTAATTTTAATACATGTTTAATAATTCACATTTTTGGTTCCGTATGAGCTTTCATGTGAGTGTTTCACGCCGAATTCATATATCATTTTGTTGTTTTGTATTTTTAACGTTAATTTTTATTATAAAAAAGAAGGCTTAAAATACCCATAATAATCTACGAGAATACTTATATTTGCTAGGAACTTAGGTACTATAACGTTTACGTCACGAAGGACGAAACAATAATATAAATCTCGACTAAACCAATATCGCATGAAACAAAATAAATAACAATAATAATAGGGTCAAAATAAAATCAATAAAATAACGATAGATGATATAACGCAAAGAGTGTTACGAAATATGCGGTTGTCACACTCCAATCGTTAAATCCATCATTCCCTAAAGCACCTCTAATATTACTATTATTAGGTTTAAACAACTTACAAAAAAAAAAAAAAATATTTTATCAACTTTTTTTAGTAAACTAGCCAATTTCGATCACTAGTATCTCCATTATCATATTTTCTAGTATAAGCAGCATAAGTAAAATGTCTAGATATATTATCTTTAGGATAATCAAAATTTGATTCTCTTATAGTCTCTTAATTTATCATCAAGATATTCCCAATTTATAGGATCATAAATATCTAATGGCGGAACAAATTGCTCATTTTTATTTTCATTATCATGTGTGACATTATCATCTTCATGATTGTTATTCTCATTTTCAATATTAACATCTTCATGTGTGACATTTTCATCTACATTATTGTTAATTTCATCATCAATAATGACATTTTCATGTGTAATATTGACGGATTCATTTGCTGCATTTTCTTGTTCATTTAAAACACTAGAACTAGAAGAAGAAGAGCCTAGTTTTTTATAAACTTATTCATAGATCCTTTTTGTTTTTCTATTGATTGTTCAATTTTTTTTTTTCCTTTTTTCATGTCCAGACATATATTTTCTAAGCATCATTTTATTAATTATTACTAAACAGAAGTGAGAGGTGGGAGGGAAAAAAGTCAGACCTGAGACCTGCTATGAAGAAGCCGATCAGTGACAGACAATAGGCAACAAGCCAACAACCTCTTTTTTCACTTTTTCAGCAAGACAACAACTCTCACTCAATCTTGAATCAAAAACAGAAAAACTCTTCTACTTTTGTGGTGAATCTGCAAATCTAGAATCATAAACAATCAAGCAACAAAACAAAATAATCAGCCCAGTCAACAAACAATCCTTATTATATCTCATATAAACAGGAAAAAGAAAAGATCACAGAAAATAAACATACTCAAGAATCGAGTTCTTTGCTTGGTCAATCAGAAATTCAGAATCAATTACATAAATCGATTGCTTGGTGACTTGGTGGCTTGAATGGTGCCTTGGTATCGAGCAATGTTTATGGCGTGTTAATGGTATCGAGCCGAGCAGAGGGAGTCACGGAGAGTGAAATCAAATTTCAGAATCGAGCATGAAGGGAATAGATTCAGAATCGAAAATAAGAATTAAATCAGAATTCACAGGCCGTTTGAGATGATTATGAGTAATTATTGCTAATAGTTGTGATTTTGGGACTTGGTGAAATCGTTTGGGCGTTTGGCATGCCCGATGAGGCGATGATGCAGTTGGCAACCTCCGAATTTAATGCCTAGAACTAGAACAATCCGATCGGTTTTATGCTTCAATTTCTTTTGGGTTTTTTCTTTTACCAATTTTTTTAGGCCTTTTTTATACCAAATTTTCCTTGGACCTTTTCGTTTACCAAATCTGTTTTGGGTCTTTTGATTTCTTATATCAAAAAAAATTTGGGTCTCAAAACTAACTAAATATAGAAGCTATATAAAGGAGACATACAAATTTGGGGGTCCTAGGAATTTGGGGGTCCTAGGAATTTGGGGGCCCGGAGCGGTCGACCACCTCGCACATGTCCACGCTACGGCCCTGTATATATCATCTTTGGAATGTTTGCATTGTCACTTTCTTTAATGTACTTATATCGTGGTTGAAGTGTTGTAGCATATAAATAAGTTCAAGTTTATCACATATGTTGCACATCACACTTTACTATCTGGTTTCCATCAGTTTTTCTCGTTTTGTCACTTTGAAATTCTATATCTCGCTTAAAGACGAACCTGGACGACGCAAGAACATCGATGAATTAAACAGGGTTAGAGCTACTTCCATGTGAGTGTTTCAATCAAATCCTGCGTCGATTTGTGTTCTTTCATCTATTCTATGTTTATCATTGTCATTCCATATATCATGCATATAAGAGCACACGGTATGATAATCGTGGTTCTGGTGATTTTGAAATTACTTTTGCTGACGTGGCATTGAGAATCATGATTCTGAGCTTTTTGGTGGTCTGATAATGAGGATTGTGGGTGATTATGGAAGATATGGGACCCCCAGTTTTTTTTAACATTTAAATAGAATAAACGCATTAAACTTATAATATATCAAATTAAATAAATAATGTTACACTTATTTTTTAAATAAAACTTGTAATCAAGTTTAAAACAAAATTATTTCTTTTAAAAATATTAGGTTAAAAAGAAGTCAAAATGTAAATAAAAAAACCTTAGGATATAAAATGCAAATAACTAAATACATTAGCCAAAAATAAAAAATTTAAAAAATATATTCTTTCTTCCCCCTCCTCTGTTATACCTGCAAAAAAACAAAAGAAAAAATAAAGAAATTAAACAAGGAAAAAAAAAATCAATAACGGGTTGTTAAGGGGAGAACGAGATCGAGAACGAAAGCCAAAACGAGGGAGATAGGGTATGATAACGAGGAGAGAGACCTCGTTATAGGTGAAGAACGACTCCACAACAAGCCCACAAGAAGCCATACCCCGTGCTCTAAGAATAAACTATAGAAATTGTTCACGTTATCTTTACTCATATCTTTTGTTTATGTGCTTTTATCACATCGTCTACACATATATGTAAAACAAGAATATCAATACAAATGCATGTTACTATAT
Organism: Senecio squalidus; assembly: GCA_910822075.1. NCBI lineage: Eukaryota > Viridiplantae > Streptophyta > Magnoliopsida > Asterales > Asteraceae > Senecio > Senecio squalidus. The sequence continues at coordinate 44,834,913 of CAJVGC010000582.1, read as the reverse complement.
TTTTATTTGCAATTTTTTCAACCCACTATGGTTCTTTCACATAATATGTCCCTAAACAATTTCACATCTTGCATTTTGATACATACTCGTTTTACCTTTCATGTTTACATTGGTGTCTACATAAGAAAAAAAAAGTTTATTAGTTATTGCTCCAGAAATCTACACAAGTACTCGATGACTAAGGATCGAACGTTAACACGATTGGATCTTCTTGAGGGTCCTAAATCTGAAGTAAGAGCTAAAATTCTTAGCCTCCAACACGGGTGAGATTCCTGCATCCAGCTCAGACGTGAGGATCCGTATTATCATATTAGAATCATAGAGCAACTTGAGAATAGTGTGTAACAAATAAACTAAGTTTGAGGATGAGTACTATAAATTTAATTACCGTTTTATGTTTTAAATGACCATTCCAACTTCATCTAGTTTTTTTTTCTTCGGATTCATACCATCAACCCCACTCAATTGTTTAAAATGACTAATGAGCCGTTTGATCAATTCAATAAAAAGATGATTGTTGTATCCTTTATGCATATTATACATATTGACTATATTAAAGTTTAAAAGTGAAGTTTGAATACCAAATAATTAAGAAACTTTTGTTTTAAGAACAAAAAGAATGAAATATAAAGCTAAAAGGGCATACTATAAATTAATTGAAATAACATTTTTGTAAATGATTAAAACTTAAAATTGTTCTTTTAGTACATTTGTGGCCATTGAACAAAAAAAAAGTGGTAGATTCCCAATCATACCCTCCACTCTATTTGAAACACCCATAATTGCACCCAACAACCAATCCTTTTCACTATATAGAAACCTGAGCTTCTAAGTTAAAACCATCGAACCAAATACGTCATACTATAGTCGATGGGGTTTGTCCCATTGGTAGGAGGTTGTCCTCCCCTAGGGGAGGTCTTAAGAGATAACTAACTTTGATGTAAGGTTCGTGAGTCGCATACTATCCAATTGGATGTACTGTGGCCCCAAATCACTAACATTGTCGTTATATAAAAAAAAAAAAAAAATACGCCATACTATACAATATTTACTAATTCTAACAATCTACTTATATGGTTTTATCTATTTAACTTTACTACCAAAATAAAAATCCTATAATAAATAGTTATTTTGTGTATAAAAATTAGAGTTTGAAAATTGATATATATTTTAAAAATGTTGAAGAACTATCATAAATTTTAAGTAATATTTTTCACGGTATGGTATCATATAACAGAAGTATGTTAATATATGATTTGATACTAACCTTGATATTCGTATCTTAGATTAACTAGTAAAAAGAATTGATAATACTAGTTTTTCACAACTTTAAGAACTCAGAACGAAATGGCTTAAATTAGGGATTCTCTAAAAACCAAACTTGCCACAGGAAGTCTATGATATGACTATCTACGTCGCTAAGATATTTTTATTCTATGGATCTCTAGAGGACATTACATATTTAGAATACTCATTTAAACGCAAATGTAGGATTCAACATTGAAAACCTTAATTAAAAAATCAAGTTTTCCCAAGCGTTATCACTCTGGTTTTAGCAACTTAATAGATCAAATTACTGTTAGGGAAAATAAATGCGTAATACAACTTGTATTATACGGAATCGTATATTACAATTATCAGATTGAGGCTTGCAACAATATGCAATGTCCTTAAACAGAAATTCGTCCGTAGTACGAACTGTTTAGAGGATACAACAATCAAAATCAAGATAAACTTGATTCTATCGAATCTAATAAAGTTTATGATGGATATATGAAGAGAATTGATGTATGTGTAGATTATATTTGTGTGTTTTTGATGAATTAAAACGTTGGAAATACTTCTCTATTTATAGAGAAACTTGTGCCTTTTCAAAAGTCACAATGGTTCACTAACAGATGCAATCAGCGACGGTTTAGCGACAGAACCGTCGCAATGGTTCACTATTAGACGCAATTAGCGACGGTTTAGCGACAGAACCGTCGCAATGGTTCACTATCAGACGCAATTAGCGACGGTTTAGCGACGGTTATAACTGTCGCTAATTCTGTTTTTCTTTATATGTTCCAACAATACCCCACATTTTCTATTCAAACACCAATAATACCCCACATTTGAATAGAAAATAAGATAATATAAAGTTACTTATTCTTCTATATCCATCAAATGTAATATGATATGCATCTGATAAGGTGTCTTTTGGACTTGAACCTTTCTTAGTGAGTACTTATCGGATCTACTTTGTGGGTAGTGAACATTAGTTTTTGAACTAACCACGTTTTGTAGTAAATTGAGACAATAAGTGTCACACATATCATATCTATGCAATAATAGATTCTTACCGTTGTGTTCATTTCGGTCGTGAACGTATCCTTATTCATGAGAATTTTAGAGAACTTAGCCATCTGGTTCTCAAAGATGCGACCCCACATCAATCTCATATAGGTAATGCTAATCAAGAATATTCCGTAGTATTCTGCTATAGAAGCCATTAACATTATTAAGAATTAAAATTCAGCCCTCAATCATCAACGGAAACACACAACATTTCATCATAGGAAGGGCATACACGTGTGTTTGTACACTGAGTGTTACTCAAATAGTTTGCCTATTGAACCTAGACCATGTGATCTCCAATTTTGCTAGGTTAGGTTTCCTCCGAGTATTTACTCATTGTATTGGCTTTAAACCCATACCCCTCGATGAGAAAATGACTTGTTCTCTACAAAGGCCTTTTGTCAAAGGATCAGCAATATTTTCTTTTGACTTCACGTAGTCTATGGAAATGATTCCATTTCTCAACAAGTCTTTTATTGTATTGTGGCGACGTCTTATATGTCTTGACTTGCCGTTATAGATGTGATTCTTTGCTCTAGTAATAGCAGACATACTATCACAATGTATACACACAGCAGTCACAGGTTTTGGCCACAAAGGAATACCCTCTAGAAAGCCTCTTAGCCATTCTGCTTCTTCAGCAGCTTTATCTAGGGCTACAAATTCTGCTTCCATAGTTGATTTGGTATTCACAGTTTGTTTAGATGATTTCCATGATATAGCAGCCCCTCCAAGTGTAAATACATAGCCACTTGTAGACTTGCCTTCATTATGGTTGGAAATCCAATTGGCATCACAATATCCTTCTAACACTGGAGGATATTTCGAGTAATGTAACCCATAAGGTATTGTATGCTTAAGATATTGAAGCACTCTAACTAGTGCATCCCAATGATCTCTACCAGGGTTGTGTGAGTATCTACTGAGTCGACTCACGCTATATGCTAAATCTGGACGTGTACAATTCATTATATACATCAAACTTCCCAATACTTGTGTATATTGTAATTGTGCAACACTTTGTCCTTTGTTCTTCTTCAGTTGAATCTTGGGATCGATCGGGGTTACAACTGGTCTATCATCATAGTGCCCAAATTTCTTTAGGGTCTTCTCAATGTAATGAGATTGGGTAAGGATGTATCCATTAGAATTTCTTTGAATTTTAATACCAAGAATGACATCTGCTTCTCCCATATCTTTCATGTCAAATGAAGAATGAAGCATTTTCTTGGTTTGGTTTATAACATCCAAATTTGTTCCCATAATCAGCATATCATCAACATATAAACAAATGATGACAAATTCATTTTTGTATTGTTTGACATAAGCACATTTATCACATTCGTTTATTTGAAATCCGTTTGATAATAAAGTGTTATCAAACTTCTCATGCCATTGTTTCGGAACCTGTTTAAGGCCGTAAAGAGATTTAATCAATTTACAAACCTTATGCTCTTGTCCTTTTATAACAAACCCTTCAGGTTGTTGCATATAAATTTCTTCATCTAATTCACCATTTAAGAAAGAAGTTTTCACATCCATTTGATGTATAATCAAGTTGTGAATTGATGCCATCGCGATTAACGTTCTTATAGACGTTATCCTTGTCACAGGTGAATAAGTATCAAAGAAATCTTGACCTTCTTTTTGTCGGTAACCTTTGGCTACCAAACGATCCTTATATTTCTCTATGGTACCATCAGGTCTTAGTTTCTTTTTGAAGATCCACTTATGGCCTATTGGTTTATGTCCTGAAGGCAAATCAACCAATTTCCATGTGTTATTATGCATAATTGAGTCTATTTCACTTTGAATAGCCTCTTGCCAATAAGGTGCTTCTGATGATTCCATAGCATCCTTATAGGTTTGTGGTTCTTCATTCACAATATATGTCATATAATCAGGCCCAAAGTCCTTTAAGACTTTAGCGCGCTTACTTCTTCTTGGTTCAACAACCTGATGTGAACTTTCAGAATTGTTATCTCTCTCAATATGAGATAAGTGATCATATAAATTTCTTTTTCTCGGATTCGAGATTTGTTTCTCTTTTTCCTTAAAAGGAAAGATAGTCTCAAAGAAATCTGCTTCGGCAGATTCTATAATAGTGTTGTTGCTTATGTCTTGTACATCTGATTTGTATACCAGAAATCTATAAGCGGCACTATTTTTTGCTGGACCAAGATAAACACAATCAACTCTTTTGGGTCCAAGTTTGGTTCTTTTTGGTAAAGGTATTTAAACCTTTGCCAAACAACCCCACACTTTCATCCTTTTATAAGAAGGTTGTTTTTCTTTCCATAATTGATATGGAGATTTGTCACTCTTCTTATGAGGAATTTTATTTAAGATTGTGTTGGCAGTCAGACATGCCTCAGCCCATAAACTATGAGGAGCCCCTGATGTAATTAACATTGAATTTATCATGTTTTTCAATGTTCTATTCTTACGTTCAGCCACTCCATTTTGTTGTGGAGTATATGGGGCTGTTGTTTGGTGTATAATACCAAAGGTTGAACAAAATTCAGCAAAGTCATTGGATTCATATTCTCCTCCTCTATCAGACCTTAGAATTTTGATCTTTTTGTCAAGTTGATTTTCAACTTCTGCCTTATATGTCTTAAACATATTCAAAGCCTCATCTTTAGTATTTAGTAAGTACACATAACAAAATTTACTGCAATCATCAATAAAGGTAATATAATAATTCTTTCCTCCTCTTGATGGGGTTGCCTTGAAATCACATAAATCAGTATGGATTAAACCAAGTATTTCATTGGATTTTTCCACAGATTTGTGTGAATGACTTGTGTACTTAGATTCTACACAGATTTCACACTTGGATTGTTTATCCATAGAACATTTAGGCAATATGCCCAAGTTTATCATTCTTTGTAAGGAACGGAAATTAATATGGCCTAATCTAGAATGCCATAAGGAAGAAGGATCAATCATATACACAGAAGCGGTGCAAGTGCCCGCGTTATTATTATTATTAACATTGTCATTGGTTACAATACTTAATTTGAAGAGTCCCTCATCGAGGTAACCCTTTCCAACATACACACCACCCTTAGTGATTACAAATTTGTCTGATTCAATTACAAATTTAAATCCCTTATTACTAAGAATAGGGCCAGAAATCAGATTCTTGGTGATGGTTGGCACATGCAGCACGTTTGTGAGTAAGAGATCCTTGCCAGAAGTCATCTTCAATATGACTTTTCCTTTTCCTTCAATCTTTGAAGCAGTTCCATTTCCTACGAACATTGCTTCACTTTCGTTCAGTTTTTCATATGATGCAAACATCTTTCTTGAATTGCAGATGTGTTTTGTTGCACCGGTATCATACCACCAATCAGCAACATTAGTAGTCAAAAAAGCCATTGAGGTATCTATCATTCCAACGAATTCTTTTGGAGATTCGACATAGTTTGCTTGGTTCGAATTTCCGCCAGAATTTCCTCCTCCAAGCTCTTTCTTGTGGCGACAATCCTTGGCCTTGTGACCAGGTTTCCCACACACCCAACAATGATGAGTTTTCTTGAAGTTGTTGTTCTTCGGTCGGGTATAGTCCTTCTTTCTTGCCTTAGAAGAATCACTAGCATTTTTGTTTTTGTTTTTGTTGTAGGATTTGTGTTTGGAAGAACTTTCTCCAATCATATTTGCGTTTGGCTCAATTGAAACTACTTCAGCCTTTTCCTGCATCATGTTATCCTCTTCGACACGAATTTTGAGAACAAGTTGCTCAAAACTCATATCGTCAGTCAAATGTTTAAGATATAATTTAAAATTTTTCCATGATGGAGGCAATTTTTCTATAATAGAACCAACAAGAAAGTTAGAGTTTATACCCATACCTTCTACTTCCAATTCGTGAACAATGATTTGGAGTTCTTCCAATTGTTTCACTACAGGCTTTGCATCGCTCATCTTAAAGTTCAGAAATTTACCCACAACAAATTTGGGTTAATTGTTTGGAAATGCATCGAACTTTACACCTAAAACTATTGTATACATCCATCTTCTAAACCATCTATTGTATTCATTGAATTACGAGAGACATATATTGTATGTATTAAATGACCTGAAACTTGTTAGTTGATGATGTGGCACCGGTTTATACCTATGTGGAATTTATAAAAAAAAGAAATTAAACCTATATTATTAATAATGGTATAATATTGTTTTTAAATAATATCTGTATCATCATCTCATTACATCAGTTCATCATCATAAACATATCAAACAGGTTTTAAACTTTTCCTCAGAAGTTTGATTTTGCTTAGGAAATTCGATTAAAATTCCAAATTTAACAAGAAGATGAAGGTAATTAATTTGGGGTTTTGTAATCGATCAAAGTTCCATAACTCTGATTTATTATTTTCAAAATCGAATTTGGCGATCTTCGGAAGCCACTGACCTAACAGAATGATCTGTCTCTGTCCTCTGAAGTCCCATTTCACTTGATCTGGCGATTCCGTTATCTTCTGCAGCGGCGACGGTGGTAGTGAGGTGGAATTTACGGCGGAGGAGGTGTCGACATTGCGGCGGAGGAGGAGGTGGCGGTAGGTGGTTAGGGTTTTGAGTTGGCCATTCCGTTATCTTCTGCAGCGACGACGGTGGTAGTGAGGTGGATTTTATGGCGGAGGAGGTGGCGACAGTGCGGCGGAGGAGGAGGTGGCGGTAGGTGGTTAGGGTTGTTTGAAGCTATTGATAAACGTAAGCATAAACTTACGAATTCTCTGTTTCTATTTCTGTAAATATGTTCGTTTTGTTTGATTATTTGTGATTTTGCTGTTTGTTACCGATTTTACGAGTTTTTGTCCGTACGAAGGTTATAGATCTGTTAACTATTGAAATCGTTATGAATATGATGAATTAATGTATATGTATATGTATATGTATAAATTGTGTGGTGGTAGTTGTGAATTTGGGATGAATGGGAATGAATAGATTATAGATATAGATGTATTGTATGTATATATTGTATTTTATTTTCTGACTTTGAAAGGTGACATGGCAGTCCACGTCAGATGGTCAATCATTCAAAAACCCAAAGTAACCGGCAACCTTTTAAACAGGTTAAATCGTGCTGACATTAGACAAATTAGGAAGATAAATGAATACAATAGATGATTTAGAAGATGGATGCATACAATAGTTTTCGATGTAAAGTTCGATGTATTTCCAAACAATTAACCCCAACAAATTTCTTGGAGCATGCAACTTGAGTCCTGTTTTTCTTTTGAGTAAATTACATAGATCGTCCTTAAGGTTTATATGGAATTACGGTTATCGTCCCTAAGTTTGAAAAGTTGCATGGATGGTCCCAAAGTTTAGAGTAATTACGGATTTTGTCCCTATTTTAGACGTCCGTCTAATTTCACCGTTAGGGTTCCCTCACGTGTTAAACACGTGAGGGGTATTTTGGTCTTTTCGCCATTTTCAATTATATTACCCCTTTTTTTAAACTAACACTTCATCTTCCCCAATTTTAACCTAATACTTCATCTTCCCCAATATTAACCTAACACTTCATCTTCCCTGATTTTAACCTAACACTTCATCTTCCTCTTCGTTGAAGAACAAATCGATGGCGGAACAACTTACTGAAGAAATGGATGGCGGAAAAAACCGATGGCTAATCCGCTGCTCCTCGCCATCACCACTGCCGCCACAAAGTCACCATCACCAAAGTCACAAAGTCACCGCTAATCCGCCAAACTCAGTCACAAAGTCACCATCACCACTGCCGCCACCGCTAATCCGCTGCTCCTCGCCATCACCGCCACCACTAATCCCTCCGCCGTCATCTCCGACATCACCGCCACCGCTAATGGTTACCAAGGTTGAACAGAATTCCAAAACATCCTGACATTTTCCAGCGATAGTGTTTTAAGTTTCGTTACCAAGGTTGATTATCGATGCAGATCAAGAGGATTTGATTATTTTATTGCCCCCTATTTTCTCACTGAAGAATACACCGGAGAATGTGGTGTAAGCTCTGACTAGTTTATTTTTGTCAACTCCAAATCTTCCTCCTAGGGATAAACCCAGATTCAATTCCACGTCATCACCGGAACCCGAACCCGGATCATGACCCGGATCGGATAATCTTGTAAACCTGTTTAATAAGTCTCTGGGCTTTGTTTGTATAGATAAAGATAAATTCTCCATTTCATTGCTTGTTTTTTCTCCCATAAATAAAAAAATAAAAAATTATGAAAATTAATCAATAAAGATTGAAAATTGAGTTAGATGGGTATTTGAATTTGATCGGAATTGATGAAACCCAGATGGGGAAACTTGATTTGAAGAAGAAAAAGCATTTGATTAAATATTTCTTGATTTGATTGAAAAAAGGGAACAAGAAATGGGTTGCAGTGAAAAGAGTGAGACACGTAGTTACTTTTGCCGGAGAGACAATTAGAGAGAGAGAGAGGGAGAGGGAGCAAAAGACCAAAATATAATTGAAAATGGAGAAAAGACCAAAATACCCCTCACATGTTTAACACGTGAGGGAACACTAACGGTGAAATTAGACGGACGTCTAAAATAGGGACGAAATCCGTAATTACTCTAAACTTTGGGACCATCTATGCAACTTTTCAAACTTAGGGACGATAACCGTAATTCCATATAAACCTTAGGGACGATCTATGTAATTTACTCTTTTCTTTTCTAATGATTCCCAAATCTCCCTTGCAGATGTAAAGGAAGAATAAATATCATAGAGAGGATCATCAAGAGCATTCAGAATATAATTTCTGCAATTATACTCATTATGATTCCATTTTGAGATGGTCGTTTCATACTCTGCCATTTGTTCCTGAGTAGGAACATTTTGATTCTCCGTATACGGATCTATTGGTTCGGAATCCGTAAGAACATACGAGACATGCAAAGATGTTAAGTAAAATAAAATCTTTTGTTGCCAACGACGAAAATCAGAGCCCTTAAATTTTTCGGGTTTTTCAACGTGTGATTTCAACATGGTTTGATCCATCTTGAAATTTCTGTTTAAGATTGTTAGGGAAAATAAATGCGTAATACAACTTGTATTATACGGAATCGTATATTACAATTATCAGATTGAGGCTTGCAACAATATGCAATGTCCTTAAACAGAAATTCGTCCCTAGTACGAACTGTTTAGAGGATACAACAATCAAAATCAAGATAAACTTGATTCTATAGAATCTAATAAAGTTTATGATGGATATATGAAGAGAATTGATGTATGTGTAGATTATATTTGTGTGTTTTTGATGAATTAAAACGTTGGAAATACTTCTCTATTTATAGAGAAACTTGTGCCTTTTCAAAAGTCACAATGGTTCACTAACAGATGTAATCAGCGACGGTTTAGCGACACAACCGTCGCAATGGTTCACTATCACACGCAATTAGCGACGGTTTAGCGACAGAACCGTCGCAATGGTTCACTATCAGAAGCAATTAGCGACGGTTTAGCGACGGTTATAACTGTCGCTAATTCTGTTTTTCTTTATATGTTCCAACAATTACAAAATTATATTTCAATTCTAATGTATTTCGTCAATTAAGATTGGTTAATGGTTCCTAAACTAAAAAAGACGGGCAAGAAACCGACAAAAAGGATCATACTTGTCGATCTACGGTAATACAACCAAGAATCTAGCCTAGCACATGGCTTGGGTACTAAGAAGCCTAACACGACTCTTGTATAGAACCAATGGCGGAGTCCGTCGGTCAACTAGCATTTGAAATTACTTATAAAAGTATAGTAAATTATATAAATCGTTCCTATGATTTGCAGCATATTATGGTTTCGTCTCCGTGTTTAGAAAGTTACACCAATTGTGTAGTTACATAAACTAATTACACATTTTGTTCATATTTCTTACGACCGTTTATTTTTCATGTTAGAAATCCGGATCAAATGTATAATTAATTTTCGTGAAAAATAAATGACTGCTAGAAAGACAAAATATGTAATTAGTTCTCGTAAGTTGACAACTCATATAATTTTTAAAATTTAGAGATAGAAATGTATAATTTCATATAAACCATAGAAATTACTTAAATAATTTGTTCACAATGCATTTCAAATTTTAATATTGTTTAAGCACTTAATAGATTTTATTATTTACTACAAAATATTTATGTCACAAATTAATAGATCTAATCATAGTCCACTGCACAATCTTTCAGCCACTAACTTAAACTAGTTTTATATCTGTACGTTGCTCACGTACAATAATACATCTGTTGCTCACCATTTGAAAATTTTACGTTTTGATTTACAATTCTACATGATTAACTTATTCTTAATAGTCATTGATTACCAATAACTGTATTGTTAGCTCTCTTATGGCTTAACAAATTAAAAATAATTATATATTGATTTAGGGAATAATAAATTTGCTAAGCAAAGTGCTAACAAACATATAACACAACTTTATTGTTAAATTTGTATAGTATTCAAACAGTATAAAAGAACATGAATATAAGAATGCAAATTATACTAAAACAAAGAACACAAGAATATTGGTCGACCATAAAATGGATTATGAATCCTTCTTTTTAGTATCTTTTAGCACTTGGTGTAGCATCATCACCACAGACTCTTATTCTTTGTCATGGCTTGGTCCGCTTCAAGCCTTCGACCACTTCATATTACAATATAACCGCGACAATGTTTCTTTCATTTTGGTTTCTATCACCTTCAGAAATCAAAAGATCTATGCATGCATGATCAATAATACATTTTCAAGAAAACTAAAATTAAGCAAAATCTAAAATTCACGAGCATTTACCGGTTAGAAGGATAATGAAATTCACGGTTGATTTGATTGGTCGATAGATCAAACATCAACAATCATTTTATTATATCATATTATTTATACACATCAGAAACTTATCATAATAAACCTTAAAATGGCGAGACATTCCATGCATTTTGAAATAGTCTAGAATTATATTAAAATTTCAAGAATTACATGTAATTGGTTTTCAATGATAGGAATCAAGAACAAATTAATTATTATAACCAAAATACCAAGTATCCAAAGTACTCCCTGTGATATAGAAAAGACGAATACGTTATCCTAATAAGAAAAAAACTTGAAATGAAACTCTCACCTAAAACAACAATTAGAAAAAAAAAACATTACATGATTTTGTGAACTCAAAGCAACACAAATAAAAAAGAACTCCGAAGAAGTTGGAGCTTTTCGGAGATATCAAGACTTGATTCGTTGTTTATTTACATAACAATTTGTCCGAAATTTTTGGCATTCACTTTTATCTTCTATTAGTTTGTTATTTTTAATTTTATATAGTAGATAGATAGGATTTTATTTTCCATGCTAATAAGAAAAGTCAATATTATAATAAAATTACTATGCATTAAAAGACATAATTTCAATAGTTGTGATTAATTATTTCTTTGATCTAATAGATATAACATATTATATATTTCTCTCTCATCCACTTATCAAGAGAAATAAATATATATAATTCGGATTATAAATTACTGCATTTGAACATACATATATCACCTTCTTATTACTATCTTTACTCCAAATTATATATAGCTAATAAAGATCAACTCATATAATAACATATTTTGTTTCGTGAATAGTGAACAACGCTTGGAGTCTGGTCCAACCAATTAGCCTACATACTTAACTTTTTTTTTTTTCTTTCTTTTTTCATTTTACATTTTGCTTTTGAACTACCTCTTTCGAATTATAGTTTTTTTTTTCTTTTTTTCTTTTCCACTTTTTTTGAATTATAGTTTTTTTTTTTTTTACGCTATACATAATGTGAAGCTTCTCTTTGTCTCTTGTGACATGTTACCTTTTTTTTAGTTAATAACTCTACACAAATATATTCTGTTATAAGTAAAGCTTGTCATGTTTATTGATAAATTATATTGGAAAAATTATTGAAACTATAAATTATTTTTAATTGGATTAAATCATAAACAAGTTGTTCTTTTCTTAAAATAATTACAAATAATCAATGTTTTAAATATGATTACAAGTGTTATACTATTATACTAGTAATATTTTTTCACAACAAACTCATAATACACATCCGTTCTAGGAAGATTTACATCTGTGCCCTTACAAAATTTTAATATTACGTCAATGTCCTTGTAAAAATCAAAATTACGTTAATATCCTTCCAAAACATAAAAAATTCTCATATATATATATCCAATATAATAAATTAATAATATTTAAATGATTTTAATATTTAAATTATTCATCTAAATATTAATTAAATGATTTTAAATATTTTAAATTATTGAATAAATCAATTAAACTAATCCAAATGCTTATTTAAACAAATATGTCAATGAATAATCAAATATCGAATGAACTGAATAGATTAAATTCAATGAATCAATTGTTTTAAACGTATATTACAAAACTTTAATCATTCAAGACGAGGAAGTTTTGCAACCTTTTTATTCCGATTAATGTTCAAAATTATAGAAATCAATCTCTTTTAAATCTATATTGCGAGTTTATGAAATTGAGATACATTGGTTAATGTTGGATTAAACCTAACATATTTGAGTAAAAAGTTTAATTAATATTTAGATGAATAATTTAAATATTAAAATAATTTAAATATTATTAATTTATTATTTTGGATAGATATGAGAATTTTTCACGTTTTAGAAGAATATTAACGTAATTTTGATTTTTACAAGGATATTGACGTAATATTGAGTTTTTATAAGGATATAGATGTAAATTTCCCTTTGTTCTATATATAACTTGACCTCTCAAACATTTAGGCAAGGAGTGATCTCCACTATTCATTAGATATAATTATTGATGGTTTAGAGAATTCGTATGAAATTTAAAAATAGACCTTTTATTAATAACTCTTTTTAATATATGCATCATTTTCCTATAAAAAAATTCCTTATATATAGTTTTCTTTATTTTTGTTGAGTTGTTGGACATTACCATAGATTCTAAAATATAATTCCTATTTATAGTAGAAACTTTATAAATTAATGTTATCGGAATCACTTAAATTTATTAATTAAAAGAATTATTAATTAATCGAGTATAAAAATGCAATGATTCTTCGAATCGGGACCATGAAAATATATTAATTTATCGAGTTTATTAACTAATCGAGTATTAATTTATCGAGTTTCTACTATAATATGATTTAGAAAATTATACGTATTTAAATATGCATCGAATGAAGTATGTGAATTAATGCATTGAAAAGATATGTAATAAATAAAAGTGAGTAATTGATTTAATTGAAAATGTAAGTGTGAATGTAATGGATTAATTATAACATCTAATTAAAAGAAAGGACATTTAAATATTAATAGTAAAATTGATAATTCCAACACACATAAAAAAAGGTTTTTTAGCCCCAAGTTTGAGTCACTTTTTGTGGTTCCCTTACCCATTTAAATACCCCAACAATCTCCATCACCTTTTTTCCTACTTTAACACCAAACAAACAAACAACCATCACAACACTATTGCCATTCCATGATGCATCGTTCATCCACCGCAACTGCTGCGGCTACCTCCGTGAACGGCTTCTATAACTTCTTAACTCAAGGCCTAGACGATCTTTTCCGATCGTTTCATTCGAATAATTTCATGTCAATTCATTTCCTACAACACGTACTTTCCTCCCTTCAATCTTTTCATTCTCAGCTTATTGCTGTTGTTCAAAAACTTCACTTACCCGTTGGCGAAAAATGGCTTGATGAATATATGGACGAAAGTGCCCGTCTTTGGGAAGTTTGTCATGTTATTAAATCCGGTATCACCAACATGGAAAATTACTACTCTGCCGCCGTCACCATCGCCACCACTCTTGAAAATCAACACTTTTTAAACCCTCAAATTTCCCGCCAGGTAAAATCTTTTTTATCTTTATGACGGGACCTGAACTCATAACCTTTATAATTTAAAATTTTGATATTTCTTGATTTATTATTTATTGAATTTGTAAATTTGATCAGTTTATTAAAATTTGAAATATTTTTAGGTTCTTAGAGCGATCAATGGGTGTCAAAGGGAGAGAGTTGGATTGGAGGAAGAAAATAGGGGTTTGATTCGAACGAGAATTCAACCATTGATGATGAATTTTGATAAAAACGTGTTGATCGAATCGAAATTCAATGGTTTTAACGGATTTAGAGGAGTGCTTTTCGCGTTACGAAACACAAATTCGTTACTTTTGATGATCTTGTTAAGTGGTTTGGTATATTGTACACCTGTTACGAGTTTCTCTTCATCTTGTCATGGTGATAACACCATGAATTATAGTGAAAGTAAGTCGGGTTTCATGGTTTCCGCAACAAGATTACATGAGAAAGTGATGGAGAATGAACAAGGTCAAAATGGTGTTTTGCTTTATGAGTTTTGGAATGCAAGAAGTGCTATTGATGAAGTGAAAACAGAGCTTGAAAGAATTAGAGGGACTGGAATGGAAATTGATGTAAGTGAAAGGGTTGAAAAGTTAAAAAGTTGTTTTCTTGGTTTGCAATGTGGAGTTGAAAACATGATAGTGCAACTTGATGACTTTTTTGATGAGATTGTTGAAGCTAGGAAGAAGCTTCTTGATTTATGTACTCATAGTTAGGGGTTCGAGTCTTATTCTTTTCGTTTAGACGTTAAAAAGATGAAAGGTTCGGGTCTCTTTTTATTGATCCTACCGTAATAGGTAGGACAATGGGTTCGAGTTTCATTCATCTTTCTCTAGTAGCTAGGTTTCGTGGGGTCAAGTCTTTTTTTGCCGTTTTTTTTACCCTAATAGGTAGGGACTATAGGGTTTGAGTCTCGTTCTTTTGCGTGTTATGCTTTAACTAGCAAAACTTGCAAGTTCGCGTTTCACCCTTTTTGTCGAAAAAAGAAAGAGATTAGACTTGTGCAGAAAGGAGAGAAAAAGAAAATGAAAATAAACTATGAGTAGGTTTTACTTTGTTCTTTATAATAAATATCTTGTTATGTTATATATGTTTATATTTATTTATTTTATTTATGTTTATAGGTTATGAAAGCTATTTTTCAGTTGATAGTGTACTTTTGGTTTTTGAGTTTAAACTTAGATACATGATGTTGACTCTTTTGGACAAATAATTTTTTTAACTTAAAAGGAGATGCTAAAAAGCACAACTGCCATATCATAAATTTATACTTTAATGGCTTTAGCATATTAACAAGATTAAACTCTATAAAAAAAAAATTGGTGTCATTACTTGATTATTGAATAAAACTAGAGTATTTTTCTAAAATTACAATAAAAGATAGACCAAAATCAAGATTACAACAATAAAGAAGCAAAAAAATATATGAGAATTTTAATTTACTAATAAAAGCTTCATTCAAAATACAAAATAAAAGGTTGAAGAAAGTAGTCTTTTGTATATGTTCCTAACTTACCCTTTTCTTTTCTTTTTTATAAAAAAAAAAAAAAAAAAAAAAAAAAAAAAAAAAAAAAAAAACAAACAAACTTTTTAACCATGTAACTTACGATATCATAACTCAAATTTATATTGAATAAATAAAAAGATTTCAGTAAAAGGGAGGTATCCCCCTAAATAAGACTAAATAATAAGTGTTAATTACAAGTTTTTTGAAATAAAAAAGAAAAAAAAATAATTTAGAAACCTAAAGGAGTTTTACAAGCATAAAGCTAAAATTGCATATTAGTCCTTTTACAGTTATAACAAAAAAATTAATAGTGTGTTGGGTGTATAATACTTTTTAAGTATTTGTTTTAAAAAAATGGTTTAAGAAATGTAACAAATAGTCATGCAAGTATTATACTTTTTTATAATAAGCATGACATATATACATGTTTCTCTCTACATACATATATTATTTGTGAAAAATGAGATAGAGAGTAGGAAAAGAATGTGATTCTTCCTTTGAAGGAAAGTAAAGATATTACCATATAAAGATAAGAAAGAAGAAGAATATATAAATATTATAGCTTCAAAAGAAAGCAATTTCTCATTTTCTAATACTAATAATCCTTGTTAAAATCTAATCTTCTTATATAAACATGTCAAAAGATTAGCTATATAAACCCCTTAGTCATTAAACTTTGTATGATATAGTAATGAAATCACTTATTGATAACTAAGCAGGTCTTGTTCTCGGCTCCCCTACACGAGTTCTCCAATCTGATCTCTTGAATTGTATTTACAACGCTCATTTTAGGAGTTATTCTTTTATTATTCTTTTTATTTTTTTTAACATTCCAACGATTTAGATGGTAAGATGTGTGACTTACTTTTTGAGTTATAGGGGTGTGACCACTACAGGTAAAATGTGATGGTTGAGTTGTAAAAATGTGTTGGGATTAGAACTTACATAAAATAGTTTTAGTTTCATTAATATTGCTTCTAACTACTGAAAGTAAATGTATGTTCATTAATACGGACTGAAGAAAAGATCATTAATGCTGAAGAGATACAAGTTACTACGGAAGACAAGTTAATACTGAAGTTGAAGATTAATACGGAAGACATTCTCATTACTACTGTTTCTCATTAATGCTGCTGCTTCAACATAGTTACTGCGGATTGATAGTTAATGCGGGAAATGTTAATACTGTAACACTTGCCATGCACGTTAGAATAAGAATTGCAATTATAGTTAGATTGTATTTCCTTATTAGATAGATGTAGTTTCCTAGTTTATCTAGTCTAGCCTCAAGGTCTATATAATAGATCCTTGTATTGAAAAAGAAACACGTTGTATTGTTTTTTCATAATTAATCAATTGAGGCTTATAATTCGACAATATTATTGTTCATCTTGTTCATACGTTGTTTGTTGAATAACTGGTTAATATCAAAGCGTTCATATCCGCTGCTGAACTTCTTTAATTGATCACGATCTAACAATTAAGGTTATACAAATTTATTTGATCATGTCCAAATGAAAAGCTGAAATAGATCAAGTCTTGAATGTAACTTGGAGTAAATGATTTGGTGTCTTATAAAATGAATTGTAGTTAATAAAACAGACCAATGTTCATGTTAGGGTCAGAAACATGCCAAAGAAGACAGAATTTGAATGTTATAAATATACTACAACATTAAAGGGAAGTAAGTAATGATTTCGGTTGTGAAACAATCATGGAAAAGTAGGCAGGCAGAGGCAACAGTGAGTAGTAGTTGTACAATCTTTGTTAACATAAAAAGATTCCTCATTGTAAATTTACCTACAACAACAATAACACTGTTAAAACTCATTGTACTTTATTATTATTCCTCAATATTCATCATTTTCTGTTTCTGGCTACCCAAAAGAAAAACAGCTTCTCTTTTTTATCAGATACATATTTAGCTTTTGTCTCATCTTTCTGCTTCATGTCTTTTTTCTCAAAGCTACCTATTCCCCTTCTAACGCTGTGTTTTCGAGTTAATTTTTAAAAGAAAAGAAAAGAATGGAAGAGAAAGAAATAGAAGAGAAGGTTTCGTTCCAAATCATCCCAAATATAGGAGGAAAGTTTTTAAAACAAAATGTATTAAATTTTTCCTTCCTTTCTTTTACTTTATTTCTTTAAAGAAAACTCAAGAATACAACTTATTTTAGAATCTTTTGTCTTCCTTTCCTTTCTTCCCTTAAAAACAACTCGAGAACATAGCGTTCCGTTGTAAGGAGGTGAAGAATTTGTAGCTAAGGTCTCGCCCTTTCAACTTTAAATTATATTGACCGTTAGACTAGTCAATAGGATTTGACGTATACAACTTTTTAAAAATTCAAACCGGACCCGAGTACCCCAACCTTGTTCCCTATTTACTTCACTCTTTCCTTTTCCCCCCTTTGATTTACATTTCCTTTTCAGAATACTTCTTTCACTTTTGCTCAATCCTTCTCATTCATTATTATTGTTTTCATGTGAATGGAGGTTGACTTCCATCTCAACTCTATTGACTCTTCTTTGTTTGTTATCATCATATTGTGTGCTAATACAACTAACTTATGAATAGTGTTTAAAAACGATGATTATCTAAGGACCCTACTCTCTGTAAAGCATTATCGTTGTAATTACAAGAATATATATAGTCTCAAAAGAAGATGGTTGTGACCTAATACAAATCATATCTATAGACCCCGCTTTTCGTTACCATCATCGATTACGAGTTATTCTTCTAATATTATAGTCGTGTTAGTGTTTTCGTGTAATGTTTTTCGGAAAAGTGTTATGAAATATTCAAACTCAAATCCAAATCCAAATCAGTTGACTAATGACCCTACTACACTTTCTAATCACTACCTACAGAAAATTTGACTTTTTTTTTCTTCTTCTTAACACTTTGACTCAAGTGGGAAATTCAAATGCATTCCTTATCATCATCATCTCAAAAACATTCACACTTGTAACACATTTTGGTAATAATATGCTCAAGTAATGAGTATGTGCAACCACTAAGCATTAGAATCTTCAAGCATCATCCAGTCCCAATGTTCTTTTTATTCCACTACCTTCAAGATACTGCCACTTATGGTCTCCAAATCATAACTTTTTTGTAGTCTCGAACTCTCAGTTAATTTGGTTGTTTTTATCTCAAACGGGTAAAATTCAAAGATTTAACTAAACGGGGAAGTCTTTTTTAATGTATGCAACCTCCTAAGTTGTTATATTCAAATATTTAGATTATTATGAATTAGTTTCTGTAATCGTAACCAACACATTTATTCCTATAAGACTATGGGGTGTGGGGCTTTATTGGGAGTGATGATGTGGAGTGATAGAGGTGATTTGTAGGAAAGAGAGTGTGATTTGTAGGAAAAAGAGTGTGATGATGTGGAGTGATAAAAATGGGTGGTGTGGTTGTGTGATGATGTGGAGTGATAGAGGAAAGAGAGTGTAATTTTAAAAAGTTGTATATTTATAATTTTTTTTTATATAAATGAAATTTAAAAACTTGTATTTTTATTAAAAAAAAAACAAACACACACTACAATTTATTAAAAAACATATTACGATTAAACTAAAATACGTTAAAAAAATACAATTTAAAAAAAAAAAACACTTCAATCTTCATCGTTGTTTCTCGGGGGCGGTAATACCAGACATGTTCGATCAAATCGGCTAACAGACTGTGATGGGTACCTTCGTCACGCATGTCACGTATGTTTTGTTGTTTCTCTTGAAAACTAATTTGGACTTCTGGTTCGGTGGCATTCTCATCATAAGCTTGACAATACGCCTTACCTTTGTCTTCCAAAATCATGTTATGAAGAATTATAGCGGCGTACATCGCGTTTCTAATTTTTTCTAAACTCCAAGCTCTTGCGGGGTTTTTAATTATATGTCACTTTTTTTTCAACACTCCAAATGCCCGTTCGATGTCCTTTCTTGAAGATTCCTGGGCTTTTTTAAAATGGTTACGTTTCTCGTTTAATTCGTCTCTTTCCCTGAAAGACTTTATTAACACCGGCCATTTTGGATAAATACCGTCAACGAGGTAATACCCGTATTTGTAGGTTGTGTCGTTAACAATAAACGACTGTTCGGGAGCCGTCCCATTCACAATGTCGTTGAAAAGCGGTGACTGATCCAAGACGTTGATGTCATTATTCGCTCCAGCCATCCCAAAAAATGCATGCCATATCCACAAATCAGTAGAGGCCGTAGCCTCTAACATAATGGAAGGGTGAGCGTGATCACCCCTATGGTATTGACCATGCCAAGCCACGGGACAATTTTCCCACTCCCAATGCATACAATCCAAACTGCCTAGCATACCGGGAAAATTGTGTTTTTCATCATGAACCATCGTAATCTGCTGTATGTCGCTCCAACTAGGACGGCGTACATATCTATTGCCGTATAAAGAAACCACACCTATTTCAGATATTATTACATTTTAAGTACAAATAAGTTTTAAAGTAAACTAATTAAAAATGTAAAGGTTAAAAATTTACCTTCGCAAAAGTAGGCAAGAGAGTCACGTGAAATTCTTGCGGACATTTTTAAATACTCGTCCCACATGTCACTACAAGTGCCAAAAGCAAGTTGTCGTATGGCGGAGGTGCATTTCTGAATCGGTGTAAACCCAGGCCTTCCTCTACAATCTGGCCGTTGCCTAAAATACTCAAAATTGTTTTCAAAATCGTGGCATATCCTGAGAAACAGCTCCCTCCTCATTCGAAAACGACGGGTAAATTGTTCGTCGTTGTAGGTGCAACCCGGAGAAAAGTAAGATTCCATTAGTAGTGTGTTAGCTCCTTCACGGTTACGTTCTATGACGGTTCTTCTTCTAGTGATTGGTATTTCGATATGTTGTGATGCGTAGCTAACAACGGCTCTAATCGTTTCGGCTACAATTGCATCATCATCCGAACTTGACGAACTTGACATTTTATAAAACTTTGTGTGTGTTTTTGTTATAAAAATTGAGAGAGAAAGAGAGATTGTTTGTGGTTTTTGTTATAAAAATGAATGGTATTTATAGAAAATTGTTAGGTTTTAAAAAAAAAAGATCCGTTAGTACTCGACCGTTGCAAACTTCTGGCCGTTGCTCCCTCCTTCACGCCGTTGTAGCTACAACGCCAGAGCAATTTTTTGGAGGACAACGCCCCCCACGGTGTGGTCTTGGGCGTTGTGGGGCGTTGTCAAGCTTATGTGGCGGCGTTGTGGAGGTGTTTAACGCCCCACACCCCATAGTCTAACTTTTTTAAATAAAGAAGAAAGTGTTTGTGGGTCAATCGACTTGTTTTGACTTATACAAAAAAAAGAAGGGTTTCAACCTGAACCAAGTTTGACCCGTTTCCCAACCCGCTCATGGAGTCAAACTTCCCAAGCTTTTGCAATCAAGATTGGTGGAATCAGATTTTCAAACATGGGTATTCCGCTACCATTACAAAAGATACTTACGATATGTGATTCTATTAGATTTTTTAAAACACTAAATTAGAAACCGAAATTTTGAAGGGTATCCACACGTATACATTCCTGTGGCTAAGTATCGGTCTTTTAAATTCAAGAATCAGGCTCACATATGAAGATTATAATTTTGGCTTATACAAGCCTTTAAGTAAATAAGATGAAACAAAACATGGACACCAAATTTCTGATAGAGAAACCTATAACCCAAGAAATAGCTAATAAGTTAGGGAGACAGGTCAAACCAGTTAAACTAAAAAAGTAGGGGGTCGAATGGGTAAAATGACACCCGTATATTCAAATGCTTAAAACCTCCAAAATCATTTTACTTAAAATGGTTGATTTTTGTAATGATATTGTTTCTGTAATCATATTTAGTATAATAATATTTATATTTAGAAAGGGTGTTTAGGGATGGGCCTCAGAAATTCAGCCCGAAACTGTTACCCATATCCCGAACCACCCATTTCGCTACCTTTAGATATACATCTAGCGATAAGAAATATAAACAAAAACTGCGACCAATATTGAAAAAGTGAAAGATAAATCTTATTAAACAAATTAAACAAAAAGGGATTCTCAATTCAGGAAATAACTAAATAAGAGTGTCATTATCATAACATATACTTTTTCAAAGTTCTTAGTTTAATAAAAAACGAGCACAAGACTTCAGAGTGATGTCATCCGATAGCAATAAAGAAAGTTAAACCTTAACATTCAATTGCTAGCATGGACCAAACGTCAAAAGTCCGGAAGTAGCTTAAGACATACCTAATATATCACCGAAATTACACACAAGAAACTAAACCTCAAATCATAAACAGATGCATAGATATCGTCCAGAGAAGGTATATGTCTTACTAAACGTAAATAAAGTTACTAGGAATGGATCACACGGTATCATTTATAACTGCGGAAGACACTAACAAAGCTTGATAACTCTTAGAGGTGGCAAATGGGTGGGTTGGGTAACGGGTAAAAACATGTAATTTTCTGTTCAGTCCGAAAAGGTATGGTCAGATTGTGTTGTCACGAAATTGTTTTTGCCTTTTTTATTTGTAAACAATTAGTGTGTCTGGATAAAATTATAAAAATCATATTAAAAGTTTACAAAAACATTTACCCACTGGACCTATTTGACTCTTTTCCTAAGCTAATAGATAAATCAAGCATATATAAGTATACGAGTTAAACTCATTCTCACAGTTAGTAATTCCTTATGCTTATTCACTGTGCAGTTCAGTAGAAGAGTAATTAACTACCAGAATCTGGCATTCTTTCGATAACACCAAAAAAGACATCTAATCTACATAACGAAATTTGTGTTACAACCGACAATAGAGTAGAATGGAAGCATATAATAAAATGAAATGAAAAAGTAGACGAGGATAACATGTTATAATCAAGTTGAGAGCATTTCAAATATATCGAACAAATATCTACTTTTGAGGTCAGTGGTTACGTAAATTCAAAAGGAAAAAAATCAAGTATGTAATGAATATGAACATCAAATATAATCAAGAGATATCAAGTATAGATAAGTAACTGAAATTTACCATTACTCAAATAACAGCATTCAGTCGAGAAAATTGGAAATTTTAAAACAAACATCCAGATACTAGAACTATTAGACAATAGAGTCCAAAACGAATGTAAGCCCAAGTCCGTATGTGGACTTGGGTCCGTTAGGTTATTATTTGCGTATAACTAGATGTCTATTGTAATCATTTCAAGTTGATGAAATACAAAATATTCTTCCACAAACCCGATTATTAAATTCTACATGGTACCTGTTCGGACTAGCAAACCAACAAACGCGAACTGGTCATTCGACCAGTTTTTCAATCAACACGAATTGAACCATTCGACCAGGTTTTCAACCTCTTCGAATTGTGCCTTTCGACCAGATTATCAATACCTTCGACCTGTGTATTCGACTAGATTGATCCCACGAACAAAGACACGACTAGACTTGTTTCTTCGGATAGGAAACGAACCTGTGTATTCGACTAGATTGATCACACGAACAAAGGCACGACTAGACTTGTTTCTTCGGATAGGAACTTGTTCGGATAGGGACTGACTTCAACGAGTGCTCGAGCAAAGCCTCGGATAACCAAGACCATCCGACTAGAACTCATCCTTCGAATCACAAACCAACACACACGAACCATCTTATTCGACTAGCCACTCCTCCGACCAAGAATTCAAGGCACACTAACTGGTGGCTCCATTCGAATAGCTTACTGTTCCCAAATCAATTCTCAATCGCTGTCTTTTGTTTTTTAGGTATCAGGCCCAATTAACAAGAATTTGATACAAGGCCCAATTTAGTTATATTAAGTTGTAGCCCAATTACAATCAAATAAGCCTAAGCCCAATAAACCACAATTTAAACAATTTAAACCATTATGGCTGACAACGAAAACAATAACTTCGCCGTACAACAAATAAATTTGCTTCGTAACGGAGCTCAGAACTAATTTCAAAACCCAAAACCTCCTTTCAAGAATCATCGGTCAGACAAGCCGTTTTTTCGAACTCAATCAAAGGTGGATAAGAGGAAGTTCAAGTGTGAAGAGTGTGGTATGTCGAAACACACCAAAGAACAATGTTTTAGGATCGTTGGATATCTAGAATGGTGGAGTGATAACCACAAAACCTCCAAAATTGGAAAAATTGTCGCCGTCATAGGCAGCAGAGAGATTAACGGCGGAGGAAAGAAGTTAATGTTAAACGTGCATGATTTCGAAGAGGAGAACGTTTCTTCCCGATCTGGAGAAGTTAATGTTGCCACCAAAAACGCCAAGTGTAATTCATTGATTTTTGATTGTGGTGCCACTGATACAATGACGTTTGATATAACCGATCTACCGTCAAACTCGAAAGTTGACAAAACACGAATTCACACACCTAACGGGTAAACTCTCCCAGTTAAAGGAGGGGGAAACATTGAAATATCGAAAGAATTAAGACTCTCGAGATGCCTTTATGTGCCATCATTATCACACAAGCTATTATCCGTTAGTCATGTTACGAAAAAATTAAACTGTGTGGTATTAATGCACCCCACTTTTTGCATTTTGCAGGATATCAGGACGGGAAGGATCATTGGGCATGGTACTGAGAGACAAGGATTATATTACGTAGATGAAGTCACTCAACAAGGCTCAGTTATGCTGACTCATGGTTCAAACGATAGGAAAGAATGGTTATGGCACCGACGATTGGGACATCCGTCCACTGGTTATTTACGTCAGTTATTTCCGCATTTATTTCCTAAAAATAAAGATTTTCATTGTGACACTTGTATTTTGGCAAAAAGTCATAGACATACGTTTAAACCAAATGATACTAGAGTTGATTCACCTTTTTTGTTAATTCATTCTGATGTTTGGGGTCCCGCTAAAATTGAAGGAGGACAAAATTTCCGCTATTTTCTGACATTTATAGATGATTGTACTCGAATGACTTGGACTTATCTTTTAAAAAATAAGTCTGAAGTTTTTACGAAGCTCACATTCTTTTGTAACATGGTCAAAACCCAATTCAAAAGTGAAATCCAAATTCTCAGGTCAGATAATGGGGGGGAATTTTGTAACACCTCCATGAAAACCTTCTGTCAAACACGGGGAATTATCCATCAAACTTCGTGTGCTCACACGCCTGAACAAAATGAGGTTTCAAAACGAAAAAATCGTTTTTTATTGGAAATCACACGGGCTATTATGATTGAATCCCAAGTCCCAAAGTCTTTTTGGGCAGAAGCCCTTGTCACTGCAACGTATCTTGTTAATCGACTTCCAACCCGAGCCCTAGCACTTAAAACTCCTCTCCAAACTTTTTCACATTTCCATAAATTGCCATCAACTCTAACCCTCGAACCTCGAGTGTTTGGATGTTCTGTTTTTGTTCATATACCAAAAATAGAGCTGTGACAACCGTCAAATTTCAGGTGTTCTTTACGTTGTATGTTTCTCGTTTTGTCTCCTATGTCTTTAAATTGAACTTTTATCGGAAACGCGCACGTGTCGGAATCACAACCGGAACCAATTTATATAAGTCCTAATGCCAAGAAAACACCTAATGAACTTTCCTAAGTTCATAATGTAACATACTTTAAAACGTTAGTTAACGAAAAGGTCCAACGAAACATTTGTGCAAAATCGGCCAAAACGCAAATTTTTTTACAAATATGGTCCAGGACGACGCACAGAGGCCTTGTGCGCCGTCCTGGAGGACGATTTTTGTAATAAAATTCAAATTTTTGCATGCCTCGATTTTTCCAACAAAAATACCCAATCAAACTCTGGCCTAGATCAGTAATTACTGCATTTTGCCTTACCAACACTTCACTTTAATGATTCTCTTTATTTTCTTTCATTTCTCTTTTCCTAATTCATTTTTACAAAAACTTTAAACATAAAAACACACACACATACAATTTTCCTCTCAACTCTCTCAAGAACACAATAAAAACAGTGAATTTCCAGCATCCAAACCTCATTTACAATCCATCAAAAACGTTTGAAACATCCAAGGAAACAAAAGGAACCAAGAAATTTCGGTAAAGGACCATTTTTGTAAAGATTTTCGGAGCTCAAACTTCACCAAATCATCATCCAAACGATTTCCACCGGTAGATTTCTTCCCATTTACTGTTTTTATGAAAATAACAACTTGCATGTAAGATCTATCGGTTCAAAGTACATTTTTATACAAATCTATGACTTTTTAGGACCAAAAACGTTTTTAACCGAAATATTACATAAATCTATGTTTTTATGAATGAAAACGTTTTAGAAACTGTTAAAATAACATTTTATTAAGTTTAGACCGAATGCATGTTGAAATCCGTGACTGAAATAACCGTTTTGATCGAAAAATCCCGAAAACACGCTGCGTGCGCCGTCCTCACGACCAGAACGACGTAGCGAGCAAAATTTTTGGTTCTGTGCGCCGTTCTAAGGGTCACAACGGCGCACAGACCCGTCTGATTTTTCCCGATTGCTTTATTTCGACGTTTTAGACACGTTTGACTTGCTGACTTTTTGTAAAACAACATTTTTGGGACTGAATATGTAAAAGTAATAACATTTGGGTCTTGTAATGAACTTTTAAAACCTAAATGGACTTGTTTGAATATAATATGGTGTTGTATGTATTTTGTGAGCGGAATTGGTAGGTACATTTTTGGATATGAAATTTGGGCGCGGAAGCGCTGCCCAAATTTCCTTACAAAAATGTAAACCACATCAGCGAGCAAAAACACTTATGGCATAATAATAATAAACGTTAAAATTGGACTTTTGGACATAAACGTAACTTGCACCGTTTTGGGACTATTTGATTAAACTTAACCTTGACACTTAAAGTTTAATTACAAACTTAATTATATTACCTAAAGCACAAGAACATATTAAGTTAATAACAATTGGACTATCTTGGTATTAATAGGCGACCCGTGATTCCCGATTCCTGTTTCGACCGATTCCCGAGCTCGTTATCTTCGCAAACCGTGAGTTACACCCCTCCTTACTCTTACATTTTAAGTACTCTTTTTGGGGGAAACATGAGATCAAATTCTTTTGTGAACGATATCTTTATGTGAACTATTTTACGTGCTCTAAACTATGTACAACGTATTGTGTTCTATTTTTGGAAACTTTTGAACTAATCGAGCCACTTCTCTATCGTTGGAAACTTTTGAACTATTTGAACTACCTTTCTATTTAGGGAAACTTTTGAACTATTTGAACTACCTTTCTATTTATGGAAACTTTTGAACTATTTGAACTACCTTTCTATTTATGGAAACTTTTGAACTATTTGAACTACCTTTCTATTTATGGAAACTTTTGAACTATTTGAACTCCCTTTCTATTTAAGGAAACTTTTGAACATTGGAACTCTTCGAACACTGGAACTTTGAGAACTTTTGAACTATTTTAGAACATGGAACTAATATGCGTAAACAACATCAATTGTTCGGATTGGCTTACTTTAGACTCCCTAGGTTTGCCTCTTTGGATATTTGATTAGACAATGATAGCTTGGTTGTATTTTTGGAGCAAAACCCTAGGTGAGAATATAACGTCGTAAGTGCAAACAAACGATTTTTAGAAACGGAACGAACTAAATGCCCCGCAGATTTTCTTGGAACTGAACTCTCACACTATTAACACAAGCTGTTAGCATAGATTATGGGTATCGATACTTAGGAGCGGTCACTCCTTACTTATGGGTAGCAACCTGGGTACATATTGCTAAGTTCTCGCGAACTCGAACTCTAGACTGGAACTAGTGGGTAGGAACTTGACCAGAATCGGATTAGTGTGGAAAACTAAATCTTACGTATATTAAGCTTAGTGGTTGGTACAACTCGAGGATCATAGGTCTTTATTTACGCATATGCTTACTTATTGTCCTACTTATGTGGATTAATCCACCGCTAGGTAATGACTACGAACTTTCTCCGCTCGCTACGCTACTTGGCTTTGAACTTAATTGAACTTAATTGAACTTATTTTGAACTTATTTTGAACTTATTTGAGCTCGAACTTATTTGGACTGGAACTTATCTTGAATTTAAATTATTCTTGAATTTTAAGCACTTAAATTTATTTGAATTATTCTTGAATTTTAAGCACTTGAACTTATCGTGAATTTCTTGACTTCGAACAAATCTTGAACTTTCACGAACTTTGAACTTGTCTCGAACTCTTATGAACTTTTAAATCGAAACCTTTCATCAATTTATAATCTGTAACTCACTCACTACGTTTTCGTAGTTGACACTTTATCTCATGTTTCAGGAACTAAGCGTAAGTTATGAAGTGCATTGCTCGGGCGGGTCAAGTCTTTTATGTGAAGTGTATCTTGGGAAGAAGACCTTATTTTTGGAATTTTTATTTCAAAACATTTTATTATGTATTATGGTCTTAACTTTGAATCTTGGTTGTAACATTGACTTGTACTTTTCAATTTAAATCTTAATGACTTGAACCGTTAATTTTAGTGTAACCCGTGAAATGATTCTTCGCTCTTCACATTCCGTGTTTCCGCTTTAGCGGGGTGTGACAGACTTGGTATCAGAGCACGGGTTATAGTGAAAACGGTTTTAAAATTTTTCAAAAAGTTTTCGAAACCAAAACTATAACCAAGGCTTTTCAGAAAATTTATTTTCGGGTTTGAACTTTAGAACATTACTTTCCGCGATTGCATGGTTATCTTTTTCAACTATGCGTGACTTGATCAACCATGCATAGTTCAAAATGAATTATGCAAGGACGGAAAGTAAATGGCTATCGTTAACGGTTTTGAGTCGAAAATTCCCGGTCTTGTCAATTCCCGACACTCACATGATTGACCCGTGCATGCATTTTACTTACGTTTTTCCTATCCTTAGTTTCCCCCGAACTTATGTAACTCTCTATTCGCAGATACGCTATGTCTCAGTCGTCACACTCCCGATCCCAGACTCGATCACTTCCCCGAGCCGCCTCCCCCTCTCACGAACCCTCTGAGGGCCACACGGCTTCAGAAAGTCAGCGTCACCAGACGACTGACCCAACGGAAGACACATCCCAGACCATCAGCAGCAGTAATGGGTCCAGCCCAAGGACGGTACTCCCACCTCCTAGGCTTGTGCCCGTTGCAGCACCACAGTCTCGAGGACCCAACGCTGGAGCACCTATGCATCAGCAGTCAGGCCCGTTCCGACCCGCACCTCCCCAGTCCTTCTTGGATCCCTACGATCCCGCTTTTCGTACTCCGCTATCGGAGGGTTACGCATGGGGTCGTCAGTTTATCGAAGAAAGACGACGTGCCCAGGAGTCCGGACCCTCCCGACCCATGATGCCACCTACTCACCAGCCTCTTCCACCGGATGCGTTCCTCAACATGCACTGTCAGGTCCGGGGACTCGCGGAAGAAGCCCAGGAGCAGGGTCTCCTTCTCTTTGAAGTCTCCGATGCCACGAACGAGTTGGCACAGCAGTCCCGGCGGATTATCCTAACGGCTCAGGCCACCGCCCGGACCGTGCAGTGCCTCACCAGAGCCTGCATAGTCATGGGAGCGCTTATCGTAGCCATTGCCGCCATGATGTTCTTTGAAGAGCGTTATTAGGCATATTTTCCTTTATTTTGTACTGTACCGGTTTAGTCGTAATTTTCCATTGTACGCGACTTAAGCCATTATCTATTATTTCTCTATGTATTGTACTTGTACTTCCTTCAGTATTTCGTTCTATGTACTAAAACCTTCCATTATTAATAAAAACTTCTATCTTTTATTTTACTATAATTGTCTTGTCATGTGAACCTTCTCTCTATTCCCAAACATTATTACAAATTCTTAAATCATCATCGCGCGTATACTGTTACCTTGCTTGTACATTCTTTTACTACTTTCGTTATCGTACTTGTGCTAATTGTTCACTCTCATTACCCTCGTGTATTCGATGATCGCTAACTCTGAGTTGAATTCTAGTAGAAAATTCCAAATGGCGCATTCTAAACTAGTTTCTTCTTTCCCTTGTAGAACTATGCCTCCCAGGAGAAGACGCGAGAATCGCATAGCCAAGCAGATCGTTGTGCAATTCCAAGCGCTACTCCCAAGCGTGATCGCCCAGATGGTCGCTGGAATCAACCAAGGGATCTTCGGAATCAACGAACCCCTTCTCCCTCTTGGACCGACTAGGCAGGACGAGGACGAGGATTTTGGAACCAACCTCCTACCTCCCCCTCCAGCCCTCTTCCAACGAAGTGAGAATAAGAGAAGGAAAATTCACCACCAAACCTCATGGACTAGCATCAACCAGGAATCCACCGCCGTAACCCGCACCTACTACAGACCACGCCCCCAGTGCAGCAGGTGCCACTTCCATCATGCCCGAAAATGCCCGGTATGCAGACTTTGCAACAAGGTAGGGCATTACCCCTGGTGCTGTCCGGAAAATGCAAACAGAAAGCTGCTATGCCTCGAATGTGGGAGCGACCAGCACCTCCGTGGGGATTGTCTCCTAGAGCGTACCACAGAGACCCTCAGTGCTCTCGCAATCACGGCCGAGGAAACCCCTTAGGATCCCAATGCAGCTACTGGTACGTTCCCTGTCAAATAACCCTTTTCTTCCGTACTGAAGGAAACCTTGCCCCCTTAGAAATTAGACCCCTCATCAGCTTAGGACCTAAAGCCTTGCGGATACCCTTCCATAGAATATGCTAATGACCAATAGTCGAAGCTACGGATGCAAACTTAGGATTTCC
The DNA here is from genome assembly GCA_910822075.1 of Senecio squalidus. Lineage (NCBI taxonomy): Eukaryota > Viridiplantae > Streptophyta > Magnoliopsida > Asterales > Asteraceae > Senecio > Senecio squalidus. Next base: position 44,804,420 of record CAJVGC010000582.1, on the reverse strand, counting down.
AATACTTCATTGCCTAAAACCTTTCCCATCAACCCAATTCCTATCGAACCATCAAGCTTTGACGCTATCGTTGGATGAACCGGTCACCTCATTATTGAGCCAAGATCGTCCGTTCCGACGAGCTCACCCGTATTCCTTCCCATGAAGTGAAGCTCCCGTTGTTCAGGAGGACAAACCTGAATGACAACTTCGCAGCGTGTATCCCCCGATGATGCACCAGTGTCCCGAGAAGGACTACGCCGCACCCTCTGCCCACGACGTCGAACGTAAATCTAAGGAAAGCCGAGTCCAAGACATTTCCGTAGTCAAGGACCATCCAAAGCCTCCCCGAAGATTTTCCCGGACTACCGCCGGATCGACAAGTGAAAATTTCAAATGAACCTCGTTCCTGACACGGCATCAATAGCCAAGGCTCCCTACCATCTAGCACCATCCGAGATGCTAAGGCGGCCAAAGCTGTTGTAGGAACTTCCCAACCCTAATCCTACCACTCAAATCCAATTCCATGGGAAGCCCCAATTTCCCTAACAAGAGACAGACGGACCCTTCCGTTTGTACGCTGAGCGTCATGAACTCGTCAAGCAAACCGTCAAGAACTGATGACCACTCCCGAGGATCGACAACCTATCCGAGTAGTTGCAGAATGCAACTTACCTCTCAGAAGTCGACCCCCGCCCGGGTTACCACCAGATTCGCGACGTTATCCGCATTCCCCAAACTTGGTGCGAGTCATGCAAGCCTCCCCTCTATCAGTAGGACTAACCAACACACCAACGGCGATCATGGACTTAATGAACAAAGTGTGTAGGCCGTACTTGGACGATTATGACCATACTCCTTGTCAACACTCTCACCTACTAAAGGAAGATCCTGTGAACATCCCGAGCTCACCCTAGAACTCTCCCGAGGCCAGGAGTTGTACACCAATCCTCAAAAGTGCAAGTTCCGACCCCGAGAAGAACATTTCCCCGATTTCATAGCCAACCATGCAAGAACTAGAACTCAGGCTAAACGAAACTCGTTACGCCAAGCTCCGAGCACGAGTTCTGAAACCCGACGGTATTCGTGAACCCATTCCCGTCAAGGGCCATCGAACCGTTGTTCCATCTATCCGGGATCCGACTTGCTGTACTAGGAGTCCCCGAGAATACTGTTCTGGCCGGACATAAATAAGGACATTACCTTTTATCCAGCCGAGTGCCTCACTTACTCCGAGGTCAAGGCGGGACACCGAAGACCCACCCCTCTATTAGTCGACCTACGTCCCACTCTCTTCGGAATGCCCTCCCGAGAATCGCTAGGAACGCGGCTAGACCTCATCACCCCCTCACCATTCACCTATGTCAACGGCCTCCATGCCAGCAACAAGAGTACACCCTTCAGTCTCTATATGGACACAAGTGTCGAACACCACCCTATCGGCTAGAAGCTGACGGTCGACAACTTGCAAGTTCTGACGTCCATCCTTAACCCTGTGCAAGACTGGAAGCTTTCCGTACTCATCCAAGGAGCTGCGCGACCATCTAGAAGAAAAGCCCTCAATCCCTAAGATGGCAATAGAGTATCCCCCAGGATATCGCCACGGGAAGAGGATAATCTGCTTCAGGAAACGCGACAAACTAAGCCCGAAGTACACCGGTCCGACTTCTCGTTGCTTTTAACTTTCCCAACCGCCTCCTAACATACTTATGTGTTCCCTTCTCACACTAGAAAAGTGTTCATCGGATGAGACTCTTGTCATCTCTCTCTAAGACAAGGTCAAAACTGTTACCAAACCCAATTTCCTGGATGAACCGCTTAGGTTGTTGACTCCACGGTCAGACGACTTAGACAGAACCTCATTCCCCTCTCTGAGTTCGGTGGAACATCCGACGTAGCCCCACGACCGCGTGAAGACGCAGGGACCGAAATTCGTCAGGAGTATCCACCATGATCCGACGACACTTCTTCCCCATGAGACGAACTAAATTTCGGGACGAAATTCCTTTCAACCCGGGGAGAATGTGACAACCGTCAAATTTCAGGTGTTCTTTACGTTGAATGTTTCTCGTTTTGTCTCCTATGTCTTTAAATTGAACTTTTATCGGAAACGCGCACGTGTCGGAATCACAACCGGAACCAATTTATATAAGTCTTAATGCCAAGAAAACACCTAATGAACTTTCCTAAGTTCATAATGTAACATACTTTAAAACGTTAGTTAACGAAAAGGTCCAACGAAACAGTTGTGCAAAATCGGCCAAAACGCAAAATTTTTTACAAATATGGTCCAGGACGACGCACAGAGGCCTTGTGCGCCGTCCTGGAGGACGATTTTTGTAATAAAATTCAAATTTTTGCATGCCTCGATTTTTCCAACAAAAACACCCAATCAAACTCGGGCCTAGATCAGTAATTACTGCATTTTGCCTTACCAACACTTCACTTTAATGATTCTCTTTATTTTCTTTCATTTCTCTTTTCCTAATTCATTTTTACAAAAACTTTAAACATAAAAACACACACACATACAATTTTCCTCTCAACTCTCTCAAGAACAAAACAAAAACAGTGAATTTACAGCATCCAAACCTCATTTCCAATCCATCAAAAACGTTTGAAACATCCAAGGAAACAAAAGGAACCAAGAAATTTCGGTAAAGGACCATTTTTGAAAAGATTTTCGGAGCTCAAACTTCACCAAATCATCATCCAAACGATTTCCACCGGTAGATTTCTTCCCATTTACTGTTTTTATGAAAATAACAACTTGCGTGTAAGATCTATCGGTTCAAAGTACATTTTTATACAAATCTATGACTTTTTAGGACCAAAAACATTTTTAACCGAAATATTACATAAATCTATGTTTTTATGAATGAAAACATTTTAGAAACTGTTAAAATAACATTTTATTAAGTTTAGACCGAATGCATGTTGAAATCCGTGACTGAAATAACCGTTTTGATCGAAAAATCCCGAAAACACGCTGCGTGCGCCGTCCTCACGACCAGAACGACGCAGCGAGCAGAATTTTTGGTTCTGTGCGCCGTTCTAAGGGTCACAACGGCGCACAGACCCGTCTGATTTTTCCCGATTGCTTTATTTCGACGTTTTAGACACGGTTGACTTGCTGACTTTTTGTAAAACAACATTTTTGGGACTGAATATGTAAAAGTAATAACAATGGGTCTTGTAATGAACTTTTAAAACCTAAATGGACTTGTTTGAATATAATATGGTGGTGTATGTATTTTGTGAGCGAAATTGGTAGGTACATTTTTGGATATGAAATTTGGGCGCGGAAGCGCTGCCCAAATTTCCTTACAAAAATGTAAACCACATCAGCGAGCAAAAACACTTATGGCATAATAATAATAAACGTTAAAATTGGACTTTTGGACATAAACGTAACTTGCACCGTTTTGGGACTATTTGATTAAACTTAACCTTGACACTTAAAGTTTAATTACAAACTTAATTATATTACCTAAAGCACAAGAACATATTAAGTTAATAACAATTGGACTATCTTGGTATTAATAGGCGACCCGTGATTCCCGACTCCCGTTCCGACCGATTCCCGAGCTCGTTATCTTCGCAAACCGTGAGTTACACCCCTCCTTACTCTTACATTTTAAGTACTCTTTTTGGGGGAAACATGAGATCAAATTATTTTGTGAACGATATCTTTTTGTGAACTATTTTACGTGCTCTAAACTATGTACAACGTATTGTGTTCTATTTTCGGAAACTTTTGAACTAATCGAGCCACTTCTCTATCGTTGGAAACTTTTGAACTATTTGAACTACTTTTCTATTTAGGGAAACTTTTGAACTATTTGAACTACCTTTCTATTTATGGAAACTTTTGAACTATTTGAACTACCTTTCTATTTATGGTAACTTTTGAACTATTTGAACTACCTTTCTATTTATGGAAACTTTTGAACTATTTGAACTCCCTTTCTATTTAAGGAAACTTTTGAACATTGGAACTCTTCGAACACTGGAACTTTGAGAACTTTTGAACTATTTTAGAACATGGAACTAATATGCGTAAACAACATCAATTGTTCGGATTGGCTTACTTTAGACTCCCTAGGTTTGCCTCTTTGGATATTTGATTAGACAATGATAGTTTGGTTGTATTTTTGGAGCAAAACCATAGGTGAGAATATAACGCCGTAAGTGCAAACAAACGATTTTTAGAAACGGAACGAACTAAATGCCCCGCAGATTTTCTTGGAACTGAACTCTCACACTATTAACACAAGCCGTTAGCATAGATTATGGGTATCGATACTTAGGAGCGGTCACTCCTTACTTATTGGTAGCAACCTGGGTACATATTGCTAAATTCTCGCGAACTCGAACTCTAGACTGGAACTAGTGGACAGGAACTTGACCAGAATCGGATTAGTGTGGAAAACTAAATCTTACGTATATTAAGCTTAGTGGTTGGTACAACTCGAGGATCATAGGTCTTTATTTACGCATATGCTTACTTATTGTCCTACTTATGTGGATTAATCCACCGCTAGGTAATGACTACGAACTTTCTCCGCTCGCTACGCTACGCTACTTGACTTTGAACTTAATTGAACTTAATTGAACTTATTTTGAACTTATTTTGAACTTATTTGAGCTCGAACTTATATGGACTGGAACTTATCTTGAATTTAAATTATTCTTGAATTTTAAGCACTTAAATTTATTCGAATTATTCTTGAATTTTAAGCACTTGAACTTATCGTGAATTTCTTGACTTCGAACAAATCTTGAACTTTCACGAACTTTGAACTTGTCTCGAACTCTTATGAACTTTTAAATTGAAACCTTTCATCAATTTATAAACTGTAACTCACTCACTACGTTTTCGTAGTTGACACTTTATCTCATGTTTCAGGAACTAAGCGTAAGTTATGAAGTGCATTGCTCGGGCGGTTCAAGTCTTTTATGTGAAGTGTATCTTGGGAAGAAGACCTTATTTTGGGAATTTTTATTTAAAAACATTTTATTATGTATTATGGTCTTAACTTTGAATCATGGTTGTAACATTGACTTGTACTTTTCAATTTAAATCTTAATGACTTGAACCGTTAATTTTAGTGTAACCCGTGAAATGATTCTTCGCTCTTCACATTTCGTGTTTCCGCTTTAGCGGGGTGTGACAAGAGCGTTCAAAACTTGATCCATGTGCATAAAAATATGTGTGTTTTTGGGGTATGGTGTTAATCAACATGGGTATCGGTGCTACAGCCCCAGTAGACGTCACATGTTCACCACAATGAACTGTGACTTTATCGAAACGAAGTTCTTTTATCATACCCATCTTCATGGTCAGGGGGAAACGACAATGACGCATTAAGATGGATAAGTTGGGCACCACCTGTGCATGACTCTCCTACTGATACTTCTAATTCAACTGATAATCCTGAAGATTCTGATACTGATACTCCTACTACAACTGATAATCCGGAAGATTCTGACGACAGTACCAATGCCACCAATAATGATCCTCCCCAACTGATATCCGAGGTAAGTGGTTCTGAATCTCCAGATATTCCAAATAATTCTGATATGTGTGATGATGAACAACAGGTTGAGATGGAAAATCCATGTGTGACCGAACCCACTCGGTATGAGCTTCCTCATAGATCAACTAGGGGGATTCCACCCAACAGATACTCACCTGAAAGAAGTTCAAGAGGATCAAGATATCCAGTTGCAAATATTGCAAGAAGGAACTTAGTCCCGGAAGCCAAGTCCTTTGCAAACGCGATCTGTTCTGAAAGAATACCAACAAGTGTTGAAGAATCGCTTAAGTATAAAGAATGGAGGGAAGCAATTGGTACTGAACTTGAAGCCCTGAAAAGAAGTGAAACATGGGAAGAATGTGAATTACCTCCAGGAAAGAAACCTGTTAAATGTCGGTGGGTGTTCACTATCAAGTATAAACCCGATGGATCAGTCGAAAGGTATAAAGCCCGATTAGTCGCAAAGGGGTATACTCAAACTTATGGAATTGACTACTGTGAGACATTCTCACCAGTAGCCAAAATTGATGCTATTAGAGTTCTCTTCTCAGTTGCGGCAAACAAGGATTGGCCATTACACCAGTTCGATGTCAAGAATGCATTCTTACACGGAGAATTAAAGGAAGAAATTTACATGGAAACTCCACCTGGAATTCATGATAGCTCCGAGTCCAGTAAAGTTTGCCGACTAAAGAAATCTATGTATGGTTTAAAGCAATCTCCCCGAGCTTGGTTTGGTCGGTTTACCACAGTAATGAAGAAATATGACTACAATCAAAGCAATTCTGATCACACTCTATTCTTGAAACGAAGAGGTAAACTCATAACCTGTTTAATAATCTATGTTGATGACATGATTATTACAGGAGATGATTCGGAAGAAATGACAAACTTGAAAGCCAATCTCTTCAAAGAATTCGAAATGAAAGATATGGGAAGACTAAAGTATTTTCTTGGAATCGAAGTTCTAAGATCAACGTTAGGGATTTTCATCTGTCAACAAGAGTATGTCCTTGATTTACTAGCAGAGACGGGAATGCTAGATTGCAAACCTGCGGATACTCCCATGATTGCTAACCAGAAATTGTTCATGGAAGATGAGGCAGAATTGGCAGATAAAGAAAGGTATCAACGAAAGGTGGGAAAGCTTATTTACTTAGCTCATACTCGGCCAGATATCGCATACGCGGTAGGTGTTATAAGTCAATTCATGCACCAACCTCAAGTCCAACACATGGAAGCAGCTGTACGGATTATCAGGTATCTCAAGGGAACTCCTGGACACGGTGTTCTATTAAGAGCAAATGGGCACCTGAAGATTGATGCTTATACAGATGCTGACTGGGCAGGCGACAAAGGTAATAGGAGGTCTACATCAAGGTATTTTACTCTAGTGGGAGGAAATCTTGTTACATGGAGAAGTAAAAAGCAAAAGGTTGTCGCCCTCTCAAGTGCTGAAGCTGAATTCTGAGAAATAGCACGAGGGTTAGCTGAGGTCTTATGGCTGCGAAAACTACTGTCAGAAATTGGATATCCTTCACTGGAAGCTAGTAAGATTATGTGTGAAAACAAAGCTGCTATCCAGATTTTAGGAAATCCAGTTCAACATGATCGAACAAAACACGTTGAAGTTGATAGGCACTTCATCAAAGAAAAACTTGAAGATGAGATTATCGAACTTCCGTTTGTTCCATCTAAAGATCAGCTTGCAGACATTTTCACAAAGGCGGTTACTGGAAGGATCTTCGCTCACTGTCTTGACAAGTTGAGCATTGGGAATCCCATTACTCAGCTTGAGGGGGAATATTAGACAATAGAGTCCAAAACGAATGTAAGCCCAAGTCCGTATGTGGACTTGGGCCCGTTAGGTTATTATTTGCCTATAAATAGATGTCTATTGTAATCATTTCAAGTTGATGAAATACAAAATATTCTTCCACAAACCCGATTATTAAATTCTACAAGAACGCCCCTTCTTACCCAATTTAAAGCCCAATACTTCTGTTTCTGTTAAAACAATCTTTGTTGAACGTAAAGTTGTAGACAATATACAATCTTTGTTGAACGTAAAGTTTTATTTGAGTGTTCTCCTTTTTTTTCTATGACCGTCATATGACAGTTGTTTTGTTTTCCCTTGGGACAATATACAATCTTTGTTTTTCAAACGACCCACTGTTTTCTATTCATCGATAGTGGGTTGATTGTATAGACCTTATCGGGACGCAACCATCAAGACGGATAAATATGAAATAATCACAAAAAAATACACTACGAGTCCCCTATAACTTTTCCAATGTAAATTCCTAGCTTCTTTTCTGACTACGTAGTCATTAACTCAAAATCCTGATTTCGTCCCTAGGTGTAATAAATATGAAATGATAACCCAAAACTCAAACCATCTATTAAACACATTAGTTGTGTCAACCCGTTTATGAACGAAACATATTAGATCTCGACCAAAACTCGTTTATTTCGTGTCGTGTTACGAAACATGTCTAAAATTGCCAACTCTAAATAAAGAGTTCATCTTTAATAATAAAAAAGAACCTAAACTAAATGGGATCAATCTCCTTAAAAACTAAACAAGCACATGAAAAAACAAGTTGAAATGAAATACCCTTTTAACAATTTAGAATAAAATAATTATTCAATTAATAGTTAAAAATACTTATAAATAAAGTTTTTTTTTCCTTAAATTACATTACAAAAGGTACAAAAAAGTAAAACAAAAAAAATTATACATAAAAGCAACAAACATTGATCTAATTGTCATTGTATATAACCAACTTTGTTTTTTATCCAAAAAAAACTATTAACATTAGAAGTTAATAATTCTTTCATATTTAATAAACTTTTAATAACAAATATGTTTTCGTATCATCGATTACTGAAACCAAATGTCAAAAAATAAAAAATAATAAATAATACGATAAACATATGTTATATCACATATATAACATTTATTTTTTGAAGGAATTCAAATAATTATTATATTTCAATATTTTACGATTTTAAATTAACTTTTACATATAATTACAACGTATCCAAACTTGATAGTTTTTTTTTGAGAAAAAACAAAATTAATTACACAAAATGACAATTAGATGAAAGTTCGTTGCAATTATGGTCAATTTTTCCACATAAAAAAACCTATTTTCTACATGTAAGTTACAAATAAAGTGGCTATCTATTTTGTGAAAAACAATCTATACTTATTGAGGTATATGGTCCAACACCGAATCAAGCAACGCGAAAGACACTTGTTTCAATAAAACGTAACTGGTGTGGCTAAAGCCACGTGAACGAGACAAACCGCCCTGGCCCTGCGCGGTACAAACCTCCCTGGCCCTGCGCGGTACAAACCTCCCTGGCCATGCCCTGCGCGGTACAAACCTCCCTGGCCCTGGCCCTGCGCGGTACAAACCTCCCTGGCCCTGGCCCTGCGCGGTACAAACCTTCTTGGCCCTGGCCCTGCGCGGTACAAACCTCCCTGGCCCTGGCCCTGTGCGGTACAAACCTCCCTGGCCCTGGCCCTGCGCGGTACAAACCTTCCTGGCCCTGGCCTGCGCGGTACAAACCTTCCTGGCCCTGGCCCTGCGCGGTACAAACCTTCCTGGCCCTGGTCCGGCGTGATACAAACCGCCGAGGTCCTACCCGGGTAAGCCAAACCCTAGTAACCGTCGAGGCTCTACCCGGACTGGCCAGGCCCCAGTACCGAGCTGAAAAACCTCGTGCTCGAGCATGACCCGGACTGCCTAGGCCCTACCCGGACACAATACTGCCATGGCCAGCCCCGATGCCGGGGTGAGAAGCCCCACTCTCGAGCGTACCCCGGACTGCCTAGGATCTACCCGGACAGATACCGCCACGGCCATCCCCGTTATCGGGCACAACCTACACGGTGCAGGGTATACCGCCATGGCCCAACCCCGTTACCGGGCACAGCCTACCCGGTTGGCCTAGCTACCCGGTAACGCTAACGTCTACCCGTCACACACTTAATCAATTCTACATGGTCGCTCTAGGCTATTGGGTTAAGTGGACCTGACGTCACAAGCACACATGCTTACGTCACTTACCCATTTATGGGTCATAAAGTGACGGCCCATGAGCGTAATCATGGGCCGCGGCCCATAAATGGAAACCCTAACTCCAGGCCTATAAATACCCCTCTGGTCATTGTCAGTGGGGGTCTACTATCAATCATTTTCATAACACACACACACACGTTCAAGAGAAGTTTTCCAACTCTCTTACGTCACCAACGCTAATCATACGTCACCTTAGGCTCGCCAAGAGCTTGGTAGGTTTGCACTGCCCTCGCAGGAGTTCGTATCGATTAGCCAACACCCCCAAATTGTTTAGCACGTCAGCCGTTGCTCAAACATTGGCGCCATCCGTGGGACCGTTATAGAACAACGGTTTTTCACTAAGTTTTCTCCTTAACCCTTCACCCTCAATGGATTCAGGCCCTGCCATGAACCTCCTACCGAGCAGAGAGGATCCTCCTACCTCGGTAGACATCAACAACACCCCCCAAACTCCCAAGTCACTGGAACAGGAGACGGGACGGGGAATGCTAGAAGGATCAGTGAAGAAAACCTATCTGGTGTTTGAACCAGACTTTACCCTTTCGGGTGTAACGACACAACTGAAGTGGAAGTGCCTAGCACGGGAGAGGCAGGCCAGTCAAGTTATCAAGGCTTCCAGTTGGGAAGGCCTCCAAGTATCACCCCAACCCAGAACTTTCCACATCTTGTTAGCTTGGAAACCTCCACTCTAACCCAACAACCATCTCCCACTCCCACTCAAACCCCTTCCAAGGAACAACCATCAGTAGAAGAAGCTTTGGAGATTTTAAAGACAACCTTGTCCCAACAACAAACACCCCCACCGACTCCACCCGCACAAAGCGATTTCCTAGCCAGGCTCGTAGATACATTGAAGCCTAAACCTGCGCCACAACCAATTCCTGAGGTCAATACGAGTGTCTTGCTGGGACAGTTGGTCAATGAGTTGTAAAGGCAAAAGGCACCAGAGCCTACCCCTCCTCCACCCCCACAGGATACCACTCAAGAATTACTCAGTTTGTTGAAGGGCCTCGTGGGAGAGAGATAATGACCATCTCGGATAGCAACCATGCCTACTTCTGTGGTGAACTCTAAGTTTTGTGACTGGGTAGCAAAATATTCAATCCCGGATCGGCAGAGGGTCCCTTCCATTGTAGGCACTTATGACGGCACTCGGAATCCTGAAGACCACTTGGCTCTGTTTGAACAAGCCATCATGACAGAGAAATGGGTCGACCCCGTAGCATGTCACATGTTTCCGTGAACCCTGCAAGGTTTTGCCAGAGACTGGTTCACAAATCTCCCTAAGAAGAGCATGTATGATTTTCTTGACCTGAAGGCTAAATTCATCTCTAATTTCTTCCAGCAAAAGAAACAAAGAAGAACTCACCTTGAAGCCCACCTCCTTCGCCAGTGGGAAGGAGAAAGTCTGCGAGACTTCATCCTTCGCTATACCCAAGAATGCCAGAAAATATCAGACTTGCCTGAGAGCCAACAAATTTCTGGTTTCACTCTCTCTCGTTGCTCCCAGGCCAACTCCAAGAAAGGCTTGCAGCGAGGATTCCGCACACCTTTAAAGAGACAACTGATATTTGCTATGATTACTTGCGGGGAAAGGAGACGATCGCCCTTGCAAGGAGTGTAACAAGTGGCAAAAGAGAAAAGACATGGATCGGACTAAGTCCTGGAGGGTTAAGCAGGCAAGACTCACCTAGTGGAGAGGGTAGTCGTCATGACAACCACAAAGAGGACCGACGAGATAACAGACAAAAGCAAAGGTTTGCTCCTTATGACAAAGTCTCACTAGCCTCTAGCCTCAACAAGTCTCCCATGGAAATTTTGAAAACCGAACAAGTATGTGCGACATTCAAGCCTCCCCGCCCAATGACCTACATGTCAGGGAATAAAAACATGAACAAATATTGTGAATTCTATGAAGCCCATGGACATGACACAAATGCATGTAGAGAGCTCGAGGCCGAAATCAAGCGAGCATTGGAAGAGGGACACTTGGAACACCTTGTCACGGGAGTAAAGCAAGTGATGGAGCCCCCACTCAAGAAGACCTTTGCATGGCAAAAGGGAGCACACATGGAGGACCCAGGACCACCAGACGGACATGTACTTTAGTCCTCCAAACACCCCTCAAATCGAAGACGTAGCACATCATGAGAGACTATAAAAATCCTAACAAGGTCATGGAATACCATGTTTTAGATAGAAGAAAATGCTTGATAGAGCACATCTATGTAGTCATATATGTTGCTAATAAAAATCATCTTTTTTCCTATCATACTTTCCCCCAATCAATATCAACTTGGTAACAAGCTACTCATAGCTATTTAAAAAAAAAAAATTTAACTTGAAAATTTTTTAAGTGTAACAAGCCACATAAGGCATACAACGCTGGGCTGAACACAAATTTCCGTCTTTCTTACCTACCGGAGGAAAGATAAGCACTCCCTATTGGGGAGCGACAATCTCGCGAGTAAAAAATAAATTTATGGTTAACCAACAAGAAGTATCATAGGCATAGTGTCATAGACACAACTTAAAAATTAAAAAGGGGCCACGGGTATCCAACTATACCATGAGCATCAAACATAGTGTCAACACACATTTACACAGGTTTATGTCATCAACATGAACAACTCTTTAAAAGAAAATATGCTAAGGCATTTGTCGTTCATAAAATATTCATCATGGCTAAAAAATGTCAAGGCATTTGCCATGGTTAAAAATATTAAAGCATTTTCCATGACTTCAAATTCTAAGTCATTAAAAATCCTGATAGGCCTAGCAAGCATGGATAAAATACTTACAATGAGGAAACAAAATCTTAAGGTCGGGAAAAATTCCTCCTAGGAAATTTCTCCTAAGAAAAATTCCTCCTAGAAAAATATTCCCAGGAAATTCCTCATTGGAAAATCCTCCTAAAAAAATTCCTCCAAGAAAATTCCCCACAAGAAAAATTTCTCCCAGGAAATTCCTCCAAGGAAATTTCTCCTAAGAAAAATTCTTCTTAGGAAATTCCTCAGAGGCTAAATTTCCCCTGAGACAATCCTCTCAAGAAAAATCCCTCCTAAAAAAAATTCCTCCCGGAAAATTCCTCCTAGAAAGATCCTCCCACACCACCGCCACAAAAAGAGAAGTAGGTGAAAAAATGAAGAGATTTGTTGAAAAGTTTAGGGGGGAAGGCAAAAGGCTTTGAAGTTTGAAATTTGGAAATTTTTCGAAAATTTAACAAAACTCAAACTTGGGGGGGGGGGGGGGGGGGGGGGGGGGCTATTGAGGTATATGGTCCAACACCGAATCAAGCAACGCGAAAGACACTTGTTTCAATCAAACGTAACCGGTCTGTCTAAAGCCACGTGAACGAGACAAACCGCTCTGGCCCTGGCCCTGGCCATGCGCGGTACAAACCTCCCTGGCCCTGCCCTGCGCGGTACAAACCTCCCTGGCCCTGGCCCTGAGAGGTACAAACCTCTCTGGCCCTGGCCCTGCGCGGTACAAACCATCCTGGCCCTGGCCTGCGCGGTACAAACCTTCCTGCGCGATACAAACCGCCGAGGTCCTACCCGGGTAAGCCAAGACCCAACACCGGGGTGAGCAGCCCCGTGCTCGAGCCAGCCCAGTAACCGCTGAGGCTCTAACCGGACTGGCCAGGCCCCAGTACCGAGCTGAACAGCCTCGTGCTCGAGCATGACCCGGACTGCCTAGGCCCTACCCGGACACAATACTGCCATGGCCAGCCCCGATGCCGGGGTGAGAAGCCCCGCTCTCGAGCGTACCCCAGACTGCCTAGGATCTACCCGGACACATACCGCCACGGCCATCCCCGTTATCGGGCACAACATACACGGCGCAAGGTATACCGCCATGGCCCAGCCTACCCGGTTGGCCTAGCTACCCGGTAATGCTAACGTCTACCCGTCGCACACTTAATCAATTCCTTCATGGCCGCTCTAGGCTATTGGGTTAAGTGGACCTCACGTCACAAGCACACATGCTTACGTCACTTACCCATTTATGGGTCATAAAGTGACGGCCCATGAGCGTAATCATGGGCCGCGACCCATAAATGGAAACCCTAACTCTAGGCCTATAAATACCCCTCTGGTCATTGTCAGTGGGGGTCAGTTATCAATCATTTGCATAACACACACACACACGTTCAAGAGAAGTTTTCCAACTCTCTTACGTCACCAACGCTAATCATACGTCACCTTAGGCTCGCCAAGAGCTTGGTAGGTTTGCACTGCCCTCTGGTCATTGTCAGTGGGGGTCAGTTATCAATCAAATGCATAACACACACACACACGTTCAAGAGAAGTTTTCCAACTCTCTTACGTCACCAACGCTAATCATACGTCACCTTAGGCTCGCCAAGAGCTTGGTAGGTTTGCACTGCCCTCTGGTCATTGTCAGTGGGGGTCAGTTATCAATCATTTGCATAACACACACACACTTCAAGAGAAGTTTTCCAACTCTCTTACGTCACCAACGCTAATCATACGTCACCTTAGGCTCGCCAAGAGCTTGGTAGGTTTGCACTGCCCTCGGAGGAGTTCGTATCGATTAGCCAGCACCCCCAAATTGTTTAGCACGTCAGCCGTTGCTTAAACAATACTATTATATAAAACATGTTGTGTTTTTAGTATAAATTTAGTTTTAAATAAACAAAATCATCATAATTTATTTTTCTCAAACCAATCTTAGCTATTCAATATTATTAATTAAATAAATTGACTCATTAATAATTGTTTTAGATATACTTTGATACACAATTGTTAATATATATATATTAATAAAAGTTAATCACTAGTATAATAATTTAACTGATAATAATGAAAATAAACACCTTAAATTAATTATTAATAACTTAATATACTAACTAAATAGAATAAAAAAATATTCAATTTATAATTATAAAATTAAACACCTTTATTGTACACGATTTTTTCACTAAGTCACATAAAATTATACATTTTAAATTATGTCGTAAAAGAACACATACGAGACTTAAAAATTTCTCTTGGGGCTCAAAAACGAAAGATTGAAAGACCACAATTAAAGTCTGTGGGCCACTTTATCCTTCAACTTTAGAAAAAGAAAACGGAAGTTTATCGTCACTAAATTTCCATCCCTCCATCTTTACGCTTCCTAAAAAAATGAAATCTCGTCGCTTCTATTCTTCCTATTCCACCTCCACCTCCACCTCCACCGACACTCAAACCGTCACTAAAACACCCATCACCGACGCAGTTGTCAAGATACAATCCGCGTTTCGATCTCACAAAATCCGCACCTTGACAAACAAGATAAAAACCGTCAACTCCGAAGCCGATCAACTCCAACACTTGATCCAGCTTCAGGAAACAGTTGACGAGATACGAGCAAACAACCGGGAGAGAATCAAGATCAATGAGGCGTTAATGAAGCTATTGTTTACACTCGATTCGGTCCCTGGAATCGACCCAACAGTTAGGGAATTGAGGAGGAACGTAAGTCGACGGATTGTTGGATTACAGGAGATCTTGGACTCTATATCCGAAGCGAAAGAAGGGAATTGGGATGCGTTTTTAAGAGATTGGGATGATGTTATTATGGGGATTGAACATGAGATTTGTGTGGAAAAAGGCGGGAATGATTGCAATGAATTTGAGAAGTTTTGTGCAGAGAATTTAGGGTTTCAATGCTTACAACGATTTCTTCGTCAATAAGGTAAACTTATAGCTACAAGGAAAATGCCTTTGATGCTTTTTATTCCATAATTGTAGTATCAAAATAATAATTAACTTAAACTTTTGACTTTGCAAAAAATCGTTATTTAAAGAAATATCATACAAGTTATTTGAATTTCACCGGGATTGAGATCTGTTATGATATTTTTTGTATGAGAAATAATTTTTTTTTTTTTTTTTTTTTTTTTTCTTAAAACAAATTAATATAATGTTAGGAAAAACCAATTATTAGAATCCAACTTATAAATCAGATGTGTCATAATCCGAGTGATAAATAGTGTAAAAATGATAAAGTATTTCTGAGTCTAAGTGACTTGAGTCTAGGTGACTTTTCAATCTAAGTGACTTCTAAGACTAAGTGTATTCTGGGTCTAGGTGACTTGAGTCTTAGTGATCATGAGTATTAGTAATTATGAGTCTAAGTAACACTCAAAGATGAGACTTAGTAACTTGGAGAGAAATGTTAGGTAAGTTGTTATGCCTATTTTCTATTCGTTAGAGATATTTGCAGTTATCTTGTTTTTCAAGTTTATTAAATAGAGTTCTTAAGGTTTATTAACACCCATGAATTCTGTGTGAATTCCTCCGGTTTTCTAAGTGAATTCCGTTCTTTGTCGATGAATAAAACATATCTATTTCATTGATTTCTTTGTGTTTTTCGTAATATTCATCATTAATTATTTTATTTGAATAAAATGAGACTATCAATTGGTATCAGAGCGTGTCAGATCTATTCCAGATTTGTAAAGATCCATTCAAGATAAAAGATATCGTATTCAAAGAAGATTGTTGAAAATTCGTGTTTAAGTTCGTCGTATTCTGGGCAGCGGTGGTAAAGAGGGAATATCTCCTTCTTTAGCCGTCGGATTTTCATGAAATTTTTACTGTAAATTCCTTACACATTGACGCACATTCTCACTAAAGGAATTTTAAATCTGAGCGTCAGATCAAGAGATATTAATTTTTGAAATTCGCTGTAGAAAGGTTAGAGTTGTTGTGTGTAAGTATATTGAAACGATCAGTGTGTATTCGTTGCACATTAGTTCTTAGTGATCTTTTGATATAAGCTTCAAGGCATAAATACCTATGATGTGTAAGAGTTTCAGTGTAATCAGATGTTTCGACAAGGAGATATACAATTTCAAAGATGAATGTTGAATGTTTGCTAATTTTTATACGCAACTTTATTAAAACAACTACTGTGTGTTCATTAACCGTTAGATTTTACTGATTTTTGGATATTTGTTTTAAGAGACATATATCTACCTTGTGCTGAAATTTGAGCTTGATCGGACTTGTCATCTAGGTGATATTCAATTTTGAATCTGCTGCAAATTTTCAGTCTGACCAAGTCAGTCTCAGACTAAGACGTGAGTCAGTCTCACCAAAGGTCGGTCTGAGCGGCTCAACCCTAAAACTCAGACTGAGTAGGTCAGCCCTAGAGGTCATATTGAGCAACTGAGCCCCACGGAAATAAGTTTCACATGAACTCGGTCTCATACAAATCTAGAAATCAGAATAAAGGCTAGCCCAAGCGTATTTAACATCTATGAAGCTAAGAATGAAGTTTAAATTGATGTGTTTTAAGATGTGTTCAAACTTTCTTTATGGAAGAAGGATTAAAACAAAACGGGGGAGAAAAGTTGAAAAGATTAACAAGAAAAAGAGTTGCGATGTTAGGGGGAGATTCAAGCTACAAAGTAAACAACTCAAACAATATATTTCTTTTAATCTGTTTATTTATTTTGTCATCATCAAATACGTGAAAGCAAAATCGAAAAAAGTCTTCTAAAGTATCTACAACTGCATAATCTGTACGATCAAGAAATGAAAAGATTAACTACGTGGAAGACGAACATATTGGAATGGATGAAGACAAGAAGAATTATTTTATGTTTCAGACTTACGTTTTTTTAATTATCTACTTTTATAGTATGAGTCAGTTTTTATACTTAGTGTATGTTTGTAAAAAGATTTTGACATCATCAGATAGGGGGGAGATTGTTGGGAAAAACCAATTAAGAACCCAATTTATAAATCTGATGAGTCATAACCGGAGTGAGAAATCTTAGTGTAAAAATGACTAAGTATTTCTGAGTCTAAGTGACTTGAGTCTATGGGACTTTTCAGTCTAGGTGACTTCTAAGACTAAATTATGAGTCTAAGTAAGACTCAAAGATGAGACTTAGTAACTTGGAGAGAAATGTTAGGTAAGTTGTTATGCATATCTCCTATTTGTTAGAGAGATTTGCAAGTATCTTGTTTTCCAAGTTTATCAAGAACTCTATAAATAGAGTTCTTAGGGTTTATTAACACCTATGAATTCTGTGTAAATTCCTTCGGTTTTCTAAGTGAATTCCGTTCTTTGTCGATGAATAAAACCTGTCTATTTCATTGATTTCTTTATGTTCTTCATAATATTTATCATTATATATTTTATTTGAATAAAACGGGCCTATCATATATTGGCAAAATAAGTTGCTACAACTCATAAATAGCCTACACTCATGGGTCAGATCTTTGTTTCTTTAGAATAATTTTTAAAAGGTTAAAATAATAAAATTTTGTTTTAAATTTTATTTATATGTAACTAAATTATAGAAAAGAAAATAAAAGTATTATATTTAACAAGTTTATATAAATTTACACGACTTTAATATTATACATAAAAAAGAAAAGTAGTTAATTTAGAAGAGAAAGAAAAGAAGCAACAATACCAAAATCCATAATCTCCCACATAAAACGTAAACACTAACCAATAGACTAGGAGAAATTTATTGTTACTATTTAAACTATTCATTTGTTAGATATTTTTTCGAAAGGAATAAATATTTATCACGTTATTTATAAAATTATCGATATAGACAACCGTCTATCATGTCCATCCTCTAAAATCGTCCTGACTATACTTGCTTGGAACTTGTACTCCCTTAGTTAATGTTGCCTGTTTTTTAAGATGAAATAAGATTAAGAGCCTCCTCAATGGGGAAAACTTATTGTTTTCTGAATAGCAGACTAAACATTCATATCAAACTCATAAAGAACCATTACAATATTCATACACCATATTATTTATATATGATTCTATGAATAATATAATCATATCACAATTACAAAAGTTACAAATGTTCCGCAAGAAGGCATCAAATTCGTTTGGTATTAGAGCCAACCACTCACACTAATCAACAAGAAGTACCAATTCATTCAAGAAACATTCAATGTAAGTAATCCTTTACTATCCATATTTATTTCATTATGGCACACACATCTACACAAAAAGAAGTAGAAGAAAATATCGCAATAGTTTATGATAAAGAAGATGAATCAGGATTTATGTCTGACACACTGATATATAGAACAACAATTAGACGATCGAATTTTACTTTATCTGAAAAACATAATTTTGATTATACACGAATAATCATAGATATATTTTCACGAAAAAATATCATTTATTTTGGAAAAATTATAGGAGAAGAGCCCGTACCTATAGAACAAACAAAAGGAGATATCATTATACCTATAATTAACAAGAAACAAATAAGTGAAAGAATTAAACAAATGAATGAAAAAGATAGATGTAAAATAGCTTATATACACATATCAACTATACAAGTTATATTAAAAAGTACATTTATAGGATGTAATACACCAATCGAACTAGAATTAAGAGATGATAGAATCATTGATAAACAAGAAAGTATTTTAGCACAAGGAAAAGGAAATATAGCAGAAGGAAAGATAAAATTCAACGTTAACATCCAAGTAGGACTAAGTCTAAAAGATAAAGATTTAAACAAAAGTTTAACTATTAGATACGAATTATTAAGAAGAAATTTTATGACTAAGGGAAATCACCCTTTTACTGTAACTTATCAAATTAATTATGCCTTCACAAATTCACATCACAGTATTACTTTTAAAACAGACGATAGAATTTATGTAGATAAATTATTTGATCCACTACTTAGTCTAGAAGCCCCAAAATAATTTACCAACACTAGATTATATGAAAAAGTTAGAAAATCAACAACAGATATACCGTCAATATGGATACCAAAAATAGAGAAACCAATTTCGGTAACAACCGGAGAATTTTCAAGTAGTCAAGATATAGACAGTAAGATAGAAGAATTACAAGAAATGGTAAGATCTATAAGTATGAGAATATAATGGATAGTGGAAGACAAAAACTAGTGAATCAAGATAGAATATTGATAATAAAGGATCTCTCTTGAAAATAAGTTGATAATAGATAGAATAGAGAATCGAATAAAAAATAGAACATTTGAATCTCTTAAGATATTAATTACAACAAGAGATACAATGGAAAAATCACTACACTACAAAAATAAAGAACTCAAAAAGTCCAAGAATCACTTATTATAATATAAAAATCACAATGAATTTAATTCGAGACACGATCTCAACTTCACAATTTAAAATAGAAGACAATAAAAATACTAGTTTGCTAGAACCTTATATACCATTTGAACAAACATTAGTTAAAATACCTCAAAATTTGCCACAAGGTATATCATATGGCATAGGAATATCAGAAGATAATCTAGAACGAAGTTTAGGAGAAAAAATAGGGATAATTAACATTACTGTTAATAAGATAATTGAGATACTAAGTTTTTCAGTACTTAGACAACTACCAGAAATAGCAAAAACCAATCAGGAAAAGTTAGAAAAAATACAAACACTATTAAATCAGAAAATTGAAATAACAACTAGCATAAGAGATTTAAAAAACCAAATTGAAAACATAATTATTAATGATTCTACAACTTCCGAACATGCTCAATAAATGACAACCCTAACAGAACAATTGTCTTCACTAATTGACACACATGGGCAACAAAAACCCATAACCATGACAAAAATAAAAGAACTATTAACGGATAAACTACCTCTCAAAATTATTCCCCCGATAAGATTAACTTAATGGAAAGTTTTGAAGAACAAGTAGAAGCTCTTACTAAACTAATGGCATCACTAGATATACCATATGAAGTAAATGAAGAAGATGTAGAAATTGTATATGATTATAGCTCAGATGAAAATCCATATGAAAATCCCTATACTAATTATAATTTTGCACAAAAACGAAAGAAATCATACGTAGAAGAGGATTTCCCAAAACAGTTTGATTATAAACCACCATCACCAACTGAGAGATATCTATATAGACAGAGAATGGTTAAAAATAAACAAAATAAATGGCAAGAAATTCCACAACAATACATACCTAAAATACCAATTACTAGAATGGATAACGATATCTTAAATATTGATTGTGAAACAGACATTGACGAAAAAATTCAAGATTGGAGTAATAAAATGAGTGGACAAATACAATTAACTGAAGAACTTAGAAATTTACAACCACAAGACTTATTAAATTTTATAATACATAAGACATCCGGAAATGTTTATCGTTATGTAGAATCGATAAAACACGAAGATAGAATAAGAATTGCTACAACGGATGCCATGACAACATTCAAAAATATAGTAGCTTGGATAGTCCAGGAATTCACAGGGAGAATCCCTGGAATAGAGGCCTCCACTAATACTTTTAGAGAACAAGCTTTTTGGAGAATAATCAACTTAAAAATATGCAATATGTGTTATTTAGATTCTTTTATATGTGAATTTTCTGATCAATATTATAAACTAGATTCAGAGAAACAAAAATTAGCATTAGAAATGTTTTTTAAGATAGAGATAAAATAGAAGATACTCTAGGAGCAAAAATCACAACATTAAAAGCCTGGCTACAACAAGAGTGTTTACGAGAAACTGCTAAAAAAGAAGCCCAAGTGAAGCTTTGTTGTGAAAATATATCAGATAGAGTTGGAAATTACGGATGTCCTAAACCATATAAAAAACGACGAAAAATATGGAAGAAACAAACATACAATGCAAAATACAAATTTTTTTATAGGAAAAGGCCAGGACAAAACTACTTTAGAAATCGTAGACAACATCGTCAAAAATATAAAAAACCTAACACCAATAAAGAAGAATATTGTCCATCTAAAAAGAAAAATTGTAAATGTTGGCTATGCCGCGAAAAAGGACACTACGATAACGAATGTCCAAAAAGAAGACAAAATAAAGAAAATGAAATATTAAAAGTAGCATATGATTTAGGCTATGAACCACTTAAAGATTCAGAAATTGATTCTGATATTGAAATATATGCTTATACTAGTGACTCATCTTCAGATAATGAGTAAAGATGTATTATCCAAATGCAATCTCAATGCAACATTTATCACAACAACAATAGAAGATAAACAATTTTTAGGATATGTCGATACAGGAGCAACATTATGTTTCGGTAAAAGAAAAATTATAAAAGAATGGAAAAAACTTATAAAACCCATAAGGATTATCGTCGCATATAAATCAGTACACGAACTTTGGTACGTAAGCACGAACTTTGGTACGTAAGCAGAATGGTTCCGATATATATTGAAAAAATAGAATTTATCGTACCAAGTATCTATATGCATGATTCAGGAATCGATCTAATAATAGGGAATAATTTTTTAAAACTTAACCAACCATTTATACAAAGAGATAATACAATCAGTCTAAGACATTATAACACTAGAAGGATTTTTACAACACCTATAGTAAGACAAACCGAAATAGTACGCACGCTAGCACGAAATATTAAATTTCAAATAGAAATTCTACTTGTAATGAAAAAAGAACACATCGAAAAGGCTTTAGAAGAAGTATGTAGCGAAGATCCCCTAGATCATAAAAACAGAAATAATCAGTTAGTTATAATAAAATTAAAAGATCCATTATCTGAAATAAATGTACCCAATCGAATACCCTATAGCATTAAAGATGTAAAAGAATTCACTGAAGAATGTAAACAACTACTCGAAAAAGGAATAATTAGAGAAAACTCGAGCCCACATTCCGCCCCTGCTTTCTATGTCGAAAACAAAAACGAAATCAAACGTGGTAAAAGGAGAATGGTAATTAATTATAAAAAGATGACCGAAGCAACCATAGGTGATTCATATAAGCTACCTAGAAAGAACTATATTTTAGAAAAATTAAAAGGAAACACATATTTTAGTACTTTCGATGCAAAATCAGGATATTGGCAATTAAGATTAGACGAAACAACTAAACCTTTGACAACATTCTCATGCCCCCCACAAAAACATTTTGAATGGAATGTTTTACCATTTGGTTTAAAACAAGCACCATCTATTTATCAACGATTTATGGATAACAGTCTACAAGGATTAAAGAAATTTTGTCTAGCATATATTGATGATATTATTGTTTTTACAAAAGGAAAAGTAGAAGATCATATAAAAGCAGTTTCAAAAGTCTTATATCGAATTAAAGAAAAAGGAATAGTTTTATCACAAAGAAAGTTTAAATTACTTCAAACAGAGGTATAAAATTTAGGATTAAAAATTACTAATAATGGCACTATTTCTTTAACCAATAATACGCAAGAAAAATTAAAACTTTTTCCAGATAAACTCGAAAATAGGAAACAGATTCAAAGATTTGTAGGATGCTTGAATTATATAGCAGAACAAGGATTTCTTAAAAATCTTGCAAAAGAACGAAAAATTTTACAAAAAAAGATTTCGGAAAAAATTCGTTGGGAATGGACTCCGTCTGATACCCAATTAGTACAACGAATCAAATCATCTGTACAATATCTACCAGAACTATATAACCCCGAATCAAAAGATTTTTTATTAGTTGAAACCGACGCCTCGGACGACACTTGAGCCGGTTGCCTAAAAGCTATTCATAATGGAAAAGAACTACTTGGATTAGATATTGATGGGAATCTAATTCCTCACTCTAATCTTCCAGAACAAAAACAAGTACTAGCTCTAACGAGCCATGAACAACCTTTTGTTTTAAAAACATAAAAATACAAGCACAAATTGTGCAAATACATTTCAGGAACATTTACACCAACGGAGCAACGATATAGTACACACGAAAAGGAAACTTTGGCATGCTTACGAACATTAAAAAAATGGAAAATCGATCTTTTACAAACTCGATTTGAGTTACGAACAGATTCAAAATATGTTACAGGTTTTTGGAGATACAAATTACAAGAAGATTACTGTCGAGGAAGACTAATCCGTTGGCAATTAGAATTATACCAATTCCAACCATTCATAAAGTATATAAAAAGCGACAACAACACTATAGCAGATACACGTACAAGAGAATGGAAGGAGTAATTAAACAATTTTAACACCAGCTACAACAAAAAAGAGAACAAATTGCAGCCCATCAGCGACAACTCCAACTTTTCAAGGAGGAAGAGGAACAATTGCAACAAACACTCAAAGTACTTACACCAATGAAAAATGTGAAAGCGGAAACATCAACAAGTTCGTCACCCACGGTAAAGAAGAACGAAGCAAATTTTAAACAAGAACCAATCAATATTGAAGATGACAAAGAAGAACAAACACCAACACAATCAAAAAAATGGTATGCCATTTTTGACGGACCACACAAAGGAGTCTACAACAATTGGGGAATAGCGAACTCCCATATTGCAGGCAAAAATGTAACACACAAAAGTTACAATACCAGAGAAGAAGCAGATCGAGCCATAGGAGAAGCATATAAAACAGTAACAACAGAAATAATAGAACGATCGCCAAAGTATACATCCCTGAACGAAAGTCTACAACAACAGGTAGCTAAACTAAATGCAAGAAATAAAATGAACAATATAATGACTACCAAAGAAAAAGAAGAAATGAAAAAACCAACCACCGAAAAATTCCAATTTTTTTGGGACAATCTCATTAATTACCACGATATACATAGTACCATGATGTTTTACCCACGAAGAAGAAGAACATGTCCAAAAGCCGTATTCTTGCCAGAAGCATCAGCATTAAAGGTCTATGACTATTTTGTTCATGGATTAATTGATACACTATACATAGATGGAACAACACTTCAGGAAATACAAGAGTTTCCCCTCAAGGTACAAATGACTCTAAAAAACTACAAAGAACGATTTGCAAAAGGAAGAGAACTATTCATTCAAATGCATTCCAGTTATCCGATCTTCGATGAAGAACGTGAGCTACTAGTACCATCAATTACTATCGCACATCTTGGTGTTAGCAACGATATTTATCCAACAAGAGATGAGCTAGAACCAGTTACCCCCTCAGCAGGGAATTTAGTATCAGCTCTTGCAGATGTTTATCTAACATCCACAAGAATCGGTACAGGTTACGAACAACAAGATTCAGTAAGAATAAATTATTGTAGTAAAAATCTACTAATTTATTCTAACAACAAAGATAAAATCAATGAACAAGGAATAAAAGTAATTCAAGATTTCGAAGAACAATTTGATGGAATTACTGGACAACTTTCGTCACTACCAGAAGAATTCAAAAAACTAGTGTGTCAACAACTAGCACATGCATCAAGACACAATTGCAACTATTGCTCTATAGTGAATCAAGACAAGACTATAATGGATTGCTGAAACATCCCACTACACTCCACATTGAAGCACTAAAACCCACTTTTCCTTTATGGGAGGGTGTGGTGTCATATTAGAATAATGTATAATATTGTATTTGTCGTATTTCATTATTGTATGTAAGTGTGCCATGTGATGTAAGTATGCCATGTGAAGATTGTCTCCCATGTGAGGCTTGTCTTCATATAATTGTAATAAAAGTAGTCCATGTAATTGTATAGTAGCCATTTTCGGCTACCATGTATGCTTTTGTATATAACTAGAGGCTTAGTCCTCGTAATGGAATAAGAAATATTGTGTTATAATACCATTTTATCTATTGTTCTTATTTTGTCGAAAACTTATTGTTTACATTCATATCAAACTCATAAAGAACCATTACAATATTCATACACCATATTATTTATATATGATTCTATGAATAATATAATCATATCACAATTACAAAAGTTACAGATGTTCTGCAAGAAGGCATCAAATTCGTTTTACAATAAGTTTTCAACATAATAAGAACAATAGATAAAATGGTATTATAACACAAATATTTCTTATTCCATTACGAGGACTAAGCCTCTAGTTATATACAAAAGCATACATTTTGTAGCCGACAATGGCTACTATACAATCACATAGACTACTTTTATTACAATTATATGAAGACAAGCCTCACATGGGAGACAATCTTCACATGGCATACTTACATCACATGGCACACTTACATACAATAATGAAATACGACAAATACAATATTATACATTATTCTAATATGACACCACACCCTCCCATAAAGGAAAAGTGGGTTTTAGTGCTTCAATGTGGAGTGTAGTGGGATGTTTCAGCAATCCATTATAGTCTTGTCTTGATTCACTATAGAGCAATAGTTGCAATTGTGTCTTGAAGCATGTGCTAGTTGTTGACACACTAGTTTTTTGAATTCTTCTGGTAGTGACGAAAGTTGTCCAGTAATTCCATCAAATTGTTCTTCGAAATCTTGAATTACTTTTATTCCTTGTTCATTGATTTTATCTTTGTTGTTAGAATAAATTAGTAGATTTTTACTACAATAATTTATTCTTACTGAATCTTGTTGTTCGTAACCTGTACCGATTCTTGTGGATGTTAGATAAACATCTGCAAGAGCTGATACTAAATTCCCTGCTGAGGGGGTAACTGGTTCTAGCTCATCTCTTGTTGGATAAATATCGTTGCTAACATCAAGATGTGCGATAGTAATTGATGGTACTAGTAGCTCACGTTCTTCATCGAAGATCGGATAACTGGAATGCATTTGAATGAATAGTTCTCTTCCTTTTGCAAATCGTTCTTTGTAGTTTTTTAGAGTCATTTGTACCTTGAGGGGAAACTCTTGTATTTCCTGAAGTGTTGTTCCATCTATGTATAGTGTATCAATTAATCCATGAACAAAATAGTCATAGACCTTTAATGCTGATGCTTCTGGCAAGAATACGACTTTTGGACATGTTCTTCTTCTTCGTGGGTAAAACATCATGGTACTATGTATATCGTGGTAATTAATGAGATTGTCCCAAAAAATTTGGAATTTTTCGGTGGTTGGTTTTTTCATTTCTTCTTTTTCTTTGGTAGTCATTATGTTGTTCATTTTATTTCTTGCATTTAGTTTAGCTACATGTTGTTGTAGACTTTCGTTCAGGGATGTATACTTGGGCGATCGTTCTACTGTTTCTGTTGTTACTGTTTTATATGCTTCTCGTATGGCTCGATCTGCCTCTTCTCTGGTATTGTAACTTTTGTGTGTTACATTTTTGCCTGCAATATGGGAGTTCGCTATTCCCCAATTGTTGTATACTCCTTTGTGTGGTCCGTCAAAAATGGCCTACCATTTTTGTGATTGTGTTGGTGTTTGTTCTTCTTTGTCATCTTCAACATTGATTGGTTCTTGTTTAAAATTTGCTTCGTTCTTCTTTACCGTGGGTGACGAACTTGTTGATGTTTCCGCTTTCATATTTTTCATTGGTGTAAGTACTTTGAGTGTTTGTTGCAATTGTTCCTCTTCCTCCTTGAAAAGTTGGAGTTGTCGCTGATGGGCTGCAATTTGTTTTCTTTTTAGTTGTAGTTGGTGTTGAATTTGTTTAATTACTGCTTCCATTCTCTTGTAAGTGTATCTGCTATAGTGTTGTTGTCGCTTTTTATATACTTTATGAATGGTTGGAATTGGTGTAATTCTAATTGCCAACGGATTAGTCTTCCTCGACAGTAATCTTCTTGTAATTTGTATCTCCAAAAACCTGTAACATATTTTGAATCTGTTCGTAACTCAAATCGAGTTTGTAAAAGATCGATTTTCCATTTTTTTAATGTTCGTAAGCATGCCAAACTTTCCTTTTCGTGTGTACTATATCGTTGCTCCGTTGGTGTAAATGTTCCTGAAATGTATTTGCACAATTTGTGCTTGTATTTTTCTGTTTTTAAAACAGAAGGTTGTTCATGGCTCGTTAGAGCTAGTAGAAGATTAGAGTGAGGAATTAGATTCCCACCAATATCTAATCCAAGTAGTTCTTTTCCATTTTGAATAGCTTTTAGGCAACCGGCCCAAGTGTCGTCCGAGGCGTCGGTTTCAACTATTAAAAAATCTTTTGATTCGGGGTTATATAGTTCTGCTAGATATTGTACAGATGATTTGATTCGTTGTACTAATTGGGTATCAGACGGAGTCCATTCCCAACAAATTTTTTCCGAAATCTTTTTTTGTAAAATTGTTTGTTCTTTGGCAAGATTTTTAAGAAATCCTTGTTCTGCTATATAATTCAAGCATCCTACAAATCTTTGAATCTGTTTCCTATTTTCGAGTTTATTTGGAAAAAGTTTTAATTTTTCTTGCGTATTATTGGTTAAAAAAATAGTGCCATTATTAGTAATTTTTAATCCTAAATATTCTACCTCTGTTTGAATTAATTTAGACTTTTTTTGTGATAAAACTATTCCTTTTTCTTTTATTCGATATAAGACTTTTGAAACTGCTTTTATATGATCTTCTACTTTTCCTTTTGTAAAAACAATAATATCATCAATATATGCTAGACAAAATTTCTCTAATCCTTGTAGACTGTTATCCATAAATCGTTGATAAATCACATGGTGCTTGTTTTAAACCAAATGGTAAAACATTCCATTCAAAATGTTTTTGTGGGGGGCATGAGAATGCTGTCAAGGTTTAGTTGTTTCGTCTAATCTTAATTGCCAATATCCTGATTTTGCATCGAAAGTACTAAATGTGTGTTTCCTTTTAATTTTTCTAAAATATAGTCCTTTCTAGGTAGCTTATATGAATCACTTATGGTTGCTTCATTCATCTTTTTATAATTAATTACCATTATCCTTTTACCACGTTTGATTTCGTTTTTGTTTTCGACATAGAAAGCAGGGGCGGAATGTGGCCTCGAGCTTTCTCTAATTATTCCTTTTTCGAGTAGTTGTTTACATTCTTCAGTGAATTCTTTTACATATTTAATGCTATAGGGTATTCGATTGGGTACATTTATTTCGGATAATGGATCTTTTGATATTATTATAACTAACTGATTATTTCTGGTTTTATGATCTATGGGATCTTTGCTACATACTTCTTCTATAGCCTTTTTGATGTGTTCTTTTTTCATTACAAGTAGAATTTCTATTTGAAATTTAATATTTCGTGCTAGCGTGCGTACTATTTCGGTTTGTCTTACTATAGGTGTTGTTACAATCCTTCTAGTTTTATAATGTCTTAGACTGATTGTATTATCTCTTTGTATAAATGGTTGGTTAAGTTTAAAAAATTATTCCCTATTATTAGATCGATTCCAGAATCATGCATATAGATACTTGGTACGATAAATTCTATTTTTTCAATATATATCGGAACCATTCTGCTTACGTACCAAAGTTCGTGTACTGATTTATCTGCGATGATAATCCTTATGGATTTTATAAGTTTTTCCCATTCTTTAATAATTTTTCTTTTACCGAAACATAATGTTGCTCCTGTATCGACATATCCTAAATATTGTTTATCTTCTATTGTTATTGTGATAAATGTTGTATTAGGATTGCATTTGGATATTATATCTTTACTCATTATCTGAAGATGACTTACTAGTATAAGCATATATTTCAATATCAGAATCAATTTCTAAATCTTCAAGTGGTTCATAGCCTAAATCATATGCTACTTTTAATATTTCATTTTCTTTATTTTGTCTTCTTTTTGGACATTCGTTAGAGTAGTGTCCTTCTTCGCGGCACAGCCAACATTTACAATTTTTCTTTTTAGATGGACAATATTCTTCTTTATTGGTGTTAGGTTTTTTATATTTTTGACGATATTGTCTACGATTTCTAAAGTAGTTTTGTTCTGGCCTTTTCCTATAAATTTTTTGGTATTTTGCATTGTGTCACACCCCGCTAAAGCGGAAACACGGAATGTGAAGAGCTGGAAAATCATTACACAGGTCATATTAAACATAACGGTAATCAAGTCATTAATTAAAAGTAAAAGTGTTTGCAAATCCATTCGAACGACCAAGACACGATAATTTAGTACATTGATACATAATAAAAAGAAAGTTTCATTAAAAATTCCCAAAACAAATGGCCAAGTCTTTTCCCAAAGAGGTTCTCAAACGACCGTCTCGACCCGTCCATGCCATGCACATCATGCTTACACTAATTTCCTGAAACATAAGATAAAGTGTCAACTACGAAAGTAGTGAGTGAGTTACAGTTTAAATAGTCGACAAAAATATAAGTAAGGTATATAAAAGTAAAAGTTTCCAAGAAGGAGATTAGCGGAGAAAAGTCGCTTAAAGTTTATATACTTTAAAGTCCAAGTAATGGGCGAACTAGTGCCCTAAGTTTGTAAAGACCAAATATAGTCAAATTTAGTCAAACAGTAGAAGCGTATATCAAACGCTAAAAATTTATAAGTTTATGCGTAAGTAACTAATTAGATTTTCTTGTATCAACCTCTTGGCATCTATAACTTAAGTGTTCACACTAATCCGATTATCCAACCGTGAACGGCCCCAACTTCCCGCCTCTCAAACGGAAAGTTATTCAGAACTTAGTAATATGTACTTAGACTGCCATCTAAGCAAGGAACGGTTCTTTCCTAAGTATCGATACCCATAATTACTATACGGCTAAGTAGTTAATAGTGTGAAAGTCTAAGTCTAAACTAGTCGGGCACTAAGTAAATTTTGTTTGTAAAATAGAGAGAGTCGTACGTCCACCACTTAAGATCGTGTTATAGTTCCATCAAGGGTTGGTACGCATACAAGCATCAATAATTAGTTTAGTCAAAAGAGAGCGACCAATAAGTCTAAGTAAAGTCAAATGATTTACGCATAAGAGTTCAAATAGTCGTTCAAATAAGTTCAAGTACGTCCAAAATAAGTCAAAATAAGTCTATGTACGTTCCAATGGTCAGATAGTTTATAAGTTCGAAAGTCAAAGTTTAATAAGTCAAAAGTCAAAGTTTAATAAGTCAAAAGTCAAAGTTTGATAAGTCCAAAGTCAAAGTTCGATACATTGCAATTTGTTTCATAAAGCTTTTAAAATGCAATTAATCTTATGTTTCCCCCAAAATTTATGTAAAATATATATAACGAGGGGTTGTAACTCACGGATTGCGAAGAGAACGAGAACTCGAAAACTCGGTCGGAATATGTAAGCCGGGAATCACGGATTGCCTATTAATACCAAGGTAGTTTAATGAGTTGTTATATTATTATGTTCTTATATAATAACATAGATAAAACTTTATTAAACTTTAAGTGTCAAGGTTAAGTATAGTTAAAAATAGTCCGAAAAGGTAATTGTCACGTTTTTGTCCAAAAGTCCGATTTAACATTTTCGTTCATTATATTTTAAGTGCTTTTGCTTGCTGAAGTGATTTACAATTTCTAAGGAAATTTGGGCAGCGCTTCCGTGCCCAAATTTCATACCCAAAAATTGTACCATCACTTCCGCTCACAAATCACCTAAAACACAATATCACATGTATTATAGCTCATTATAGTCCAAATAGTCCAATATAAGTCACCATTAGACTTATTTTTATTTGTCTCAGTCCCATAATAATGTTAGTAAAAGTCCAGAACGTGTATATAATTTTTAAACGGACAAAACGACGATTTTTGGGAGAACAGCAGCTCGGTGCTGCGCACCTGGGCACAGGTGCTGCGCACCTAGCTGCTGTCTTTTTCCCGTTTTGTGTTTTTCTTGCTAAAAACGTTTCGTGACTCAAGGATTTCGACATGCAACCGGTTAAAACTTATTAAAACGTCTTTTTAACAGTTTATAAAGCAGATTTGGTTCCAAATCCGTGGATCTAAAGGTTATTTATGTTAAAAACGTTTTTGACCATAAAAAGTCATAGATTTATGTAAAAATACATTTTCAACCGTTAGATCTTACATGCAATTGAATATTTGTATAAGAATAGTAAAAATAAAGAAATCTACCGAAGGAAAAGCTCGGATGATGAGTTTTTGGTCGGATTTACGCTCCAAAAACCTTTACACAACTAGTCTTTTTTGGATAAAAACGACACCCCCTTGCTTCTCTTGATGAAGGGAACGATTTGTATGGACAAATGATGGATTTTAATGGTGAAAAGTTTCTGGAGTGAAGGTTTTCTTGAGAGAAAGTTGAGAGAGAATGGGGTGTGTGTGTGTGTTTCTATTTTGTAAAATGGGAAATGAAAAGAAAATGAAGACAATAAAGAAAAGGGGTCTTGGACAGGTAAATTGACAGTAATTAAGTGGCTTAAGTCGATTCTAATTGGTTGGTTTGGGTGGTGGTTGTGTAAAAACGAGGCAGGGACTGAAACTGTAATTATTTTGAATTCTGGCGTGAGGTGCTGCGCACCGGGTGATTTTCAGCCTTATCAGATTTTTCGTTTTTACGTTTTTGCTTCGTTGGACCTTTTCGTAAATTAAAAGTTCTTAAGTATGATTTGTTATGAACTTAGGAAAGTTCAATAGGTGTTTTCTTGGTATTAGGACTTATAAATTTGATTCCGGAAGTTATTCCGACACTAGTTCCGACAAAGTACAGACTCAAAAGTTACGAACTAGGATAAAGCGAACGCGATAAAAGAGTAACTAACGTTTCGAACCGATTTAATAATTGAACAAGTACCTGAATTTTGACGGTTGTCACATTCTCCCCGGGTTGAAAGAAATTTCGTCCCGAAATTTAGTTCGTCCTATCAGGAAGAAGAGTTCTCGAACAGATGTGGATACTTCTGACGGAATTGGTCTTCACGCTCCCATGTGAATTCGTGACCACGTCGAGAATTCCACCGAACCTTGATTATCGGAATACGGCTCTGCCTAAGTTGTTTGACCTCGCGGTCGACAACTTCGAGCGGTTCCTCGATGAAGTTTAGCTTGCTGTCGATTTTGACCTCGTCAAGAGGAATGACAATGGTCTCATCAGACAGACACTTTTTCAAGTGTGAGACATGGAACACGTTATGAACATTCGCGAGAGCCTGAGGGAGTTGGAGACGATAAGCAACGGGACCAATACGCTCAATGACTTCAAATGGACCGGTGTACCTTGGACTCAGTTTACCGCGCTTCCCGAAGCGGACTACCCCTTTCCAGGGCGATACTTTGAGGAGTACTCGGTCGCCAACTTGGAACTCGAGGGGTTTCCTTCGGTTGTCTGCGTAGCTCTTCTGTCGGGTACGGGACGTCTTCAGTCGTTCACGAATAGTGGTGATCTTGTCGATGGTCGCCTGGACGATATCGAGTCTCGTAAGTTGTCGGTCGCCAGCCTCTAGCCAGCAGAGCGGTGACCGGCACTTACGCCCATAGAGAGCCTCGAATGGCGCGCACTTGATGCTGGCATGGTAGCTGTTGTTATAGGAGAACTCGACCAAGGGGAGGTGAGTGTCCCAACTTCCTCCGAAGTCTACTACACATGCTCTCAGCATGTCCTCAAGTGTTTGGATCGTCCTTTCACTCTGGCCGTCAGTCTGAGGGTGATACGCCGTGCTGAGGTCTAACTGAGTACCTAAGGATTTCTGTAGAACGTTCCAGAAACGGGAGGTGAATCGACTGTCCCTATCGGAGATGATGGAGAGTGGTGTTCCATGACGAGAGACGATCTCGTTGATGTATACTTGAGCGAGCTTCTCCATCGAATGATTTTCTCGAATTGGCAAGAAATGAGCGGATTTGGTCAGACGGTCTACGATTACCCAAATCGTGTCGTTACCCTTAGTCGTACGGGGCAACTTGGTGACGAAGTCCATGGAAATCTGCTCCCATTTCCACATGGGAATTTCCGGTTGTTGAAGTAATCCTGAAGGCTTTTGATATTCCGCCTTGACCTTGGAGCAAGTGAGGCACTTGGCTACATACAAGGCGATATCTTTCTTCATGCCCGACCACCAGTAGTACTCTCGGAGGTCCTTGTACAACTTGTCGGATCCCGGATGGATGGAATATCTAGATCGGTGGCCCTCGTCCAAAATGAGTTTGCGAAGATCCTCAGATCTTGGAATCCAAGCTCGACCTTTGAAGTAGTAGATTCCGTCCGACTTGCGTTCGAATTCTTTCTCGTGATTATGAAGCGTCTCGACCTTAATGTTCTCGGGCTTTAACGCCTCTTGCTGTGCGTTTGCAATTCTCGTGCGAAGGCTCGTCTGAACTTGCATACCCAATGCTCGAACTCGAGATGGCTTTACCCTTTCCTTCCTACTCAGGGCATCTGCTACTACGTTTGCTTTACCCGGGTGGTATTTGATATCGCAATCGTAGTCGCTTAGCAATTCTATCCATCTACGTTGTCTCATGTTGAGCATTTTCTGAGCTAAAATGTGTTGAAGACTCTTGTGGTCAGTGAAGACCGTACACTTAGTACCGTACAGGTAGTGTCTCCAAATCTTCAAAGCAAACACGACTGCTCCCAACTCTAACTCGTGCGTGGTGTAATTTTGCTCGTGGATCTTCAGTTGTCTGGAAGCGTAAGCGATGACCTTGTCCTTCTGCATTAGGACGCACCCAAGTCCTTGGTGGGAGGCATCGCAAAACACTACGAGTTCGTCTGTGCCTTCTGGCAGAGATAGAATCGGTGCGTGACATAATTGGTACTTGAGTTTTTGGAAAGAATCCTCCTGATCTTTTCCCCAGATAAAGTCCTTATCCTTCTGGGTGAGCTCGGTGAGGGGTTTTGCGATTTTTGAGAAATTCTCAATGAATCTTCGGTAATAACCTGCCAATCCTAGGAACTGGCGGATTTCCGTCGGGGTTGTCGGAGCTTGCCATTTCTCAATCGCTTCAATTTTGGCTGGATCTACATGAATCCCTTCTTGGTTTACCACATGACCAAGGAAATGTACCTCTCGGAGCCAGAATTCACACTTCGAGAATTTGGCGTACAATTTCTGCTCTCGGAGGAGTTCTAAAATGAGCTTAAGGTGCTTCGCGTGATCTTCCTTGTTCCTCGAGTAGATGAGAATGTCGTCTATGAATACGATCACGAATTTGTCTAGGTATGGCCTACACACTCTGTTCATCAAATCCATGAACACTGTCGGTGCGTTGGTCAGACCAAAAGGCATGACAAGGAATTCGTAATGGCCGTATCGGGTGCGAAAAGCGGTTTTCGGAATGTCGGACTCACTGACACGAACCTGGTGATAACCCGAACGGAGGTCGATCTTGGAGAAGTAAGTTGCACCCTGCAACTGGTTGAAGAGATCGTCGATCCTCGGGAGAGGGTATCGGTTCTTGACAGTCAGCTTGTTCAGCTCTCGATAGTCAATGCACATACGGAAGGATCCGTCTTTCTTTTTGACGAAGAGGATTGGGGCTCCCCAGGGGGACGAACTTGGACGAATAAGACCATGGTCTAGGAGTTCCTGTAACTGTTTCGACAGTTCTAGCATTTCGGGTGGTGCCAGACGGTACGGTGTCTTGGCAACCGGTGCTGCGCCAGGACTGAGGTCTATTCGGAATTCCCCTTGTCGATTAGGTGGCAGCCCTGGCAAATCCTCGGGAAAGACTTCGGGATGATCCTTGACCACGGGAATATCTTGGAGTCGAATCTCAGAAAGGTTTACGCTCGACGACATGGGCAAGGAATGCCGTCTAAGTCCCTCTGGAGGTACCTTGCGCATTTTGGATGGAAGATAATGATGCGGAGGTGTCGCTTGTCTCCTGAACGTCGAGATACGAATTTTCTATTTCGCTCGAGCAGAATG